>CAOKZL010001150.1:0-409293 GCA_948472985.1 Iguana delicatissima
ATATGCATGGTGCCATTAACAGCTAGAAAATAATTCAAGCCTTGGAGCCACACGGAATGGCTTTGCTTGTGTTCACAACTGGCAGTGAACCAAAGCTCTTCCTGAGATATTTATTCACTGAGTTAGCAGGATAACTACACACCCTTTGCAAAATGGGCTTCAAGGTTTGTGCTGAGGTTTACTTAGTTCCAGTGCTAGCTTCCATTGAGCATCTGTTCCACCGACAAAACACAGAGAGAACAATCAAAAGCAATAGGCTCTTAATTGCTTTGGACAAATTCCTTTCCAAAGTAGGAGCAGCAGGAAATATACAGGCAAGCACATCTTTATTGTGCTTTCATGATGCCATAAATTTGACCATAAGTGCACTGCTGTTTCTCACGGAAGGGCTATTCAGCCACTTTTAGGAAATGCTTGCATTGTCTAAGTTTCTGTTTTTTTGGGGGGGGGGGAACACCTGGGCTTAACTGGAGCAGAGGGGTGGGGTTGTAGCTTCATCTACTTCATTAACCAAGACTTGCTTCTGTACATAATTATTTGGAAATAAAGCTTACTGAGATAAAATGTCTCTCTTCTGGAAGCAGGCAGCAAAGCTGCCATTCTAACTTCCTCTTTGAGAGGCAAGCACAATTCTGTTGAGTGACCACTGCTGAACCAACTTTGTGAAGCAGATCAAATAACTTGCTTCCTTTAAATAGATCAAATTATTTACATTACAGGAATCTGAATGTAGTTTCCATTTTGAATAAAGATTGAGCCAAAGTATAGAAAAACTTAAGCTGTTTTGATGTCTTTATCATCTATCTTAAAGTTAATAGTACAATAGAGTTAACAGTAAAGTTCTAATGCTGTTCACAAATTCCTGTGCTCAGAGGCATCCTTTTGTTAGTTCTCAATAGATGTTTGCCTTTGTTGCTGTTCTGTCCCTTGTTCTTGTGGATGGATCTTGGCTTGGTAGTAAAACACCAGCATAGATCTTACAAAAGTGCACTCTCTCCACTGGCTCACGCTACACACAGATGAGACTGGCATTCTCTTAGAGACAGACACAGACATACATTTTCTTTACACCTGTGTATATCCCTTTCTGGATGCTGCAAAGTGAAGCGAACTCTTCCTATCTCTACAGTGCTCAAAGTTCCTACCAGACTTACCATATAGCCTCAGAAACTTCTCCCACCTGGCCATTCCATGTCTCATGGGGAGCAGCGGGATCAGAGAAGTGCCTAGCTATGTCCCTATGGCCAGATGTGAAATGATTACAGCAGTAACAAGTCCTCTTGAAGACACTAGTGGACCTCAGTGGATCATTTCACACCTGGCGATGGGGATGCAGAATGACTGTGGGGGGGGCAGCTTCTGAGTTGTACGGTAGGTCTGAGGGCATGGTGTGTGGCTCAATCTACTGTAGGTTCACAAGTAGATCTACTATACTATGCTAAACCATATAGCCTGTGTGTGATCTCTGACATGCAAGCTATTTTCCAAAAGACCAAATATTGGGGAGAAAATGGTAGATTGATTGCAACTAGAAGCTCACTAGCATTTAGGGAAACAGTTTTTAAGTCAGAGAACCCAGTGTTCCATTTCCTTCCCTCCTTACTGAATGTGGACATTTATCTATCAAGATTTGCTCACTTGAGCTCCAGCAAGATTTTTTGTTTAAAAGAAGTTATTAGCCAGCACTAAGCAGACACCCTTTGGAGAAGAATGTAGTTTTTCGTGTTACAGGCCCCTTCGTTCTGCGATGGATTTTTGACCTCTTTGCAGTGCCAAGAGGTGAGATTAATAGTGTGGGCCTCTTCCTTCCTTACACCAATGTAAATCGAAAGCTCACAGGGCTGCTGTAGAACTAGGCTGAGTGAGGCAAAACTCAAGCCCTGGGGGAAACGTGCATTCTTGTCCCATTGGCTCTACTGTATTTAGTCTTTCAAACACATCCCGCTAGGAATGCGGGGCAGGCTCAGGGAAGAAAGCAACAGATGGGTTCATCTGTACAGGCATGCTTATGACAAAGAGGAATGGAGGGAATAGATGGTGGGTGAGCGAGAGGAAAGGAAGGAGGGAGGGACTCCAAGTCACTGGGACGCAACGTGTTTCCACCTGCCACATAATTGTGAGCTGTCTTTCATAGTGTTTCACCCGCTTTCTCTCTCATAGAGTGCTCTCTTTCTTTCTCTCTCTCACTCTCACAGGCATTTTTATGAATACCACTGTCATTCACATGACAGGAGCAAAGAGCTGAAAGACATTCCTGAAGCATATTAAAACGATCCCTTCTGGGAGATTAGGGAGGATGGGTGAATGAGTGAACAAATGAATAGCTGGTTACTTTTACAGCCAACCCCCTTTATGGAAATGACAGCTGCAGAACTTGGGCAACCTAGCTATACCTGCTTAGAAATTGTATCATGTTTTGTACATCCAAATTCACACAGGGGATCATGTTCATATGGGGCATTTGTTGTGGAGTGGAGATGTAATGAGGTGGCAGCAGTTTGCTTTCTCTCCCAGTGCTGAGAGAATGATCTCTTGTGCAAAGGTTCCCAAACTTTTTTGGTTCCAGCTTTCTTAATGTTTCAGCAATTTTTTCACAACTCCCACAGGCCAAAAGCAATACCTAATCATGTCACTGATTAAGTAATTAGGTTCAAAACAAACCTTTAGGAATTGGTTTTTGAGTGGTAAAAATGATTGGAGTTGAAAAGACTTAAGCATCCATCTCCACTTCTCAGGATTGTAGGTTTGTTCTTATGCGCTGTCAAGTTGGTTTCAACTTATAGCGAGCTTTTGAATGAAAGTCCCCCAAGAAATCCCGTTGTTAATAAGCAGGGCTTGCAACCTCTAGGCTGTGGCTTTCTTCATTGACTCAATCCATCTGCAATGCAGTCTTCCTCTTTTCCTACTACCTGCTGATAGTAGACATCACCTCTTTTTTCCTACTGACCTGCTGATGAGGTGGAATCCTGCTGGGGAGTTACAGATGTGTAAGTGCCGTAGTCAGTGTGCTGCAGAATAAATCCTGTCCTGATTCTCCCCCACCCCCACTTACTGAGCAGCTGCTGCTGCAATTGATAGGAGTCTGTTCCCTTATTGATTGGGGAGCAACTAACTGATGTTCCCACTCCCTCCTGCGAATGATCTCCAGTGTGATAGAAAGAAGGAGGACTTCTCTCACAAATCCCTCTTGTGCCAAAGATTGCTCATGAGAGGGGCCTGTGGGGTTTTCAGTCAGCTGCTTCCTGATCAACAGGGAAACTGACCCATCATCAACAGTGGCTGATGCCTACTAATTGGGGATTGTGAGACTTTCATGGTTCCCGTATTTCCCCTAAACGAGAGGCTACATAGGAATCATGAATACAAAATGGTCAAGAGTGTGTAATTCTAGGTTACCCATTTGTAACTGTCCAACAGGATTTTTATCAAGAGCCTTTTGGCCATCTTGGAAGTTCCACATACTCCAGTACCACATTTGGCACTACACTTGTCCTCAACAGAAGCTACAGTCCATCATATCTTGCTGACGAGGTATACACAGGTCTGTCTAAATTACACTTTCTATTTTCAGAAGTCCACTTTAAAAAAGCTGTTTTAGGCATACACATGTGCAAAGTCCCATTGAGAAGAAGAGACTCCACTAAAATTTGAATGAGAGGCCAAAAAATGATGAAAGTTAGGTCCTACTGGGAAAACCACTGAAGAACAGTCTCTTGTGATAAGTCCCAGCCAAAGACACTATTATCTTGCTATAATTGTAATTTACCCGCCTCAGGTGATAAAAAGGACATGACCAAAAGGAAAAGAAGTGGAGGAGAAATGAACAAACAAACAAACACATATTCTAATTTTTGGTGCAGTATTCTTATTGTACTTTCTGGCAGGGAAAAGGTGAAACAAGCTGCTACAGCTGTCCCTTTTCTGGGTTTAGACTGATCAGCCTCTTTCTAAGGTGTTGTTTCTGGGTGTCTAGAGTGCAGCTTACCAATGGCATACCCTCCAAACTGTCTCAGTTTGGCAGGCACAATCCTGATTGATCCTCTGTCTTCTCACTTTTTCAGCCACTTTTAAAATGTTGCAGTTTCTCTTACCTTTTCCCACTTACCTCCTCTGTCATCAGCTTACTTCAGTTGCAGCAAACTGAGTTCAAAGTGCAAACGTACTGAGCACTCAGTTAACCCAGAGAGTGGAAAGGACAGGAGGGGGCAGAAACTTATGCTTCCATGCAGACTCAGGTAAAAGTAAATTGCCACTGCCTCTCATAGCTTGTCTTTTATTCTTCATTAATAACTTTTGCCATCTTGTGCACGCTCTAATATTGCTTGGCCACGCATAGTTTAGTTTTATAGGATATGCAATGGTCATTGGCCTGTGAATGATGCTTGACTCAGATAACCTTCACCTCTGGAGACCCACCTCTGGAGAGAAATCTGTCCCACGCATTCCCTTCCATCAGCCTTATTAACTACAGAAATAGAGTTGTCAGCAACAATTTATGTTTCTTTTTGGTTACCCACCTTCCCCTTTTGAGTGAAGTTCACAAAGTTCTGTAAAACTTTAGGAACCAATTTAAAGGAATGTGATATAGAGCAATCACAGCCTGGTTACTCAGAAGTGGGTCTCACTGTATTCAGAGAGCTTAATTTCTGGTAAATACTGAAGCCTTCAAAGGTTTAATTAGATACTTTCCCACATGCTGCCTTGCCTCATTCCAAATAACCATTTGTACACTGAATTATGTTGAATTATTTGTACACTGAACTATGGCTAACAGTACGTGTGAAAGGGATCTAAAAGTCTTAATAGACTACAAGCTGAACATGAGTCAGCAGTGCGATGCGGCAGCCAAGAAAGCCAACGCAATTCTTGGTTGCATCAATAGGAGTATGGTGTCTAGATCGAGGGAGGTATTGGTACCACTTTATTCTGCTTTGGTTAGACCTCATCTTGAATACTGCGTCCAATTCTGGGCACCCTAATTCAAGAAGGATATGGATAAGCTGGAGCAGGTCCAAAGGAGGGCAACCAAAATGGTGAGGGGCCTGGAAGCCATGCCCTATGAGGACAGACTTAGAGAGCTGGGTATGTTTAGTCTGCAGAAGAGAAGGTTGAGAAGAACACGATAGCCATGCTTAAATATCTGAAAGGATGTCATGTCGAGGAGGGAGTGGGCTTGTTTTCTCCTGCTCTTGAGACCAGGACAAGGAGCAATGGATACAAGCTGCAGGAGGGGAGATTCCGCCTGAACCTCAGGAAGAATTTCCTGACGGTCAGGGCTGTCCGGCAGTGGAATGTGCTGCCACAGAGTGTGGTGGAGTCTCCTTCCTTGGAGGTTTTTAAGCGGAGGCTGGATGGCCACTTGTCGGGAGTGCTTTGAGGGTTTTCCTGCATGGCAGGGGGTTGGACTGGATGGCCCTTGTGGTCTCGTCCAACTCTACATTCCTATGATTCTATGATTCTATGATTCTATGTTCTCTCTCTCTCTATCTCTCTCTTTCTTTCTTTCTAGCCTTAGCTGAATGGGAAAACAGCTCTGCATCCATCATCCCCCAATTCATTTCAACCGCAAGTAACTGCATGAATCTAGTAGTTTTTTTTTCCCCATAAAAAATCTAAACTCCTTCACAACAGATGTTTAGATGAAGGAAGGAAGACTGAATCCAGCCCCCATAAGCCTGCCAAACAGCTGCCCGATTGGTTTCCAGCTTCTTTTAAGGGGCTGTATATTCTCTTGGATTTAAACCTGTAAGAACATATGGTCTTTCTAGTTCAAGTCAGTGATTAAAATTTGTTTTCCCCTGTGAACTTTATATTAATGAGTATTTTTCCAACACATATAAAAATGTAAGTTGAGAGTCCAATTTTGTGGCTAGTTCATCTGTGTAATAACCACAGATACAGGAAGCATAAGATTCCCATAAAAGGCTGACTCATGAGTGTTGTGATTAAGTGCTTTATGCCAAAAAATAAATCCCACAATATGGATACTTGCTTACAGATAGTGAGTTGGCAGGAAGCATCAACTAACCACATAACAGAGGCAGATCCAGATGCAAACTCTGTACTCATGGCTTACTCTGGCAGCAACATTACAGGACGTGGTGATACAGTGCACAACATGGTTGCCCTCCAATATTTTGCATTGCAATTTGCCAGCAATTCCCTGCTTCATTCTGTACAGGACAAGCAAGCCATTTTCTAAGCACAGTGATAAAAGGAAGCAGATCTGACATTCAAAATGGCAAGATTACAAAACAAAATGCTGTCATCCTGTTAGTGACACGTGCAAGGATAACTTGCATATGCATGCAGAGTGGTAGTTTTCACTTTCACAATGGCTGTATTAAGCTGACAGAGAAGAAGTGGAGTTGGATATGCAGAACCATTGGCCCATGTGGATTTGTTAAAGTGTGCATTATAAATTGTGCAAAGGAGCCCATTCATGAACATGTTATGCACAATACTGTTATTCTGCAACTGACTTGTGCAATACTAATGCGTATCAGCAGACATTTACACTATACTGTGACAATGTAGGATTGCTGCCTGTTTAGTTTCTAGTTCCTGGTTTCTAGATGGGTCCCCTTTTGGCAGTGCTATCTTTACTGTTTGAACAAGACACTTGCCTCTTCATTTTGCATTTTTCTTTTAAGATGTGTGTGTGTGCCTGTGTTCATGCAATTCCTCTTCTATCTGCAATGCCTTATCTGTGATCTGCACTAGTTACTGCCAGTCCTGCCTTTTCCCATCTTCCCCTGTTCCCCTGATTGCCAGCTCTGTTCATCGCAGTCCTGCCCTCCACGCTCTCTCATGCACTTTCTTTTAACAGAAGTGAAGGGGCTGTACCCCTGTGAAAAGAAAAACAAAAGAATGTGCCTCTTTGTTTTACAAATTGCAGTGTTCAAAAATTGGGGTGGGGATGGTGGTGGAAGCGTACACTGAAGCGTACACAGAAAAAAGACCATAGCAACTGTCATGGCAGCCTAATCTTTAAATCTGCTGGCCATTCTCTTCTTTCTGTGCCCAAGGACAAATGCAATTGGAAAAATCTGAAGTATAGGGATCATGTGGGTAATCATGAACTCATTAATGAGGGAAGGAAAAAAAAAACCCTAGACAATAGATGCTTATGAAAGTTTCCTTTTTTCAAATGTGTAAATAACTATAGAAGTTACAGCACTGCTAGTCTTTTTTTTTAACCAGCTGTTTAAATGCTATGATGTACTGCAGAAAAATCTACACAAAATCAAGTTACAAACATGATTTGATTGTTTAATGTCCAATTTGATTGTTAATGACCAAGCTACAAGCTTCCATTAGCTAGCCAGGCAGCGGTTGGTGGAGACGGAGAGGACCGGGGATGGGTTTTTAAAGGGTTGCACAGCCTGATCGGAATCACCAAGAGGGAAGATTCTCTTGGAAAAGAAGTGCCTGAGGTGGGTGGGACAGAGGTTGAAGAAACCTGCAAATAATCAAATTTGTGCCAGTCAAACCCACAAATATTCTGGGTTCTGTCCTGGGCCCAGTGCTATTCAACATCTTTATTAAGAGTTTGGATGAAAGAATAGAGGATATTCTTATCAGATGACACCATATTAGGAGGGGTTGCTAACACCTGGCTTGACCACAGTACATGTGAGAGTCTTAGTAGACCACAAGTTGAACATGAGTCAGCAGTGTCATGCAGTAGCTAAAAAAGCCAATGTAATTCTGGGCTGAATCAATAGGACTATAGTGTCTAGACCAAGGAAAGTGATAGTACCACTCTATTCTGCTTTGGTCAGACCGTACCTGGAATACTATGTCCCGTTCTGGGCACCACAGTTCAGAAAGGATTTTGACAAGCTGGGAAGTGTCCAGAGGAGGGCAATCAAAATGGTAGAAGGCCTGGAAACCCTGCCCTATGAGGAACAGCTTAGGGAACTGGGTATGTTTAGTTTGGAGACGAGAAGGTTAAGAGGCAACATGATAGCTATGTTTAACTATTTAAAGGGATGTCATATGAAGGATAGAGCAAGCCTGTTTTCAGCTGCTCCAGAGACTAGGACAGAGAGCAATGTCTTTGAACTTCCATCTGTTGGGAATGTTTTGATTGGACATTCCTGCAATGGCAAGGGGTTGGACTCAATGGCCCTCATGGTGTCTTCCAACTCTACAATTCTGTGATTCTATGAAATGTGAAGGGCCAACTGTAGTCCCTGTCAATTGTCTTGGCAGTACATTTAACCATATATAGGTGGCCATATGTCAAAATCAACTTGACAGCAAAGAATAACAATACAAACATAGATATGTCCAGAGATTTCAAGATGTTGTATCTACTATATTTTACTTTATGTTGGCTTGAATAACATTGAAAAAATGGGGCCCAAAAGCTTTAAAGCATGTCATCATGCTAAAGCCACAGAAGATAAATGCCTGCTATCCCACCTTCTCCATTCCTATCCTGTAAGTAAACACATCTGAAGTATTAAGATTATACAGATCATGCACATCTGGGCATAATACTGAAGCCATTATTCTACTGGTGTCAATCATCTTATTAGACCACCAGAAATCATACTACAGTACTAAAAAGGAAAAAGAAAGTAAAGTGAGAAGAGGAGGGAGACACCCATAGTTGTCTCATCATGAAACACCGTGCCAGGACCCCACTCTCTGTTAAGCAATGCCTTGCAGCTGGGGAAAAAACATGGGGAAGTGGCTGTGCATCAACTCATTCTGTTCTAAGGGTGGAAGTTTATTGTGGCATGAAAAGAAACTCACTGTTGTGATAGGGAATTAAGACTGAAGATGGGACAAGGAGTGCATTGTTTAGATTACCAATATGAAAGCATGATGTCCTGAATAGAAACAATCCTCTAAAGCACAACAGTTCTCCATCTGGTTCCCACCCATCACTGTTTTTAAGATAGATATTCTGGAACAAAGGGATTCTTTAAAAAAAAAATCTCATTGCCCATGTTGAACAGCTGAGGTAAATTCCATCAGAAAGTTCAACACTTCTGTGACTTGAATAGAGATGGTTCAAAAAAATAAATTACACTGCATATGCTAATCAGTTCACCAATTGAAGGATGTCCATTTATCCACCAAATTGTTTTGCTAGTGGCCACTGTTAATAAAGTACTTATTACTGGGTACACTTTCCAGTCTTTATTTCCTTTTAGACTGTTTACAGCTGCCTCCCATCTCTCTCTCTCTCCCTCCCTCACCCCCCATCCTTATAACGTGTCTGATCTCCGAATCCCAGGGTAAGACTTCATGGGTCTGATCAAGTCAAATGCTGTCAGGAAAGTTTATACCATAACAAATACTTTAGTATTTGAGGGAACACAAACCTCTTTGTTCTTTTTACAGTACAGAGAATCATACAGATAATTGTTGTATACCACAGGTCATATTCCCTACCTTGTTTGTTTTCTCCTAGGTAAAAGAAGTTGCTAAATGAATTGATAAAGGATTACAGGTCTCACAGTACAACCCTATCCATATCTGTGCAAAAAGTATTTCAAACTGAATGTAATAACTCTTGCTTTCAGGGAAGTGGCTGGAGGACTGCAGTCAGAATCTGCCCTCCAGTTGTAGAGTGGCATCTAAATTAGTACCATCACTTTTTTACAGTGTAAAGATCTGCTGAAAATTTTGAGCATTCCCACACTTTACCAAATTCCTCTACACCTTGGAAAGTTACTTTTAAAAGTTAATTATGCAACTTGTTCCAAAGTTCAGAGAAGCAATGAAATATAGTGAATGTTACATCTGTTTTTTTTTAAATAATATATTGTCATTTGTCAGGAATTTTGGAGAGGGGATGTAGGATTGAAAAGAAGGACATAAAGCTTGGAAAATATCTTTTAAAAAGTCTATTTAAACCCCCCCCCCCTTAAATAGTAATTTAAACAGTGAGTAGAAAATATTACTCATTTCAGTAAAGGGTTTGTGTGCGTTTCTACCTCTTTACTTTTAAAAGTAATGTAAGAAGTGCCTTCCCAGCCTACCCAATCTATTTTTCATAATACTTTTAATAGTACTTTTAATTGTATTTTTAATTATGATATATTTTTATTATGAGATACTTGTATTTTAAATGGTTTTGGATTTTAATGTATTTTAGTTATAATTTGTTTTTAATTGTATCTGTGTTGTACCCCGCCTTGAACCTTGGGAAGAGGAAGGTAACAAATGAAAATTTATTATTATTATTGTTGTTGTTGTTATTATTACACTGTACAAAAGAGAGTAACATTACAGTTAGCTATGTTACGTGTCTCTAGTCACTTCCAAAGTCTTCTATGTGCATCACAGTAAAATATTATGAAAAGAGAGGCTTTCATTCAACTTCATACATTATTTTCATGTACCTCTCACTTTAAGTCCTATGATATCTAAACACCTTTTCTTCACCACTGTCATCTAGACTATCATTTGAAAAGAAAACCTTCCTTAGACTGCTTATGCGTCTGCCAGCTAAAGTGCTTTTCAGTACAGTTTGAAAATATGTATGAAATGTGTTTTAAGTGCTCTTGTGTCAGATGTTTAAATTGGTTGCATTTATCCACTATTTCAATCTTTCTATGTTTCACTAATTTACTAATTGAGAACACATACATTATTTCTAAAGTTAATTTTTAAGCATCCTATCCCAATATTTTGTCCATTTCCTTTTTTAAAAAAAAAGTTTAATACTTTTTAAATAAGTCATCTGTGCTGATATGCATATACATTTTTTTTTCATAACCTAAAGGGGAAAGAAAGCAAATGAAGGTGATTTCTTTTCTCAACCCTTACAGTTTCCCTAAAGAATGGGCAGCAGCACCAGTGTGGAAGATGGCAATGGGACAAGCTGGCGGCTATCGCAGGAAGGAAAGAAACACCTTGTCATACTCTTATTGCCTATCTCATGAGAGGACGGTGTTCAGGTCACGATGCAAGGCATGTAGGTTTACTCTTCAGATAGTTTGGTGTTAAATGTCTTCTCTTGCACTAGCTGGAGTGTTCATGTGCCATTCAAAACAAAAATATAACTTGGGAATTGTGGCAATGTGCTATATTAAAGTGGAGCAAAGCTCCTGAAGGGCCTGAAAATTCACATGTGAGGTAGTGCTCTGTAGTCCTTCCTTGTCACACATTAAAGCCCTGTTCGTGCTTCTCTGAACATACAAGGAATTCCATGAAGGTTTGAAGAGGTCTCTGCAACCACATTAATTTGGCTGTGGTTACAAAGCACCAGTGATCAGCAACCCTGATAAGACTGCTTGACAGGAGTTTTGTACCCTTGATCAGCTAAATGTGGTTACAAAGCACTCTTCACATTTTAATGGTGAACACACAGAGATCTAACGTAAGTCCATATATTGGGGTACTGGGGCTTACATGACATGTTTGTTAGCCTTGTGCATATTTAGACAAATGTCTGAACAGCTTTATAGCTGACAATTTTACTTTTGGTAGGAAAATAAAACCAGGAAGTGACATTTCTATCCAGTTCTTTGAGGCAGCTTGTTCTGATTAAGAATCTTTGCCGAAACAGTGATCTGGTGTTGAACTTACCTTTAGTTCAAAAGTTCAGACCCTCTTTACAAAAGGTGTTTGTGTACATCTAGTTATAACAGACTCCTGTTATCCTTTGTTACAGTAGATGGCCCTGCATACACCATATTAGTGTTATTTTCTCTGATGGTAAAGGTAATTCCACATAGGGAGGAGGGATAAAGTGTTCTGACTGAAGCAAGAAGACAGTTTATGGAAAAGTGAGTAAGAGCTGCTTCCATCTTACCAAAGGAAAGGAGGCATGATAGAAACGAAAGGCATCTTTCTAACTGCACAGATGGCTAAGAAGAAACACTTTTCAACTTTTGAGGAAAGAGGGCTATTCAGAACCTACTTAGCCAGTAAACTGATCCAGGAAACACGCATCTTTGGTGAGGGTAAATTTGGGTTCGGTTTGAGAAGCTGTGTACAGAATAAACACTCAACAAGGCAGAGCTCTTGTGAGCCACGATGATCTCAAACAAATCAAAATTAAGGGTACTCTCTCTTATGAGTGGTAATGAAAATAAACCACAAATAGGAACTCCCATCTGTAACAATCACCATGCTGTGATTTATATAGTATTACTCAAGTGGCTAACAGGAAGCCAGTGAATCTGGGTAAGGACATCAGGGATGCTCTCAGTTAGGATCTTCTGAGGTAAAACACATTTTGAGATCAACTAAGCACATCAAGCCACTTGATCTTTAACTTGGAAACAAGTTTGCTTAAATAGTATAAATTTAAAAAAGACATGTTTTTGTGTCTAAATACTCTAAAGGCACTAGATCCTGTCTGATCTTGGGTCAGCCCTGATTAGTACTTAGATGGGAGACTGCCAACAAATACCAGGTATTGTAGGTGGTATTCAGAGGAAGAAACTGGCAAAACCACCTCTTGAGTATTCCTTGCCTAAGAAAACCCTATGAAATTCATAGTGTTACCATAAGCCGACTGGTGATTTGAAGCCATATACCCACAAATATAGGTCTTTAAGAAGTGAGTGGTCATTGTCTGCTTATATAATTGTTGAATTCATATTCTGCACTTCAACCATTATGCAAAAATCTCTCATTTATAATTTTACAAACAAGTGTTGGATGAGTCACAATGCATTCCAAATGTAAAAGGATTTGGTTGTTTGGTGCAGACAGAAAAAAGAGCCAATATCACACAAAATACATGTCCTTGTTTCGCATATATTCACTAAAAAAGTCCCAGGTATGAATTTTACCAGAGGATCACAGGAATGAGATTTTTCACAGGCCTTGGACGCCTCCCAGATTCCTTCAAATATTCAACACAATGATACAATGGAGTACAACCTCTTTCCAGGCACTGTTTACAAAACAGATACCTGTGCTATTTTTATTGATACACTATAACATAATATAACAAAATGCTCACATTTAAGTTTTAAATCAGTTGTACGTTGCCTACCTGTAGCACTGCATATGTGTGTGCTTTGTGTACCTTTTAAATGATGTGAATCCACATCAATACCACTACAACTTGACCATCAATTGATCTCAGTGGTACTTTGACTTAAAACTCAGTCAGACCCATCTTCCAGTATTGCTGGCTTTTTGAGAAAAAAAAATCAAATGTACGTATCCTTAAAAGTGACAAAGGTGAATTGTCAGTAGATAAGAAAACTGCTAACAGCAATACTGACTGCAGGTTGATTAAGACATGGACATTACTTGATGTATACGTTAACGTGATCCACGTTGAAGGAATACTTCATGTAATACAAGTGGCACTTAAGTAAGTACCACGTGAACAAAAACTGAAGAATCCATACTGCATCTGCCTCTCAGATAAATCGAACTTGCTTTCTCTTATTACAAAATCAAAATATGGGAAATGGCTACTAAAAACTTTGTGACGGAGCCTTTAATGTGCAAAACCAAGTCATTCTTACGAGGTGCCCAAATGCAAACATCCAAATCAGGTTTTTCTTCTTCTTTTTATAAATAATTTATAAATTTTCCTGAAAGAGACTAAATACAAAAGCATTTTGAGACATTATTAAAGCCATTATCTTGCCTTTAATACAAAACAAACAGCAAAGACGGAAGAGATCATCCCATTCTGAGTTCTGGCTGGGAGCATTAGGGACATTTTTGTTTGAAATGTATTCATGTCCATGTTTTTTCTTTATTCCAGTTACAATTCAGTGGAAACTATAATGGACATTCATCATCCTTTTACGTCCAGCAACAGTTATGGTATCTGCTCAATGGAATCTAAGTGGTCTGGGATGGGAAGGCCTGTTATTATCGTCAAACACTTATTCCAGACAGTGAATGTTGGGCACACAGGCTGTGCAAATGTAATGTCAAAAGTGTAAAGGTGTAGAGAGTTCAAAGCATCATAAAAGGCCAAGGAACCGTTGTCATAGTCCAACAAAATGCCAACACGACGCAGATGGGGTGCAGGCTCAATTGGAATTTCTTTGCTGTTGTGCCTCACAACCCATGTATTATTACAACGACAAAGAACCCAGGAGACAGAATTCTTTCCAATCCATTCATGTTTGGGCGCTGATTTGTATGAAACACCAATGGCATACCTGTAAAACAAAATAATTTTGAAAAAAAAAAAAGACATGCTATATATCATCTAGTTTTCTAAATTTTAGTCCATTGTGTTGTCTATCTATTGCATCTGTGTCTTTTTTGGCTTATGCCTTCCTATTCTCATGTGCTGAGGGCTAACTAAATATGGCAACACAACTTTAATTTTATTCTTTATACTACAAGAAGGAAGTGGCGCAAGTCTTAGTGCTTCAAATATTCTATACTATAATAATTCCATGGTGGAAAGCTAGAATACTAAAAATAAACAAGATCTGACTTATATACATTGAGACAATTGCCCTCAGCACAATTATTAGTAGCATATTTGGTCTGTGCTAACTGCTCATTCTCTTTTTTTCAGACGATGGCTAGCCAACCACCACCCTGCTTGTTTCACAAACCTATCAGGGGTAAGTAAGCATTCCCTGCTTTCCCCCTCTCCCAATGATGACAAGGAACACTCTCATTTTAAGGAAGACCTCTAATTTCTAAATGAGAAAGCAGAGCTGTGTGAAAAACAGCAATTGGTGAGTAGCCTCTGAAAGTCCTAAAACAGCTGGCTGTGATCATAGCAACGATGACTTCCATGGCAGTGGGGTAGCAAACCCACTCTGAGTTTTAGTTTGAACTTGAAAGGTGTATTCTGAAGTTTTAAACCTTATCCCCCAAGTAGGCTCAGAACCTTGGATTGCTTCTTTAAAGTTCACAGTAAAACCCAGAACAGCTTTATTGTCCCACCACTGAAATGGAAACATCATTTCAATTGCATCGCAATATGCTATTATGATGCAAAGAACATATTTGTTACCACCCCGGAATCATAAAGTGGAGTAAAAATCCCATAACTAAGGGCAGGAGATGAAGAAAAATAAAGCATTATTTGTAACTATAAAGAAACCACCACAGAGGAACCCCCCTCTCAAATATACATAGGCTTCCAAACTTAAGAGGTGGGTGCAGTATACATCAGAGACATCCAAGGCCTTTCTTTAGTTTCTAATTCTGGAAGAGGATACGAAGAACTGATTAAAATAAATAACCAACAGGCCATCCAGATTTGGGTTAGAGAGTAAGCCAATCTGAACTTTATTCCTGTAGGACTTGTTTTATTTAAATGCAAGCCTATGAGAAGAAACTGTTATAATGCTGTTACCTTTATGTAATTAGTCTTTTAGAAACAAGGTATATTTTTAGTGTGAACCACCAATTTCTCTAGTGATGTACGTAACAGAATCACATCATTCGAGACAGATTTTTATTACTCTATGTTAGTTATTTGTATACAGGCAATTCACAAGCTTTTATTTGACAAAATGAAAGAAAACATGTGGATGGGTGGCTTGACCCACCTACCATGTACTTCCACTGATAACCACTTCCCAGTAATGACGCCCACTGTCAATAAATACATTGCCAGCTACTCCATAACTCCCTTGGCTCGTGAAACGTTCAGGCGTGTGGCTTTTTTTAGAAGAGGTTTCATCACGCTCCACTGTCAAGTTGTCATGCGATACCTTCAGCTTTCTGTGGGCAGACTTAGGATCGAGTTTGAATGGCTGACCTTGAATATGAACAGGATACAAAGAGTACCACATTTTTAAAACGAATACCATCATGCCTGTTTAATACACTGGGTAAACACATTTTATTTTGGCTATAGCATTGTTTCCAAGGACAGCACTGGATTTTGCTCCCATAAGAATGGAGAAAATAGCCATTCATGAAAATAGCAATTCAGTAACACTATTTGGACTGGCTAGTAAATCTGTTGCCTACCCTCGTGGTTATACTCATTGTTCATATGGTGGCTTCTGTGATTTTTCTGAAACAAGGTTATATTCACAATGAAACAGTATTTTTTTATGCACCAAGAATGACCTTTTCCTCTATGAGACTGTTTAGACCAGTGGTTCTCAACCTGTGGGTCCCCAGATGTTCGTGGACTTCAGCTCCCAGAAGCCCCAGCCACTATGATCAATGCTCAGGGCTTCTGGGAGCTGAAGTCCACAAACATCTGAGGACCCACAGGTTGAGAACCATTGGTTTAGACCTTCTGTCTGAAGCATTACACACAGCTTATAGCTGGGATCGAAATCACGTGGCCATCCAAATACTGTGGACTGCAACTCCCAGCAGCTTGGCAAGCAGTTAAAATTGGCTCTCCAAGACAAGCTGGAATCCTGTTGGGATGTTACAAATGCATAACCCAGTGTTATGCATTTGTGACTGCTTCATACTCATGACCCCTATAAATCCCCTCATTTAGGGGATACATAGAGATTGTGAAAGTCCACTGATCCCCCTTTACTGGTCAGTAGACACTGCAATCAATGGGGGTCTGTACCTCTGTTGTTCAGGAAACGGCTAATAAATGTTCTCACCCCCCCTCCTGTGAGTGACATCCACTGTGAGGGAGGATTGTGACAGAGACCAGCTTTCTGTCTGTTGCAGAAGAGATTGCTTGCATGTGTGGATAGGAATGTTAATCAGCTGGTTTGCAAATGATAGGGGAACAGATCTTTATTGATCACAACAACTGCTGCTCAGTAAGTGAGATTGTATGTGTGTGTCAGGCTGGGATTCACTACATAGCTATGTAACTACTGTGGATATTTGGCAACATAGTACATAGAGGATCCAAGACAGTACTTTTGGCTTGATGTAATTATTCTGTTATATTTTTCCAGTTGTTTTCTTCAGTGGTCACGACATATTTTTGAACTTTCTTATGTCTATGCATAAATGAAAAGGGAGGTATACATTTTTGATAAATAAAAATGCATAAAACTGACAACAGGTACAACAAGAAACAGATTTCCTTCAGTTTCTCCTACGTGTATGTTTAGCTTGGAGAAGTCTGATAGGACGGCTATCTTGCATTCTGGTGTTCCAGAGACAACATAAATCAATGGATTCAAATTACAAGAAAAGAGATTCCACCTAAACATTAGGAAGACTTTATTGACAGTAAGAGCTGTTTGACAGTAGAATCAACTACTTCAGAGAGTGGAAATCTTTCCTTCTTGGGAGGTTTTTTCAATAGGTTGGATGGCCATCTCTCAGGAGTACTTCAGTTGTGGATTCCTGAATGGCAAAGAGCTGGACTCGATGGTCCAGGTTGCCCCTTTCAACTCTATGATTCTACTCTACCACTGGTGTTTGAGTAGAATCCTATATCTACTCAGACATTAGGTTCAATCAGACTTATTTCCACATTAAAAAAAAGGTATAGGATTGTATCCTAAATGGGTTACCATAACAAGCTGAAGGACTGTAGTAGGCTTTCTGGCTAGATGAAGTATATTGCATGCAATTGGAAAATGTTAAAATATAGGCTCTATGCTGCACTACTGTGTCATTCATGTGTCAAGCTGAGTGGAATTGAGGTGAGGGAAAAATGAACTGCATGCATACGGGATGGATAAAACATTACTCACTGTTTGTCTTCAGTTTTCCAGGCTCACTGTTTCGGCTGCCAGCCTGATTAATGGCCTTAACAACAAAGATGTACTTGGTGCCACTTTGCAGCCCGTGGACCGTGTAGTGGTTTTGTTTGATATTTGGAACAATCATCCAGCTGTCGGCTGAATTACACAGACCTGTATTTCAAATCAAAATGCATTAGTTATTTTACGGACGAATTTTCTACGATGCATCTGAACAACCAGGTGAGCCTGCAAATAACCTTAAATAATCCCAATAGAAAATGATCTCTTTAAATCTTCTTTAAATAGCAAGACCCTAGCCAACTGAAACATTCGTTTTTTCCGTTGACTGACGGCTCAGGTATAAAGAGAACATGAATTTAAACAGCAAATGCATTTTCAGGGCTGTCAATTTTAAATAGTAGATGGCTGTTTAAACTGCCATTTGAATGTGAGTGAACCATTCACAACTGAGACCATTAGGCAAGTGAATTTGCTTTTATTCTGCTATTCAGGCTTCCTGTACAACTCCCTCCCTGCCACCAAATGATCCCTCAAAATTAGTGGAGAACACCATGTAAAGTTTCTTTGCCAGGAACAATTTCATTGAAAATAAATGTTGAAATATTATAGAAATGCCATTGGTTCATTATTGAAGCACATTTTAATTTCAGGTGGTTTAGTAATTAAGAGATAAAAAAGGAAACTTGCCATCTCTGAAACTGGTACAGGGATACAAACAAGCTAGAGACGATTCAGAAGAGAGTAGAAACAACTTTTTGAAGCAGGGATTGCAAAGGGAAATCTCAAGTAACTGCATGTCTGTTCATCAACTGGTATTAGAGCTAGCTCCAGCCCTTAGTGTGGTGTTGCCAGGGCTGTTCATCATTCTGTGACCTTGCCCATAGAAGAACCATGGAGGGAAGTTACTAGTGGTGGCAGGAGAAGCATCAAGCAAGGATCCCAGTGGCAGCAGAATGCTCAATTCTGGCATGGTGAACGGCTCTTGCCCATTCGTCCTGCAGTGCTGCTATTCCTGTCGCAACCAGCAACTGCATCTGCTGGCTCTGTGGATAGATGTGACTGCAGAGAAGGTTTGAGTCTTGGCAGGCCCTGAGGACATGGGGGTTCTGGCAGTTGTTACAGTTAGCTGGGTGCTGATACCAAGGGACTGTTCATACTACACAATTATGCTGCTGACTTCACTTTAACTGCCATGTTCCATACTATGGAATCCTAGGATTTGCAGTTTAGGGAGAGATGCTTAGAATTCTCAGGTAGACTCACCAAATGACAGACCCCAGGATTCCATATGATGCAGCCATGGGAAGTAAAATGGAATCATTGTGCCCTAACTGTGTAGTGAAAAAGGTCCCCAGGTCTGATGGATACAAGGATGTAAAACATTTCTATAAGTAAATAGGGTGAATTTTTCATAGGAATGAACATTCCTCACAGAAGCAACCATGCTGGCTGAGCTTTGATGACTTAGTTCCCATATGAAATAGCAAACAAATGTTTCCTAAATGAATGGGAAAAAAAAAAAACAGGCAATATGGAAGGACAAAAATTGCATCTTACAAAAACAAACAAAAACAAAACAAAAACCTTTGAGTTTAATATTGACAGTCTGAATTGCAAAGATTTTCTCCTGTAGAGTCTGAAGTAAAACATGCCATTCTATTCTTAGAAGAAATAGCTTTTGATGCTGAATGAAAGTGTAAGTTATTTATACTTTCCCCCACCCCTTCTAGTAGGGGATGTTTGTTCTGGAATATCTGAAAAAGGAAGTTAGGTATGTACTCCACAGGAAGATATGTGATTTCAATACAATCTATGAGGAAGATGCACTAACTCCTCATTCAAATGTTACAAAAGAAGAACTGTACTTTGTCTCCTACATCTTCTATGGAAGGTCTACAATTCACCTAGAATCTTTGTGGAGTGGCTACTTCCCATGCCACCCCTTCAGCTCTCTGCAGAGCAAACTGAATGTCCTGTGAGGCACTGCATCCTCATCACTGTGGCTAGAAATTCTCAGGGCTAGACCTAACATTAAACAAGGTTGTTTCAGGCAGCAGATGCTGGAAGGAAAAGAGCAAGTTACTGGAGGAGAAAACTGTGGGCCTTCCAGCCTTACTAGCCCTGCTGCCTTCAGGATGCTGTCTCATCCTTCAATGGTCAGTGCAGTTGGCTTTTGCATAGAGGCTGGGAAGAAACATCATCTTGGCTGGTCATGGAAATCATTAATTTTCAATGGATAATAATCTTCAGCCTCTTCTTTTAACTGCAGCTGCTATACTTCCTTTCCCTTAAAAGGAGCTTAAGGCAGAAAGGTTCTCTGGAGGCAGTTTTAGATATTGCACTTTCCATGATCCCACAGAACACAGGATGATGATGTATGTGCCAAATAGTTTTTATATGTATTTTGAAACTCAGTCCAATTAATTGCCTTTGCTCTCTTGGGAATGTATTTCTCTCAAATATAAACTCCTAAGGGAAAATTAACACTTCATAAATTCCCCTAGACATGTGAATAGGTTGCAGAGGGATATTATGGGATTTCCATTCCCTGGATGAGGATCTCTAAGAAGCAGCTGAAATCTGGGGAATTTGTATTACTGTGGTGACATTGGACTAGATAAAATTTTTAAGATTCCTTTCTGCGTTGTGGTCCATGAGCATATGAGTAGAGGTAACAGCTGTGAAATATTGCTTCTCCCAGTCAATTCAAGTTTCTGATTTCAAACAGCACTGTCAAAAAGGACAGTAAGTTCCCACATACAATGCAATAATGGATTTTTAAGGTTATGTTCTAGAAAATGAATGGAATGTAAACTAGAGACTACTGGGCTAGTGTATGGACTATAATGAGGTATCATGCAGGATTTGTTAGACACTGTAGATGGAAAGAGGAAGATTTTTTTTTTATTATTGCTATTATTATTATTTTACAATCTGGAGGTAATCATTCATAAAACTTTTTTTTTTCTTTGCTCCAGGATCTGTTGCTGCTGAAGTTCAAACAACAGATGGGGAAAAATATGCTAACTGCAAATCTTCCTCATATTTACTGTTGGATCCACTATTTCAACACAGTGAGATGTACAAGTAGTGCAAAAGTCACAGGAAGGCAACACTATCTCTGGAGCATTTCAAACTTTTAAAATGCTAAAGTGGAAATATATATTATGAGAATAAATGCCAAAATCCACACTTGGGTAATATCTTTATTAGGATATATGATGCTTCCTCCTCCAAACTCACTTATGGAAAATAATAAATAAAGGATGTCTGCTAAATTCATTTTAAAGCTTTTTTGCAATGTGATATTTTAATACATTAACTAATAAATGAAGTGTCTCTTATAATGTAATATGGAGGTGGTAAATGAAGAATTATTGCTAATGGAACTTTCATTCCAAAGCATTCAGAAGACAAGACACTTTTTAAAATGAAGTTAAACATTTGTAAGCATTTAAAAGAGCCAGTTTGAGAAACAGTATACATAGATCTGCTTCCAGAGATATTTTTCTCCTTACCCAAAATGATCTGTGTCTAGACCTCAAAGACAGAATACACAAACTAAATGTTACATGGCAATGGAAAATCCATATGGAAAGATCTTCAAGTGATATATTTTTTGAAAATGCTATGCAGATTTCCTGGTCAAGCAAACATAGTATTTTCCATGTGCATCATTCCATGGAATTAAAGTCAGATGTTTGCTTCTGTAAAAAAACAAGTGCATTAATGCTCTCTAATTAAAGGCCATGCAACAAATCCCCATTTACTTTCCACTCACAAGTATAGGAAACAGATCTCTGCGCATGTATTATTCTGTTCTTTTCCACTTCCACAGAAGAGGAGGCTCTGTGTTAGTGTGAGTAACTACAGCAGTCAATTTTGGCTACAGTTCTTTGGTAATTGGTAAATCAAGTAACTGTTTGTTAAAATAGATTTTTGAAGAAGCACTTAGTACAACTGATGGATATACTGGTCAAATATTGTGTGTGTGTGGTGTATGTACCCTTTTCACTTTTAGTTGTAATTCAACATAGGAAAATCATGTGGAGTGAAAATGTCTTAAATTTGCTAAGTAGGGATATAGAACAGTTATGCTGAAGTGCAACCACTGTATGATGCCTACAATCACCTAAATCAGTGGTTCTCAACCTGTGGGTCCCCAGATGTTTTTGGACTTCAGCTCCCAGAAGCCCCAGCCACTATGGTCAATGCTCAGGGCTTCTGGGAGCTGAAGTCCAAAAACATCTGGGGACCCACAGGTTGAGAACCACTGACCTAAATGATTCTAATCCCTGAAGGGATGTAATGGTCAATGGAATCCATGTATTTAACAAGGTGTAATACTCATGCTTTCTTAAAATATGGCAAATTTCTGAGCTTACCTGCCTCTCAGGATATATTTGCAATGAAGACAAAATTTCCAGTTTAGAACCCAACCTACCCACTCAAGAGATTAAGCACCTCAGGTGACTTATTTTTTTAAAAAAACAAAACCCTTCTAACTTTTCAAAAATATGCCCTAAATCCTGTTGTTACTCCTAATGAGTAGATCCATTACATTAATGGAGTTTACCTATGTGTTGATATACCATTCAACAATTGAGTGAATGTGTCTAACTTAACTGAGGCTAAGCAACAAGATACTGTCACAGTTGTAGTAGTAGTAGTAGTAGCTGTTGTTGTTGTTGTTGTTGTTATGTGCATTCAAGTGGTTTCTGACTTACAGAAATACTAAGGCAAACCTATCATAGGTTTTTCTGGGCTGAGAGTATGTGACATGCCTAAAGTGGGTTTCCATGATTGAGTGGAGAAAATAGAACATGGTGGTTTTTGTTTTCTTTTACTTATTTAGATAATACTTATTTACTTATTTAGATAATATGAAATGTTCAGGGAATTAGTTAGTCTTACTTTCCAGTTCTAGAAGATAAATTCCAGTGAGCAGCCAAAGTTGTCTGTGTGGTCATATATTAACCATGATACAGTTATGTTATCACTAGGGAATGCTACAGTGGTGCAAAGGGGTGCTACACAGTGTACTACTATTTCCTTTGCACTAATTCATTGGCAGATTTGCAAAGAACCCTCTCAGTGTAGTACGAACTTAACAGTCTCCTGCTCCAGATTATCTATCAGTACAATTATATTTTGGGCATGTTCAGAATAAGTAAGTAAAATTAAATACTGCCAGGTATACATGTATGTGCTAATACACACTAACAGGACAACAATATTGCAAAAATGTAGTTTTATGGCATGTAATTTATTGCTCAAAAAAAAAAAAGGATTCTAACTTGTTTCAGTGCAAGTGGCAATATTGGTAATGAGCATGCATATTGGAAAAATCTCTTTCCATTTTTTCTTTCTCTCTCCCTGGTTATTACATGCTAGGCAAGAAATTTGAAAACAGAAGAAAATGAAATCAGTTACAAAAATAAGCTTTCTTAGATGTATTTCAGAAATAGATCAGCCTGATCCTAGAAGTTACTCAGCAGAAGCAGCATTCTACAATATCAAGGGTGTGAAAGGATGCTGCTGGTAAGAGCAACTAGCAAACTTGCCCCCTGACACCATGCAAGTGGGGAAGTGTGTCTCACTCACACATAGCATTCTGTGGCCCTCAGCCAACAACTGGATCTTCTATAAACAAATTATTAAATTATAACTGAACAGCCCCTTGTACTAATGCTACTATGCATAAAAATAAGAAGCAATTCACAATGCCACATTCTGAGTGCTTCACACTGTGCCATGCCTTATGAAAAGCTACTAGCTTATCCAAATCAGGGCATACAATTAATGTTTGCCACCCCACACACCATTAAGACAAGATGGTTTCGTGCTGACTCATTATTAAGCTTCATTTCATGAAGTCTGGAATAACATCCTCCGCTGTATTTTCTCACAATGCAGAGGCTTTGTTCTAAAGCCTCCCTTCAGCGCTTTGCAGCTGACGTACTGTCTTTACCCCACAGAATGCCTTCTGTCAGCATAATGCTATGCGTGAAAATGGGTCAGAGGGAATGAAGCACAGTTTTATTATCAGTGCTTGTTAGTGATTAATCAAAGAAACCCATAGCCCCCTTCCATGTCTTTTTCACTTTATCTCTCTTGCTTTAATTCCTTTATAGTACTCTTAAGTTTCTTTGCATCCAGGTTGACTATGAAGTGCAAGTGTCTATGGAAGATTACTGTGGATTTTTCCCCCCTGTTAAGCCCTTTAAACGTTTAGACATTGCTGATATAAATTAGGTACTGTCTGAAAGCACTGGGAAACATTTCAGAAACATACTTTAAGTGTCTTAAGATTCACAAATCATTCCAGAGCACTATATTTATTCAAGTTCCTCAGTTTTGTAAGCATTAAACAAAAAATACCAGCTGAGTGGTTATTCTAATGCTTTTTCACTAGTCATGAGCAGGTTTATACCTAAATCTGGTGATAACATTAGTGCAAAAGAACAAATGAGCATTATTAGTACCTGAATCAGATGAGGAAGTGAATGCTTGATCTTTGGACCAAACCAGAGCACATGAAAACTTATAATCAGCATTTTTTTAAAAGTGCAAATTTCATCTTAAATAATAGCTAAATATTGAATAATCTGGATATAATCATGTTAAGAATTACTCTCAATACTTTTGCCAATACCATGAGTTTAAAACAGGCTCTCCTATGCAAATAATAATAGTTATAAACTATAAATACAGGTCAGTATTCAGTGGTGTCGTTCTGCTAGTGTGAATGATGTCATGCTTATGAATACGTAGTTCTCAACTATATGCAAAGGGAGAATCAAACACAGTTTCTAGTTTCACAATCACTTGTGCAACTCTTGGTACAAGCAGTAGAACACTTAGAAAACATAAGAAGAAATATGCTACTGCTTAAACTACTGGAAAAAACAGAACTTGGGTAACACACACTTTACCTACTACTGTTGCTTTGAATTTGGGTATATATCTGATGAAAATAAAGTTCTTCATTATTCGGCTTGTTTAACTATCAAAATGAAGCTTAATTCAGACGATAAAGAGGTTTTTCTGTCAGTCGAAAGATGGATGATAGAAAGAGAGTGAACCTTTTCTGGATGCCTGCCTGAACACCCAGATTATGGAAGTGGCTAGGAGTTCATGTGCATAGTAGAAACTTGGGAGGCAACTGCTTCAGTTTCCTGAGATATTTGATTTGGCTGCTGTGGCACATACCTTAAATCTCATCAGACATCTAAGCCCTTTCCTTTGGTCCTACCACCTCAGAGGTACACTGAGTGGGAACAGGAAAAAGAGCTTTCTTGAATCCCCATCCAGGCTCTAGATCTTCCTACCAAGGATGAGTAAGCTGACTCCTATCTCTTGTCCTTCTGCTAAGCAAGCAAAGATAGTTTTCTTTGGGCAGGTTTTGGCAACTCACTACTTGCTGGGGGGGGGGCTTTTAGCAGATTAGATGTATTATTCTTGTTTACTGATATATCTGACATTGTGATCAAACTCCTTTTCAGCAACGGCTGAGATCCTGAATCATCAGACAGTTACAATGAGGGAGGTCCATCATCATAATTACATCTTCAGGTGCATGCCCTCAAAATCTACCTTATAAGCCTAGCATTTCTGCCAACAGAGGGTTTTCCAAAGTGCTAGGGAGTGGGGTTGCAAGAGGGGCAGTTTCCAGACGTCTTCCAAAAGTGATGTGACACGCGACAGCAAAGGGCTTTGGGACTGTTATAGCTGCTTCTGCAAAGCACCTTGCTGCTGGAAAACCATGTGAAGCTTCCTGGCACTTCAGAAAGTCCTCCCTTGGCAGAGGTGCCACGCTTAAATGGTAGGTTAATCCCCAATATTTATAGGTCTATCTTATGAATTCATAAATACTGAACAGAATGCCAGCCTATGTTTTTAATTTAAAGTGTTCAAATATTTGAATTAATCTGTGCTTTAATTAGATTTTTGTTTGTTCTTGCTATGTACCATCTTGAGTCCCATTTTTGGAAGAGAAGTTGGATATAAATGAATTAGCCAATAAATAAACATAACTCTCAAACACTGGACTAAATCTAACTGCTAGTCTCAGCTAGAGTAGACCCACTACATAGATGCAATTTATAGAAACTGACTTAGCATTTAGCAATTGATCCAACAGGTTACTCTAAACAGGGCTAGCAAGTGACCCCAAGGTCTTATTTCTATGTATCAGTCATGAGCCTTTTACTGCTTTCTGTTTCACTTTTTGTAGCAACAGAATGAGACCAGACCAAGGTAGAATGAAACAGAATGGGGAAATGTCCAAAAGAAGAAGACTAAATTGTTCAGTCCCTATATTCTCATACATAGAGAACAACACTACACATGTCTACTCTGAAGTAAGTCTCCTTTTTCCAGCAGAAGTAAGTATATCTGTAAGTTTTATATTTCAATTACAAATATCTATAAACTGATTTATTTAAAATATGGATATGCTATTGTGTGTCATCAAGTTATTTCCAATTTATAGCAATCCTAAGGCACCCCCTACCATGGAATTTTCTTGGTAGAATTTGTTCAGAGGGGGTTTCCCCTTGCCTTCCTCTGAGGCTGAGAATGTGTGATCTGCCCAAGGTCACCCAGTGGGTTTTCATGGCCAAGTGAGGATTTGAACTCTGCTCTCCCAGTGCCCTACTCCAATTCTCAAACCACCAGTTCTTGAACTCTTCTTTAATCTTTCCATTAAAATGTTGAAGGAGGCACATAAAATAAAATATTAAAAAACTATTTAATGTAACATATCTACACGCAAACAAATAGCACAACTAAAGAACACAACAAGCATAAAACCAGATTGTCATAATGAAGAGCAAGTGTACTATGAAACTATCTCCACAGTAGAAAACATCTTCCCTTCATTTCATGACAAGTAAATTGATTAAGAAAAAGGTTACACAATGTCAAAATTATATATGCAAATCAATGGAAGCAGGAAAAACCCAAGTCTTTTCACCTTCAGCACTAAGTAATGCTCTGTCATCACTAAGGAGCACTGTGGAAAAGCAATAATTAAATAATTTAGTCTAATAAAGACTGTATCACTTCATCACTGACATAATGATATTTGACTGACGCATAATGGTAATGTGTAAGGACTAGCAAGTTAAACGTGATCCACGATAAAATAAACAACTCCATGTGCAAAGACTGTAATTATGGAAACAAGGTCAAACTGAATAAGCTAATTAGATTTATTTCTATTGCTACATTCTTTTGATGTGGTGTTAACACAGTGGTAGAAGTATGTTACAGTCCTGTATTAGTGGTAGATGATGTGTTGATAATGCTTTAAAAATGCTACAGAGAGATTCTTAAGATTTTGAAACTGAAGCTACTGTTCTGTTAACCATGTCAACATTCAGTCAATGAAACTGTCTGCATGCTTAAATCAAGGAATGTAAAGACCTGAAACTAGATTTATGGAACTGCAATGTAAAATAGGATTTGAAGCAAACACTGCTCAGCAGCTAGCAATTAAAATACAGTCTGTTCTGCCACTGAAGCGGGGGCTTCCCTCACTGAAAAGCCTTTATGATCTACAACTTCTCTTCTGATTATTCTATCTTACCTTTAGTTGACCTCATTTTCACATCACAATACTCATTGTAATGTGACACACCTGTCTCATGCATTATTGCTGTGCCTCTAGCTCACTGTGTAACACATTCTTCCTGGTCTTTCTAACCTTGTGTGCATGTGAGTTTGTGCGTTTGTGTGTATGTATGCATGTGTGTGTGTGTAATATACATTCCAACTAATGATAACATTACATTCCAACTAATGATAACATTACATTCCAACTAATGATAACATTACATGCATCTGAGCTCTTCATAATATCCCACAATAACCTTTGCCACAGTTTGTTAGTGTTTTAAGGTGTCGTTACACTTCAATTTGTAATAACTTTGGAAGGAATTATAACTGGGTCCTGTGATCTGAGTGCATACTAGAAATCTCTTCTGTAAGATAAAAGCAGTATCTTATAATGGTAACCACATGTAACTCTTGACAGTACCTGTTAGCTTGGAAGTAAATGAATTAGATTGGAAGCCACACATGACAAATAATGATGCTACCTATAGCACACTACCATACCATACCCCACACCCACTATCCTACAGGATGTGCTATTTTCATAATTGAACATTTATGGCTGGAAAACTTGATCAAAGGCACGCTGACTGGAAGAGCTGTTGCTAGGTCAGGCTGACCTGAGACCTCCAAGAGGATTCAGTGGGAAACCCAAATGTTAGGGGTTTATGCTAATCCTTTTACACCTCAGGCTCCATGAACACCTGAAAACAATGGAAGGTGAACCTGCCCAAGGGAAGCAGTCAGGGACTATCCCTTGATATTGCCCTACAGAAATCTTTACTGTATCCGCTGCCCAACCAAACATTAAGAGACTGTCATGACTCCCATCAATGTTTTGTCACCTGGAGTTAAAGCATTCAGGATTTCTTTGTCAATACTGTGAGACAGCTATTACCACTTTGTACACGCACCCCCTCCAGGGTAGTAAAAAGGGTAAATAAACCCTAGCTTCAGCCTCCAGAAAATGGTAGTACTTGGACATAATACACAGCACTTGGACTGCTGTTCATCCTTGCTACCTTCAGATGCTGTCCGAGTCACCTGCTTTAACTTTCTTCTTCAGGATTGGTAACTATTACCCTCTTCACCCCAATTTCTATATCTATCCAACCTTTCCTGCCTTGCTTTCCAATAACTTTGTACAGTTCATGATAGTGTTCTGATTTCTTTTGTGTTTGTCAGTTCAAATAAAACACTATTAATTTTTAACTGGAGTCCTCTCTACAGTTAGTAATGGTATACACAGGTGAAAAGATGCTGCAGTTACTCTATCCTCTCACAGGCCTGCTTTGAGCTATAATTTCCCCAAATTCTAAGGAGATGTAGGCATTGTAGGTGGACCCCAATGTCCTTCACCTCTTAGGGTAACAGAGGAATATTTGGTCTTTTCTGGTATTTTTGTGAATAAATAAAATCAAATAAAATCACACTAGTAACATGTTACTAATGTGTTACTTTTAAAGGAAAGAATAATGGCCAACACATCACTCTGGACAAAGCAAAAAGAACAAGAGTAACACATTACTTAGAAAAACATCTGAACTCTGTCACATATCTTTCAGGTACCACATTAGGTACCTTGTTATTGTGGCCTTAAATTCTTTTTTTTTAATTATTCTTTTTTTTTATTAACCATCCACCAATCATTAAAATATCTCCCGTTACCCATCTTCTTAATCATATTTTCTTATATATACATTCAATATGTATGTTTTTTACATTGTAAACTTAAACATTCATGCATTCATATTTTATATACACCTATATCGCTTTTCTTGTTTACAATTTTCTCATCCTCTTCATACTTCTTCTTTCCGATCTTGCCCTCACTGTCAATTCTGTACATTACTTTCTTCTATTCTTACTTTCTAGCTTCACCTAATACCAATTATTTCTTGTACCTTTTTAAGTTTCTCATCTTTATTTTCCCTTACGGGGTTTACCATTTATTTATCTTAATTTTCTATTTCCATTGTCTTATTTCTGTTTGTATCTCGTCAGCCGTATCTCATTTCTTATTAATTATCTCCTCCCTTATCTTTGTTCTTGAGAACTTTTATCTACTATTCTTCTTTATTTGTTCCCTATTTAAACATGTATTCTTCAACTAGTTTCCATTCATCATCATTTCGTCTTTGCACTCTGCCTTGTATCATCCTTGTTAGTCTGTCCATTTCTCTAAATTCTGCCAATTTAATAATCCAGTCCTCTATTTGTGGAATCTGTTTGTTTTTTCACATCTTTGCATATATTATTCTCGCCGCTGTGCTCACGTATAGACTTATTCTCCAAAATTTCCTCTTTGCTTCTCCGTCTATTTTCTGCAATTTGTTCAATAGAAATATTTCTGGTATTAGCGGAATGTTTATTTGTAACATCTTCGTCATAGTCTCATGAATTTTTTTCCCAAAAGATTTTTGCTCTGTCACATGTCCACCATACATGAAAATAAGTTCCGTTATCTTTCCCGCATTTCCAACATTTATTTTCTTTTGTTTTATATATTTTGTTCAGTTTTGCCAGGTCCAAATGCCATCTATAAATTGTGTCCTTAGATTCTAAATGCAACAATATTACCTGTTTTTGATTTGTTGGTTGAATGCCAGAATGAAACATAGCTGAATACAAAATGACTGGTACTTACTAACTACATTAGCTTGTCCAGTGAAGATGGTGTACTGCAACTCATAGGAGACCACACTGAATTCATCATCTGAAGTCCAGTGAACTGTGATTGTGTCATACGAAGCTGTACAAAGCTCTTCTCTAATTGTTGGAGGATTTGGAGCTATGAGAAATGAAAAGCATCTATTAACTTTTGTCACATAGTTCCACTGCATTCCATTCATCCACTTGTTGCAACCACCTGTTTTCCACAGCCTTGCTTGAATCAAAAGTGGTCAGCTGTGCCTTTTCAAAAACTGTTAAAAATGTTTTATGTCTATTTCATATATTAATACAAATATCTGGCATCTCTTTTGAATGAGATTATAATGAAACCTGAACTTTAGAACTAAATGTAGCATAAATATTTAGAAAGATCATGCATCTGGATATAGGTGCTTATAGGAGAGACTGGGTACAAGTTTCTTGCTTTGCTTCCAGTCCTAGGTAGTCATTGGCCACTAATATGCACAAAGTTGTGTGCTGGTGATTGCATGTAATGGAATGGCTGGGCACACCTTTCAAACTTAGTCATCCTTATTTTCCCCAGGATCCAGGCCCAAATGTTACCACTCCAAATTCACTATGACATTTGCTTGTTTAAAAAGTGTGAACCTTCCAATATCAACTCACTTGGGCATTAAGATCAGGCCTTAAAACTCTGTTCTCCTGTCACTGGGGAAGGAGAGGCTGGCATGTATCAGGGACAGGGTCTTCTCAATGGTGGTCCCAAGTCTACTAGTTTGCTGAGAGGTCTACTGATCCTCTTTTCCGTTTAGATGTAGGGTGACAAGATTTTTATTATCTTACAAAGTCTTTATAGACTGCTTTTAGAGTACCTCAATTTTATTGTTGCTTTATTTTGGACTATTTTGTGGTATATGGTTTTATTCTGGATTTCATTGTAATTGTGATTCATTGTGATTGTAAACACTTTTCCCCCCATCAACAAGGACAGAAATCTTTCTGATACCTACCAGCTGGTGCCCACCATTTTCCATCTCAGGATGACTCAGATGAAGTGTTTTTCTGGGACATTTGGGAAGGGAAAAGCAAACCCACAAAAATAATGTCCTGACTAAACCCAAAGACCACAAGCAGAAAGTCAGAAGGTGATTTTTTTTTTTTTCCACAGAGAAATTCAAGATGAAAGTTTTCTCCAGACACCTTTCAGCACCAGCACTCTGAAAATGTGCTTCAGAGATGTGGATGACCTTCTGGAACATTGGGAGGAGGGTTAACCCATGAACCCATTGCAGCTGGAGCAGGAGCCTGAATTCTGCTAGAACTGGATATGGGCACACAAGACTGGATATGGAAGGTTTAAAAATGCCACTGTACTACAAAAGCACATGCAAGTCAAAAGGCAACACCTCCTATAAGTATAAAAATAGCTCACAATGTTTACACTGAAAAAGGCTGTCCCTTGTTAGATAATAAAAATTATTGTTACATGCCTTCATCCTGGCTTTCTCTTTTAAAAACAGTGGAACTTAATTTATTGCAAAAAGGAATTAATTGCAAGTTAACTACTAATCCATTTCTGAAACTAGATAGCATCTGTATTTACATCCAGGTTCCAATAAAAAAGTGATTTACACTTTTGGGCCAAAGGGAAATTGCGAATCTCAACTTCTGTAGATTCACTGAATAAACTAGAATTATAGAAGCTATTGATTAAACATCCAGCAATTGATTCAATGGGTCTACTCATTGGGTTTAGGCCTTGGGTTCCAGAGAACATGGCATAAAATGCCATTGCAATTAAAGAAATCTCTGATCTTAATAGAATACAATGGTATGGATCCAGAGGAAGGTAATTTAAATCCCACTGAAACCAAAGGAGATTTTGAATTCAAAGAAGTCAGTTGAACCCATGTTCCATCAGTTTCAAAGGAAACAGAATTAAAACTAACTTAGTCTAAAAGCATCACTGTGAATGATGTGAACTACATAGAGCTCTTTCATATTGCACAATATGATATGAAGTTATCAGCTGTAATAAGACCTCTCTGTTGTTCATAAACAACGTTTCATTAACAAATAGACATGTTCAGATTTAAGATGGTTGGGGACCTGGAGCAATTCCAAGAACCTCTTTTATGTACATGTTGGCCCACTGAGGGGCTAAATTTGTGACATGGGAGATTAAGCTTGGAGGTGCTGCCAACAGGTCAAATCCAGCCACTTTCAGGCCTGAGGGAGAGGACAGTCTTGGACATCCTTCCCATCCTAGTCCATGGGACTGAGGTCAGAGTCTCAGAGGCAGGCACTTGAGTGTGTCAATTGCTTCTTTACTCAAGTCTGCGGTTGGGAAATGGAACCAGAATGGGTAGTAAATGCTATAAACCCTCATGGAGGGCAGAGGAAAAGACAGATACAGCTCCCTCTGCCCAGACGCATTGGTCTCTTAAACAGCATCACAATATCAGAAACTCAGATGTGCACACATGTATGTGCAGAGCACCAGCATAGGTCCCCTAGTCACCACAGCATCTGCTCATATTGCACCACAGATAAACCCGATACATTGAAGCCAAATGGAATCATGCCGATACATAGTCATTAGGATATTAGAAGGCTGTATTATTTAGCATTGTGGTTCAATTGTGTCATATAGTCTGAAACAGCTGATAAATCTTCTAAGATCTATCCAATACACAAAGCAATTGATTCATTCTCCAACATACTTATCATGCTTTGTATGATCAACAGATGAACACATCTTACAGTATTAGCTGCTTGAAAAGGGGTGAAGTCACATTTTACAACACAGAGACAATATAATTTGTCTACAAAAAGTGAGAAGAAAACTGAGTTGAAGAAGAGATTGGTGATTTTCTTGTAATGGAAGCATTTTGCTTTAAAGCAAAAGCAATTATATATAATTGGGGATGGTAATATAAGCTTGTAAAGAATAATAGTGAAATGTGATCTTGTCTAACTTTCTAATTAGGAACAAAGGGACAAAAATATTGCTAGTATTCTCAGAAGTTTAGATGGAGAATTTATCTTTGCATGCTTTAGTGGGCATGACTTAATCAATGCTTATCACTTGGAAATATTTTAAATTTCAAGAAAAAAGTTAATATTTTATTTTCCTATTGAAATCATCAACATTCTCCACTTCTGGACCGTTTTAAGAGTTTCCAAAATTTGAACACCACTATCCCTTCACGTAAACACTACGGAAGTTTGCTAGTACACATATATTTTTACTAGCCAGAACTCCTTGCAGCATATGATGATTGTCCAAAAAGCTGCAAAACTCTTAATAAGAGTATTAATTAGGCTGTCACTGGATGCTAAAGGTGATGTGAGGCTACTACTGCTGGCAGCATCAAACTGATGTTTTTGCCTCTGTTCTCATCTTGTGATACCAATTCAAAATATATAAGATATCATTGCTGTAAATATCTCCTTTTCTACAAAAAGTAGTCAATGACATGGCATGGGGATGAGTAAGAGTGCAATCCTAACTGGTGAAGAGGACCAGGCACCAGCTGAGCCTTGGCATGACAGAAGATATTTAGTGCTACTCTTATTCTTAATCTCATCTGGCCTAACTTTGTCCTGCTACTGTGGATGTGCTCATGGCTAGGAACAGATTTTGATCTGGAATAACTAAGCTCCTTCTTAACTCCATTCATCATGTCTGCTGGTAGAGCTCAGGTAGCAACTCAGTTCTAGCGGCAGATGGCTCTGCTGGCATAGCTCTGAGATCAGCTGTCCAAAGAAGACTCAGCTGGCAGATGTGCATTTTTGCTAGCAGAAAAACCTTGTTCTAACCCTGTACAACTCTCATATTCTGAATAACTCCAAGTGCAATGACAACATGCAATGTATTTAGTAAATGTTATGAAAAGGAGACATATCCCAATTTCCTAGACAAGAGTTGTTGTTTTTTTAAATTGATTAGTCTTAAGAAAAAATGAGCTCACCAAAAGTGATTAGAGCATAAGAATATATTTGCTCATTTCATCCTCATACAATAACGAAAAAAAATCAAAGGTTTTCTGTCTGCCAGGTTTTATTACAGGACAGGTTGTTGTTGTTTTGTGTCTTCAAGTCATTTTCTACTTATGGAGACTCTAAAGTGAACCTATCATGTTTTTTTCTGTACTGCAGAGCGTATGATGCAACCAACATCACCCAGTGGGTTTCCATGGCTGAGGGACTGAACCCTCATCTCCAGATTCATAGTCCAATGCTCAAACCACTGTATCACATTGGCTCTCAATTCACACAGTACTAGACTTTAAAGGCTGGCATTTTTTGACATTGTCATCTGAATAGTTGCAAACAATGGCCCTGACTTTCAGTCGTACATTTAAAAACAAAAAAAGGGGGAAATGTTTTGGCGGATAAAAAAAGTCCTAACAAATCTACTGCATTTGTGTTGGTTGTATTTGTCATAAACAAGAAGGGCTAGAAACTACTCAAAATAAATGTTCCATTTCAGTCAACTTGTTTTCTAGATGTTTGGGTCTTATGTACCAACAGACTACAATACCAGAAACACTCTTGTTGACATGAGGCATTTTTATATCCTATAATACAATGAAATTTTCATTGGGATCAGAAAATAACCCAAATTAAGGCAATCAGTGGAAACTTTTCATCCTGCTGGATAACGATTAAAGTGGTATGTGTGTCTGTGTGTATCTGTCTGAGCGTGACGGGAGAGAAAATGTAACATCTTACCTGTGAGATAATCAAGACATTCCAACAGTTTCTTCTCTCTGGTAAAATCCAGTGCAAAGGTATCAAAAGTGTCATTGAGATTAATTTCTGGAATTAGAACTTGAGAAGATGCAGTTGCCATGGCAACTCTGCAATGGAACAAAGAGGACATAATATGAGTTTGGCTTGGATTCTGGGAATTAGTTTGAATATGATAAATGTGAAATACATCAACAGAAAAGTTCAAAAAGTGTATGCAGAGTGCTATTTCTGCCCCAGTAAATATCAACACAGCAACTCTCAGTCTGAATATAATGAAGTTGCCCAGTACAGGATGATACTGTTGTACCCTTAGCCTGTGGCTGCTCTGAGTCCTCAGCAGGACAGGCTGCCTGAGGTGCAATAGCAAACTGTGCCCTCCTATGTATCCAAAGTGAACTAAGTTATTTTGATTGGCTTGAATTCTATTTCTTGTCGTACCTAAAGAAGATAATTGAAACAATGGGATTTATGTACGTGTTGAGTACCATTCAATAATTTATTGAATGAGTCTCCTTTAGTTGGGACTGATCAACAGGATTCTGGTCGTTAGTCTCAATTATAACAGATCCACCAAATCAACGTGATTTGCATGTATGTTGCAGCCGCCTCACTTTGAGCAATGGTAGAGGCAGCCATGAAGGCTAGAGTTAAGAATGTGAGCAATGTTTGTGTGTGTGTGTGGTCACATAAGTTTTTTTCCTGTATCTCACTAAATGAATTATTTATTCTTCCATAAATAGGGTTCTGATTATATGTAAATTAAAAATGCGAAAACTCTTAGAACTGTTTTTCTCCAGTCTCTCAAACACCATTCAAGACAGAGAAGTAACACTATTTTTATTTCTTGCAAAAAGGTCTTAACAGATGTTTTTTTCTGCATTTTTCTTTAACACTGTTCTGCTAACTATTACACATTTCCAGGTGTTGCTTCACACATCTGTTTCTAAAGAGGTGTAGAGCACTCCTCCAGCTGATAACAGTCATACCATTTTAACTGTCCAATCTGTTGGGTGAGGCTGAAGCTATTAGGCATCATTAACTAGAATGGGGAAGCGGAGAACCTTCTTTCTTTGTTTTACAGCTTTTATTTATTTTTAGGGCAGCAGCAACTTCCCACAAAAGTTTATGAAACAACCAAATTTTCAGTCCAGCATCTCAAAGACATTACAAGTGGATACTGGAACTGTAAGTGGATTCTTGTGTTTTGAGAAGATTCAGGAAAGGATTCACATTCACTCAGGGACAGAGAAAAAAGCTTCCTGTTAGGCTATTCCTGATTGCATAAGCATATCAATTTAGAAGTAGTTACATGCTTTCAATCAATTGTCATTGTCATTCATGACAGCTGGTAGACAAAAAAGTTACAATTGCTCTCATGGTTGACTTTCCTAAAGCAGAAAATATAACTGTACAGCTGAAGTAGAATTGTGAAGTTTAAAACTGCTACCTGTGTTTATTATACTAAAAGCTTAACACAGGTGAAGCATTCCCATGAAGTCACAATTTCTTTTGGTTTAGGTTAATGCTGGAAAATACAGATAGTACCAATCAAACGTATGTTGATAGTTCTTTCCCCAACCTCAGCAGCTTATTTTTTGATAAGGTACAGATGTTTGTAGTTTCAAGAAGCAGCTTGGAAATCTATAGTGTCATTGTTTATCCATCCACCTTAGATTTGCAGATACTCTCTAAGATGCCAATTCTGAATTCATCACATCCCAACATGGAAGTCACCAGCTGCTTGTATAAACAATCCTCTTAACCCTTCAATCACTATGATTGCACTAGTGGAGGAATTCTGAGAGCTATGCCAAAAACGTAAGTTTTTCAAGCTCTGCCAGTGAGAATGTGGTTGCTCGTAGGCTCAGCACTGCAAGTTCTGGATGCCTTGTGCTAGCCCCATCAGAAACAGAATGGTTGAATAGATAGCCCAGCCCAGCATGGTTCTTCTGCTCTTCTTATGGCATTACCTTTCAGTTATATTTTTAGCAGATTGCAAGAAACGTGCATGATCATTTTCCTTCAGAGATTGCTCAGCTTGTGAGATCAAAGAGGTGGAGCGCTCAATGCACTGTTTGCAATTAGCTATCTGCTGGGCCAGTTTTCTCAGTCTTACCACCTGGAGGGGTGCAATGGAGGATGGGGAAGAACAAAAGCATAAGAAAACATTTCAGCCCATGAACTCAAAAACATGCATGCTTTTATACCAGCACTTCTTCCCTGCCACCGTGCAAACTAGGTGCTAATGTGAGCAGCTTAACTGAGAAGCAAGAACCCCATTTACACCTGTTTCAGTCTGAGGTAATATTGTTCCAAGTGAAAGCTTTATTTTCCACACTGGGGACATCCAAAATAAGCACAGCTGGCAGATATTCTGATAGTGGAAACGTCACTTCCCATCAGTCTTGGCTTCTCAGTAAACAAAAGACTATTGTGATTGCCAGTTTCCCCAAACTGATGTCTTCAAAGCAGCTTACCAGGTGTGTTACATTTTGTTCTAAATTTCAGGACTTGTTTACAGAAAAAGAAACATGAGAACAAAACCTGACTAAAAGGAGTAATTCACATTGACTTGACAATAAAATAAATGTTCACTCTCAGAGAGTCCAATTTTTCCAACCTTCTGTTGGAGCGAATTCACTTAAACAGAAACTCACGTGATGTGCATCTGTGGTATATTGATAAATGTCTACACTGCAACTCCAGAGAGAGTTATACACTCTCACTGAACTGTAATGGGAGATATTCTCATTTAAAAGGCTAGGATTTAAAATCTGAGAGTTTAGAGTGATCTTAATAATGTTCTCGGTTGAAGCAGCAGACCCGAGGAACCTCCTTTCAACCAAGGATCATGAGCATCAACACCATGTCATAACATAAATGGAAAGGGAAAAGGAAGAAAGACAAATAACTATATACCTAAGAAAGACATTAAGTTCTGATTACATATTTTTAAAAAGTCCATAAATTGATAATTTATTGACTGGAAGCAAGTTTGGAATTTACAGGAAAAATAACAATGGGCAGTGTTGCATTTGTTAAGCAATAAACATGCATGTCATGGCTCTGCTAGCAGATTTTTAATTAAGATATGAACTGCAGTTCCTGAGCATAAGGCCATAACAGTCAGCAGTTAGTATATTTCTTTTGTGTTGCATTTAAAAGTTTGAGTTTGAAGAATTTCAATATGGGAGAAGGGAAGAATTTAACGGATACGCCTATTCTACCTATCTCTGCTCAGAAGATGTACCATTGAGTTCACTGGGACTTGCTCTCTGAAATAAATGTGCTTAAGATTGCAGCCTGAAAAAAAAGATCTGTGGGTGGCAGTTGATTATTTGAGATGTCTGGCAAGGCAAAATGCAAGATCTTTGAGAAGTATTTTGAGGTCCAAAGCATTTAATGGTGTTCCCACAGTACCTTTATGCTTGATGACTTTTTTTTTTAAAAAAAACCAAAACATATACATGGGTTTATTTATGGCAACAACAGCATTCCTTATTTTTATATATGTAAAAACACTTGAAAAAAATTTGCACTTATATGATGGCAGCTCCTAAAAGCCAACAGGGACATAAGGTGGCAATTCTCTCTCATTTAGTGTAATTCCTTATAATGTTGAGGATTACTCAGCATCTCTCAGAATGCTGGAAAGAATGCAATAAATCCATAAAGCAAGATATATTTTTATTCATGTTGTGCTTTATGGGATTCAATTAAGTAACTGGTTGACCACTGTGGGACCAGTGGACTAGATCAGCTTTTGTTCTGATTAAAACTAGTTCTTTTTATGTTGACTTTGAAAGTAGATAACTGAAAATAAACTGATGAAGCTTCCCTGGCATTACAATAGGAAATGTTCTGAAGATTTTCAACTAGAAAAGCAAAATAAACAAACAAACAAAAGCACCATTTAACATCAAATGAACTTAAAGTTGTTAAGGAACATATTTTCCCCCTGTTTTATTCATTTCCAGATTGGATGGACCAGTATTACCCGATTCTGGGGTTAAGAAAAAAGAAGGCAAGACCATTTAATGTCTGATGGATGAAGGGAAGACTTAAAATGCAAAAGTGTAATGGGTTGAGAAACAATTGTTGCTGGTCTGACTCACAGAAACTATTTAAGTTAAATCATATTGTTAGCATGCTAGATGTTTTGGCTGATGGGTAAAATTTTACCCATGTTCTTTTCAACACTCAGTTGTATGTTGGAAAGGACATGGCTAAAATTATGTTCTGGAAAGGACACTGTGAAAGAGTAACCCAATGCCCTATGGTCATTTAAATAAAATTTAAAAAGTGAGAACTTCTATTCCAAATGAATAGTTAAGTTTAGTATGTAAATTTATTCTAAGTTTAGTAGCTGTCACATACTAAGATTATGTGATACAACTATTTATTTCCTTATAATTATTCATTTCCTTTAAATGGTGTTATGTGTCTAATTTTTTGTTGTTCCCCACTTCAGTCCATAGGGAGAAGCAGGCAAACTACTACCGTCAGCCCTCCACATTCGTGGGTTTCACTTTTGCAGATTTGATTATTTGCGGATTATTAGCTGTCACCTCTCCTGCCTCCATATCTCATTTTTAGTAAGGACTGCAAGCCTCGTGAGACTGAGAAACTGTGAAAAAGGCTAGTACGTCCCTATTAAAAATGGTGTGTGGCAGCAGTACGCCCCATCAGCCACCTGCTTCTGCCTTGTGAAGGAACCCTGATTCCTCAAAGGAATCCATGGTGGGTTGAATATGGTGATCATAGGTTGTTTTTTTTTGTGTGTTAAGTATGGTTTGGGAGGGCCTAGAATTATTCATGTTTTTTTCACTTTCACTGGGATCCAGTGCTCCTAACCCTAGCGAATGTGGAGGGATGACTGTACTTGTACTACTACCACCACCATATGGCTGCTTTTCACCTCGGGGTAATGAACAGCTGAGATTCATTCTGTTCTCAGGTAATGCAGATTTTTTAAAGGAAGTGTCTACCTGTTAGGTCATATGAGGCTTACTCATAGATAACTGTACTGAATTGGAACTCAAGAGATCTTGAATAATGGACCATCAATGAGAATTCTGTTAACTTTCCACCAATGAGAAGAATTCTATCTTTAATTATGAATATGAAAGGCAAACTATTTTAAAAAATGGTTGACTTTTTTTTAAGACTCTGAAGACATAATGAACATCTTTGTGTGTTATAAAGACACCATTTTACTTCCTAATATACTATCAGAGTAAGGCCTAAGACTAAACTGTAACCTGAGAAACTGGAGGAACCATATGATGGGCTAAAACTGAGAGCTGCTGCGGCACGGCAATGTTTAATTGTGTAGTCAAACTGCACATTCAGTTGGTGGGACAGGTGTTTAATTTGCTAGAAAATGTAGGACACACTACCCTTGTTTGGGAAAATTGTTGGGCTCTGTGGTCAATATTAAAAAAGAGTTTTAAAGACTAAGCAGAAGCCATGATTGAGAAAGAACTGTCTCAGATTTGCTAATGTGTTTTCTTCATAGCTCAGTGATATAAAGCAATGGAAAGAATCATATCTGTCAATCAAAGAAAAATGATTTCCTGCTTCTTTTACTGCAAAGTTTGGAAGTGAGAAGGACTTTTTGACTCAATGAAAAGTTTGCCATGAACTCTGGGGAAAGAATAAGTTCCCACTGCAACCATGTAACCTAGGAGATTATACAGAAGGTTGTCATATGAGCTCCTGGTGAGATCTGTATTTTGTTAATAGCCCAAAGAAGTTTAGGGTCTGTCAAACAACAACTTGGGAAACTGTGGTCTTCAAACATATTTAAGTCAATCCTTGCCTACAGGGCCTTTTTATTTTAAGTTAATTTGAATATCTTGACAGCTAAGTGAACCATTTAACCTGCCCTTGACTTTATTTCTTGTCAAAGCTTTTCCCACACAGGGAGAGTTTATGTTTGACTTCTTCAAGCTACTTTAGCAGTTAAAGACTGAATGGCTTACACTAAAAAGCAACACGAATCATGGTCAAACTGATTTCACAGTTAGCTAGGTAACCAATTTAAAGCTTGAATGAATATCTGAGATTTACTTCACACAACAGGCTGACATTAGAAACAGCTGTATTATAGTTATTAAGACATTGCATTTAATCTGAAACCCCTTTTACAATATAGCATTAAAACGTTCCATTGCATCCCTCATCATGTTGCAGTTTTTGACTTCCCTCCTCAGCTTCTTTCAGTGTCTTGACTTCTTCCTCTCTTTTAAAATGCCCATGTCAAGAAAGCTACCTTGTATAAATATCTTCAATAAATTATTGAAGTATCTACAGAATAAAATATTCATGCAGATTACTGTATTCAAGTTAGCAATTCTTATGATACAGTCAATCATTGCCAAGGGCAAATTCCTTCAGATCCTAGTTCACATAAAAACATTTATAGTAGAATGTCATTATTATGGGGAGTTTGGATGAACTGAAAATGCAGTCTGCTATACTTATTTGGAAGTATCATTTGTCTGCTTATTTTTTTTTTAATAGCACCACATAATTAGAAAAATAAAAATAGCATAGTGTATCAATACTATATACTATAGTAAATTTTAAATCTTGACTGAATATTTTCTTAATGAATAGTGACAGCATACAGTACTTTCTTCTCCTAAATGTAGAATCTTTCAAGGAGGTTTCAAGGACCTGTGTGCATTTCACAGAACACTAGAGCAAGAAGTCAGGGAATTTATGGAGCATAAACCATTAGCAAAAATGGTTCATGTATTTAAGCACTTCCAAGGTAAAATTCTTACCTTTCCTTCCTTTATTTTGGTCCCTATAATCTGGCGCCTTTGTTGGATTATTTCAATAAGCAGGTCACATTCCTCCATCAGCTTTGTCTCTTGTCGGGATGCATTCACCTAAAGAGCACATGAGACTTTGCCATCTGTCCTTACCATGTTCTGAAGGCTTTATTTTATATTAAAGTTACAATTTAAACAAATGTGTCAGAATATAAAGTTGTCAAAAAAAGTTGATAAAATAAAGACCAAAACGTCCAATGTAATATGATGCTTACCTAGAGTAGCTTCTCAATCCTCTCTTCTCCTCATGCTGCCCAAATCTGCTTAGGAGGGCCATCCAAACTTACAGAACAGATAGAAGGACATAGGAGGGAGGGAGGGAGGCCTCAGGGTAAAGGAGTATGTGAAAGTCAGCACCACATTCTTCTACTCCTTTGTTTTCCTAGCTTCCTCTGCCTGCTGTAATCCAGGCATAGTTCATCCTATAAACACCTAGCACACTCATTCCTCAAGTTTTGATCCTAATCTAGGCAATAGAGCACCATCTGCACATTACAGGGAACTAAACAGGCTTCCAAAAAGAGCCCAAGGAAAACTAGGCATGCCTAGTGCACATGGAATGTCCAAAAACTGGGGGAGAGTGAACAGAAGATGGCTTTGCTAAACAGAAGGCTAACATCTGGTTACATCTCCTGCTTATATCCTCTAATAGCTCCTTTATTTTTTAAAAAAACAAACTAGCAGCAGTGTTGACATGCCATATCTTCCACTGATTTCCATGACTGGCCTGTCTTAACAATGCACGCTATTATGTTCATACAAACTGCCCCTGGGAAGAAGCAATTATCAATGAATAAAGGCTCCATGGGGCCTCCACGTGAAGATTTTAGCTCACATGAACTTGCCAGCTTTCTGTACTACAGCCTTCACAGAATGCTAACTTCATTGCTGCTTACAAAATACCAGTCCTTTGTTAAGGTTACTTTGGCTCCTTCCGCTATCAGCTCCACATCTTTCTTTTTTCTTCTTCCTGTTTCTGTCAAATTTCCACTCCAGAACTGAGTTCTTATCGTGTCTCAGCAATTGCAGCATCTTAGCCCTTCGCTTTCTCACCTGCACATCACCATCTCTCTTCTTCCCAACATTTTTCCACCATGCCATGGTAACCTTTCACTTTCTTCAACTATTTGTATCGTTTGTCAGCCTTTTGACACCTTTCCATTGAGCAGTCAACAGTATGTCTAAGCAGTCTCATATCAAATCAGAGTAGATGAGCTACTGACAAGTGTGTGAGAGATAATGTATGTATGCTTTATTTTACTAAAGTAAAGGCGAAATACTGCTATCACAGTTTTTCAAATACTAATGGAAATGGAATGCAGCTCTCTCATGCTGATGAATCTCAAGAGCTATTGCTAAAGAGGTAGAGGTTCATGTTGTTATTCTTGTACGCCTTCAAGTTGTTTCGAATTTATAGCAGACCTATCACCTTTTATTTATTTTTTGGCAAAATTTGCTGAGTGGCTTGCCGCAGCCTTCCTTTGAGGTGGAGGGATTGCAACTTGCTCAAGGTTCCCCTGTGGGTTTCCATGGCCAAGCAGAGATTCAAACCCTTGATTTCCAAGAGTCCCAGGCCTAGTCCAGAATCCTAGTACACTCAATGGTAAACTGAGATCATATGATATAGGGTAGAACATAAATATATTTGTTTCCCCCAAATCCACTGCAGACATGGAAGAGCCATCATTCTCCTTTCTGTACCTGCTTAACTCCTGTTGTGAAATCTCCATGATGGAAAATCCAAATGTCATGCAAGTATGGCCTTTCAGATTGTAATTAAAGTTCATATTCTCTGGAAATTAAACTGTCTTCTATGTCCTGTTTTAAAAACAGTCCTTTATAATGTACTAGACTTTGGCCCTTTTTGCATGGCATTTTCCATGTGAAAGGGCCCCTCAAGCGTCATGCAAATGTGAGGAGTGGTACACATGACATACATTTGTGTGATATTCCAAGGCCTGGCAGGCACTGCTCGTGCACTTTTTCATTTTCGGCTTTAAGCCGAAAATAGTGCACGGTCGTGCATTGCTCCCAGGCCCCGTGTGCACTTACCTTGTGTGCGGAGCCTTGGGAGCCGGGCCGGTCTCCCTTCCTGTCTCAGTGCAGCCTGGGAAGGTCCCAGGCTGCACTGCAAAAGGAAGAGGTGGGGCTCTCGCGCAAGCAGGAAGCTCGTGTGAAGCTGAAGAAACCTGGACGCGAGGACCTCTCACAAGAGGCTGTGCGCGTGAGCACCCCAGCGCCAAGAAAAGGTAGGATGCGGAAAGGGCCTTTCACTTATTGTTGTTGTTTTTAACAGGTTTTAGGTTTTTTGATTGTTTGTTTTTAACATTTATATGGGGTTGACATGCAACTTTAAGGCACTTCCACACATGGTGTCAATGCTTAATTATGCTTGTTTTAACTGGTGTAGGCCACCTTGAGTTCCACACTGAAAAAAGGCAGGATATAAATACTACTAATCATAAATGAACCATCCACATAGTTAAGCTGAACCTCAGAGAACAAGGAGCTGAAAAAGCTCCTTCTCTATTCTTTATTTAATCTTAAAATATTTTCCCTTGTAAAAGAAAGCCTTCAGAGAAAAAAGAATGACTACATAATATCAAAAGTATGGCTCCATTCACTTCTGATATATCCAGATTTGTTCATGGACACTCATTTCTGATTTCTACTGTACATACTAACTACCATATAACATTCATGGTTATGACAAAAAATATTTTATGAAAATCATATAATGGCTTGTTTGCACTCAGACTAAATGTAAGGACATGCCATATATTTAATCATACTAAAAAAACTGACTAAATACTCATGCTATCCCTTTCTCTCATTATCAGTTTAGATAAATTTTCTAAACTCCTTCTTAAGGGCTTAGAAATCATGTAATGAGATTGCTAATTATTACTACATTGGTATCAACTTCATTTGCTTCAAGTCATCTTCCCTGCTTATCTTCACACAGACTTAAAACCCCCCCATCAATTAGGTTTAGGGCTAAAGGCAAGGAAGCAAGACAAATGATTGCTAATTGTTCATAATAAAACACACAGTGTAGACGATGGAGCAAAAGACTCGCTTTGTAGGTATTTTAAAAATCTTACTTAGAACATGATTATCATTAAAAGGCCAGTTGATTGCACATTACAATAGTAATGCATTGGACACATCACAACCTTTAAAATACATAATGAAATATTACACTAAAATATCTTCACATTTTGATTAGATTTTTAAAAATTAGATTATGGTAAACTTTGTGTAGCCATTATTATTTTATAAGAGATGGATGCAATCTCAGTGATTATGTTCGAGACACATGCTAAGTCAGTTTAAAATAATAAGAATAAAACTGTGCTGACCTTGTCCAATTTCAACCTTGTCTGACATGACCACAAGGAATTTGCTTTTGTTTTACATAAACTCCCATTTGATGTATCATCCAGACTTTACAGACAATGGTTAATCTTGCCTGCAGTTACTGTAATAGCAATAAGCCAACTACAAATCACAGTTTATGATGATGTCTTGTTTCTACTAATCATGAATAAGATTAACCACAATGTAGTGAGCAATGCTCAATTGTACTGAATTTAAAACAGAAGGGCGTGCTTCCAGTCACCTCCAAGTATATGTACCAGAAGAAGGAATGGAAGTCACATGTACTCAAGACTTGCTGCAGGTAGTGATGCTTCAACATTATTATTATGCATACCTGCAGCATGGATAATACAGTCTGAAAGAGCTGAGCAGAACATTTACAGTATTCTCTAAACAGTTTTCTTTCATTCTCCCCTGACTTCTGCCAAAGCTCCACATTCTGTTGAAACATCCAAATAAGACATTGGATTCTAATCAAGACAACTTTCTGCCCCAGCGGGAAGCCAGTGGCATACTTCCTTGGTATCTTTCCGCTTCTGCCAGAATTGGCACCCTTTCTCTCTTACTGGTCCACATGCAGTCTAAAACTCTTTTATAAGCTGATGCTGCCCTGAGCTGACAAACTTTTGCGCTAACAAAGGTTGTCCTTGCAAAACCTTACCCTTTTAAAGGTCAAAGCAACACTTTTAATTCAATTCTAACCAGAAACCAACTGGAGTTAATCTATAACATGTAACACATGAGGCAGGTGGCTGCTAATACTTTCCCTACTGCATCTTGGTTCATTTGGTTCATGCTTTTGAGGACTAGCCTGATGTATATCACATTAATATAAAGAGCACATCACCATGCCATCCTTATCTAAGGAAACAACCAGTATTCTGGAGTTGGTAAAAAGTGCCTATAACTACACATCTGAAACTAAATTCCAGTATTTGATCATTCCTAAATTCAGTGCTGTCGCTTTAGGGCAGAAGTGAGCAGCCAGGGAAGATCCATGGGCCAATTTATTCAATTTTTAAGCCCCCTGCACCCCCCAGCCTCATCTACTTTTTTTTTCAAAACTGATGGTCACCAGCTTTGGAATAAATACTGTTTTGGACCCCTCAAAAGGCTTTTTTGGACTCATCTTAAACCTTCAGTTGAAGAATTACATAGAGGGCCCAGACAGGGTCATATGGAGGAATATGGAGAACTTGTATTAGGCTTCATAAGTCATAACCAGCACTTTGAATTGCCTTGAAACAAACTAGTAGCCACTTTTGCTACTGTAATTTCAGGGATCTTCCATTTCCAGTAGTCAGTCTGATACTAATGCTGACATTTCTCTAAAGATTTTGACATGTGTCCCAATAGTGCTGGATTTCTGTAACTATAGTGAGCAATTTTCTTCCTCATCAGCTCTGATTCATACTCATTTCTAACACAGTAAGCAAATAAAAACTTCAGTTTTATTAATCTCTGGTAATATATTCTTTCAGTTATTTCCATGCTACATATTTCTGTCTTTTGCTTTTCTCTGAAAACCTTTTCTTACATTTTTCAGGTATTATTTTCTCACTGCTCAAAAATAAAAGCATACATTTACACACACAAACTTTACCCTATTCAAAAGGCAAAAGAGGTATCTCAAACTATACAGTTTTGAGTCACACTATACAAAGCTCCGTCAACTTTCTTTATAATGTATTCATCAGTACAATGTGCTCTAAACAACTTCCAACGCAAAATGCTGTGGTCTTTATTCTATACTGCAAAGACCAGATAATAAAAAAGGGATTATTACACAATATTTTTGTCCAACCTGATCAATTATCAGGAATACTATCAAAACCTTCCCATTAGCTGCTTCCCCTTCTGCTTTTCAGCTTGCTGTGCTTGGACTGAACAATTCCTAAATGTCAGCTCATGAACGAAAAAGTAAAAGGTTTGGCACTATGCCACATAATGAAAACACAGTATGCACTATTTTTATTGCAATAAGAAAAGCCTTCTTATTGTTTAATAAAAGTCTACTGGATAGCACCCTGCTAGCATTGTTCTAATTTTTGTTAAACCACAAACAAGGGGTTTTCTAAGCCCATTTCATGGAAAACAGAAGGGAGACATACTTAGCTGTGAAATTTAAAAGAACTCTTTGTTGAAGTAGCTGGAATCCTTTTTTTAAAAAAGGGTATTGGCATTTTCATTATTTGTAATGGAATCCCATTTTTCTAAACTTTTTCCATCTCTGTTTCGCTCTCTTACATTCCACTTTTCTTTGGGGATTCTTTAATTTGGCTGGAAAACAAGAAAGGGGACTACCAGATACCTCTGAATGATATGAACAGTCTGTGCTATGGTAACGCTATCCCCTCCTGATGTTCTGCCTATCTTTGCTGTGCTCCCAAAAGCAAAGGACAGCTTTATCAAGATAACCTGTCTTTCCTTGTTTTCAAGGGTTTACACAACTGGGACATAAAATAAACAATCACTTTTGGCCTACAACTTGAACACTGACTCCAGCCTGAAGAAATATATATAAATATATATAAATAACTGAGTTAAAAGAGCAACACTATAAGCAGAAAATAATTGACACAGGACAGTAGTGTCACAGAAATATATTACTATATTACTATATTAATATATATATATAAAATATTAAATGCCTTCCTTAAGAATGATTCTCAGTACAGCATTTTGTATGGGTACTCATTTTTTTAAAATAATTGTTAGAAAATACTGGCTGAAATAGAAGCATTTAAATCTCGTACAGGAAAACATGTTCCCTCTTATTCTTCTCCCTTGACTGATCCAGATTTCTCTACATCTGTGTTCTGATTATGTTTTTGTGCAACAGACTGAAACAACTTCATTCTATTGACTAAAAACTGCACGCACATTTGAAAATAAGCCCTTCCAATCACACAGAGATAGGGCTCACTTAACACAGTTTCCTAGCCTTCCTTTGGAAAACTGTAAGCTCAACATCTATATTCACAATATTAATTATAGGATGTGATCTGTCTTAGGAAATCCCAAATGGCGGCAGCAGAGGGCAAAGATGATTTCTCTTTCAGTCTGCCCATCAGACTGAAAAGTGGAGACATGGCTAATATTTTTAAAACCAAAGAAGAAATTAAGGAAAACTTACATGTTATTAGAAATGCAAGAATGCTGCAAACAAAAGACTCATTCTAAATTTCTGCTCCTAGAGTATCACCAGCATACACTAATGAAAAAAGAAACAGAGGAACCCATTGCAAAAAATAGTACCTGCTGGACTGGGTACACTAATCAGTTACCAGTGCCCTTTTAAAAGTTATCTTCAGGCACAAACTACATACACAGACAGGGAATGCCAATGGGACCCACAGAGGGTCTATGCCTGCTGGCTCCAATTCAAGGCATCCCTGTGTTTTTAGAACATTTGACAAGGACAACATACAGATACACAGCTGTCCCTACTATAAAAGTATTCCATGCTACTGGGAAATTTGTTTCTGACTCTGGGGAGAGCCAAGGCATGCACAGCAATATGCATGTAGGTTCCCATTTTCAGGAACTGCACCAAACTTACAAAATTCCGGGCACAAGGCCAGCAAGCAGGGGTCTCCCTCCCCCTCTCCAAGCCTTCAGGGACTACATAAGGAGGAGACCATGTGAAAAGAGCTTTTGTTCCTTAGAACGTGCAGCTCTGCCCTAAGTGTTTCCATAAATCAGTACGGGCATACTTGAATGGGCATACTTGAATCTAAACTTGAATCTATGTGCTTGCCCTCAGTCAAGGGTTTCAGCTTTAATGCTGAACTGAAGACTGACTCATACAGCATCCTAGTCAGCATATTGGCTCTACGTGAGCTGAAGCACAGGATTGACTCTTGGATCATTAAGTATGCCCAGCTTGCACAGTCTGTCTGCTGCTCTTTCTTGCACACAAATTACATTTGGTGATATATGTGTATAAGCACAATACCCTCTGATATTCTACACGAAGAGTGGGCCAGTTTTGGTCCTCCTCACGTTCACCTTGCATCAGCCATGGCCAGCACAAACAGTGGTGAGAGGCTAAAGGAGTTACAGTCCATCAATGTTTACATTAGTCACCCCTGACCTTTGTGCTTTACGTAGTTTGTGTGGGGAACTGCAGCTCCCATCATCTCTCATCACCAACCGTAATGGACAGGACTGTCAGGAGCTATAGTCCAGCAACCTCTGGAGGATGTGAATCCAAGCTTAACTTACTTGCTGTACTATATATAGACTCTACAAGAGCAGAAGAGTACATGAACTGTCATAGCATGTTTAAATGTGTTAAGTTTTCATTGTGCCTGGCTACTCTTTCTGATAGTCCATTTACTTATGCTTATGAAAGCTGCATGTGGTTAGCATCTTAATTTTCTTCTGGCTTGGACAGATGGAACTGGCCAGCCACACAAGCTCAGGCTTAGTTTACTTGAGTGTTGAGGTAATATCTGGGCTTCTTAAAATATTTGCATTTATTTAATTGTCTTAAAATAATTGGACTTGATTCAGAAACCTGGCTGAACTCTGGTCTGATCTTATGCTGTCATAGTTGTACTGTGTTTTAAATGACTGTAAGCTGTCTTGAATCCTGTGTTAGGAGAAGGGTGGGATATTAATAAATAAGTCCAACTAACTTTAGGTGCTGAACAAGGGCTATTCAGGTTGCTGCTTCTCCTTCCCTAAGGTGGATGCTGTCAAAATGTTACCCCAAAACGTAGGTGCCACAAGGGTCACCCTGCAATGCCAAATACCTCCTTGAAAAAGTGGGGAATTAATTAGCTCAAAATCAGGAGGCTGCGAGAGGGGGACAACTTAGCAAGATCTTTCCTACCAGTGTTTACGGGCTCATGCAGGAAAAGAACCACCCAGAGATTCAGAAGTAAGCTAAAAATGTGTTTCATTGAGGGGAATTCACTCAAGCATGCACACAAGATACACACAATCACACAAGAGCTAACTAAAAGAGAAAGGGATGAAAAATTATAGAGAGGTTGAGGGGTTTGGGGGGATTTATAATCACCAGTCCAGAAGAGCAGAAATGTATTTTGGCTTAGGTAGGACCTAAGGACAGTTCTCATTCAGGAGCCAGATGGACAGAGTGATAGGCAGACCTTTGAGAGACTGCACTGGGCATCCTGAAATCAGAGGTATTTGTACCCTGAAAATAGCCTGTGGCAGTGAAGGTTCCAGATGCAAGACAAAGGGAACCTGTTGTGGACAATGGGTCTTTTGCCTGTTGATGGGCTTACTGCTTGATTGACAAAGACCTGATGGATGTTGTAATAGCTGTTGCTGTGAGGAAAGAGGAAGGAATCCAGGTGTACAAGGGATGGATATCTGTCAATCAGTGTCCTGGTGGGCTCCTCACAATTGGGTTCCCTGGAAAATTCCAGCTTCTATTGAAGCGTATTATCCACAGGAATGGTGTGTATTTGCCTGACAAATTACTCAGTCTTACCTGGAGGAAGTTTCGAGTTGACTTGTTTACAGTCAAATTCTTTCCCTCACTTGGTTTGACCTCTCCGTCACCTCTCCATCTTGAATTTGATATTAGTGCCAATTAAAGTGTGTTGCCAACTGCATATGATGCCAATTAGGTATGGTGCCCATCCCACCCATAATGATAACAGGGACCCCCAAAGCAGGGCCTTACAAAAATAAGCTGCTGGGCTTTTTGTTATCTGAAAATAAGTGTTCTCTCCAACATTTTATCATGGCCCTTTCTGCACTACACTGTTAAAGTACTATTATTCCACTTTCAAAATCCTGTGGAATGAGTTAATTAATTCAAACTTTTAGCACTTTGAACTCGATTTATATAAACTAAATTGGGGAAAATGGGAGGAGGAGAGAGAAACTGGAACATTTTAAAAGCAGCTGAAAAAGTGGGAGGACAGAAGATTAATTGGGGCTGTTCCTGCCAAATCAAGACAGTTGGAGGCTATGTATACATCTGTTCTTATCTATCTGAAAAAGTGTTCCTAATTCAATTTCCTGATTTAGGGTATTTTCAAGGGTGTTTCAAAAGGATCATTTCTCATGACAAGGAAAACATGAAAAGCAGATGTGAATTGTCACTCAATAAATACAGCAAATTTTACAACATGACTTATGCTTTTTCTCCACACTGTCCATAATTTTACATATGTCTTTCACATTTCCCATTACTGACCCTTTTTCTAAGCCAAACAAGCCTAAACATTGGAACCTTCCCTCACTTGAGAATTTTCTCAGTACTTTGTTCATTATGATTTCCCTTTCTGCACCTTTTCAAGATCCATACTTTTCTATTTCTGGATGTAATCACCATTACTATTTATCCGGAACTACACCCAAGGCTTCATAAACTATGACGCTGTAGACAGATATGGCCCAAGTCACCTGGCTAATCACATATCTGCAGTGTCTCCGTTGTTAAACTAAATGTCAGTTAAAAAACCAAGATAGTAAACCAGGATCTGATTCTGATTTATTGACCAATGGCCAAATTCAGTTTTAGCTCTTACTAGACTACACCCATTGAAAAAACTGATACTTGTTAGTGAACACTAAAATAAATCCAAAAATTTCAATTGCTCTAGTTGGGACTAAATGTTGATTTAGTCTTCATTCACTGAGTGACATTAAACAAGAATAACAGGGTTTGGTTGTCACTGGGAACACAAACCAGGATCTTCATGTCATAGACAGTGTTGTGAAGCTGTGAACTAATGGCTCAATGAGGTATTGACAATATGGTATTGTCAATATAGTATTGACAAAAATGACATAGGCAGCTTCTTTATACTGGGTGAGATACTGGCCCATCTAACCCAGTACTGTCAATGCAGACTGCTGGAGCTCAACAGGGTTTCAGTCATTCTTTTCTAGCCCTACTTGGAAATACCTCACACTTCCTTAGTAGTTTCCTATCTAAGAACTAACCAGACCAGATGCTGCCTGGTTTCTGAATTCAGAATGACCAGGCATGCTCAGGGTGGGATGATAGTATTAAAACGGGCACTTCTTAGAATCAAATTAGTATTTCAAGCCAATAGAGTATTTTCATTTCATTTACAAATGACCGATATATTCTTTTTAAAAATGAATTTCAACATGGCCATAGAGTTATCTCCTTGTAGTAGCACTTAAACAGGGTGAGTTTAGCTTCCTTGTTGTGATTTTATGGGGAATGGGATTAAGTGATATATGAGCTATGCAGCTGTTGTTCTTTGGCAACAGAGAACAATCTGTAAAATTATGATCAAAGGGAAATAACACATCTGCTTCCAGTATGTCAGCTGTATCTTTACAATGAAGAAACTGCTGGTTTGGAGATAAAATTAGAAAGAAAGTTTCTTTATATATGTAAGTTGTAAAGGGGGAAAAAAAGCTAATGAGAAAAAGAATGTTACAAAAAGAAAAGTCTCTTTACAAAGAGCAAATGACTGTACCCTATTCTACTGGCAAGCATTTTTAAATGCTACATCATCATCATTATCATCACACTTCAGCTTTCCTTGAAAGTTGGGCTCACAGTTATTAAACACTAAAGCAAACAAAGTTAATAGCACTTGCAGAGACAAAATTAAAAACATACAAAAAGTTATTGTTAAAGTGCCATTAAACAATCCTCAGAATTAAAAATCTGTAAGACAAATCCACAAAAGTAAAGCTCAGTAAAACTACACACAATTAAAATCCCTCCCTGAAGGCTCTAAGAATAGGAAAAAAATTTCAATAGTCAATGAAAGGAGGGGAAAGAAGGAGCCATGTTTGTCTCTCCCATTAAGGAAAGAGTTCTACAGTTTGGGAGCAGTCACCAAGAAAGCCCTCTCCTGTGTTCACATCAGACATGCCTCTAAAAGTGGTGCGACTGGAAGAAGAATATCCTCTGAGGAGATTAGAGCACAGGTTCATATATTAAGATACAGTCCTTCAGGTATCAGTGACACATATATCAAAATCCTAAGTAAGTTCACTCAGACATAAATGTGTGAACCAGGATTAATATGTCATTAATGCTGCCAAGATTGCATTTCCCATCAGCCTGAATAAGCACAGCCAATTACTACGGGTGATGGGTACTGTAGTCCAAAACTAGGGACTAGTTATGGAAGACTGGTTAATAAATCCTTTATAAGCTGAGATATGAACATGCTTTTTGAATGGTCACAGTGGCAGTTTGTGGCTTCTATGCCAACGGGGGGATGAATCTGCTTTGGGTTTTAGTTTGACCTTCAGAGGAGCTATACAAAGTGCTGAACCTGTTTTGGGGACAAGCCTTGGACGCCTTGTTAATATTTGGAATAAACCCTAGAATGCTACAAGTGCTTTGATATAAAGCCCCTTGCTCCCCTTTTCATAACAGCCATCAAAACTAACCAGGAAGTTTTTCTATTAAGTGTAATTTCTCATTCTGTCCAAATCAGAAAACCATGGCAATGAGTCTCAGCACAAGCCAGGATATTAAACCAGCTCAAACCACAGTTTAATTATTTGATGTGTTCCAAAGATGATAGCCATGAGGATAGTTCAGATGAAATGACAAACCATAATTACTGTACACTTCCTTGGTTTTTTGGCCAGCTCTCACAAAAAGAAGAATGAAAACGGTGGGTGCCAGGACGATCTCATTTCAGATTATTAAGTCAAGATATGACAGTGCAAATTGCAGGCATTTGATTGTTTTTGAAGTGAATATTTTCAATGATCATTGTGTCGTGACAAGAGTGCTAAAAACATAAATTAATTATGAACCTTCATTTTGCAGCAAGAGTTTCTTCAGTGGCTGGCTCACTGTAGCAAAATACTGCAGCAAAGACACCTTACGGTGACACATGCTAGATGCAGTGAAGCTGTGATATCGAACAAATTACGGTTGCACACAAGTTATAAATATGACTAGTCTTTTAGCTTGTACTTTATATCATTTTACTTGGCTAACAAAACCTTCTACAGCACATACCTATATTTTCAGTGTGAAAGCTGAAGTCTAAGAAGTTTGTGTCAGAAATCATAACCCTCCAAAGGGAGTTCTCTTTGGACGTGTAGGTTATAAGACTTCTGCTGATTCCACTACAGCCTTTTTTAAAGGAAAATGTGTATCAGATTCAGCCTCCAGCACACTTACTTGTGCAATCATTGTTATAGTTAAATGTTAGATATCATGTTTGAATTCAACAGATTTTTCTCCTATCTTGAGTTCTATTTTTAATACAGGTTATTATGCTGTATTTATTTTTAAAAGAAACAAGCTAATAGAAACGTTAATTGAACTGAGTTATAGTCAAAATTACAATTGCAATAGCAATTTGAGTTTTTTGAGAAACTATGTATCTCTGAATGTACAAAATCTTGGAGACATCACTTTTTGGAATATGGCTCCCAGAATTCTCTAGCCCAGGGGTTCTTAATCTTTGATTTATGAGGAAGCCCCCAGCAATTATAATTTGTTGCTGGGCTCCTCCAAGACTTAAGATTCAAATGTTCAAATAATTATTTAAATATTCAAATATTTATATAACTCTTCTGGAGACTAGGATTCAAATCCCTGCTCAGTCACACTGTCTCAGCCCCAGAGGAAGGCAAACGAAAAACCCCCTCTGATCAAATCTTGCCAACAAACAAACAAACAAACAAACAAACAACCTGTGATGGGTTCACCTTAGAGTTGTCATAAGTCTGAAGTGACTTGAAGACATCCAACAACAAACTGCCACTGACAGAGGGAAGTTCTTTCTATCATGTCTCTCCTCTTTGAAAACTGATTAATGGCGATCCTAAGGTGAACCCATCATGGGGGTTTTCTTGGCAAGAGTTGTTGTCTTTGCTTTGTCTGAGGCTAAGAGAATGTGACTTACTTCAGGTCATCCAGTGGGTTTCCATGGGCGAGCAGAGCTTCAAACCCTGGTCTCTAGAGACAGTCTGAATGCATGAACACACCTGCTGCTATGTTCCTTCTGTCTGCAGCGGGGTGGTGGTGCAGGTGCCAAAACTGCTCCCATGTTTGCAGTTTGGGCATGCATACACACCTGCTGCCATGTCCTTTGGAGACCGCACCCCCTGCTGCTGAAAGGGATAAGGCAGCAGGGGTGTGTGCATGCCCAAACTGGTCCCTCTTTTGCAAATGAGGCAGCAGTTTCAACCCCCGTAGCCCCTGCTGCCATGTCTCTGTTGCTGTCGGTGCTGTTGTTGTCCAGCTTTGCGGCTCAACTGTGAAGGTGCTGCAGACCTCAGGTTAAGAACAACTGCCCTAGCCACCTGTGCTTTTCCAAGCTTTGACATCCCCATAATACAAATTTGTAACATGACCTGATAAACTGCAGCATCCAGTCCTACGGAGCCCTGTTCATACCAATCTATTAGCTCTAGAACTCTATGCATTCCAAGGACCTCTGGGACATGTCATGGCCTACACAGTCAGTTCTTGTGTGGACCAGTGAATATTTTGGGGCTGATTCATCAACCTCTACAAATTCATCTTCAGTTGTGGGTTACAGAGCAAAATCTGTAATGGTAAAGAAGGTGATTGTCATGCTGCTTGTTATCCATTAGCATGTTCGTTCTTGTAGAACACTTGAAAGGCTTTTGAGAAACCTTCATGGAACACAGCTTGAAACAGTTCTGGGTAGAAAATCAGGTCTATGCCTCTTACAAGTAATCCTATTATTAGTACATTCTGTAAATTCAGCAGCCTCCTCATTCCTGCACCATCATTTAAGAGTTGAAATTCACCTAAACCACATTTAATTAAACTGCCCTTTTTCATATAATCCACCTTTCATATTTAGTGTGTTATTTAATTTTCTTTTCTTTGGAATGAATTTGGCACTTTTAACAATTCTTGACTATACATAAAAACAAACAACCTGAATGCACCATCTTAACTCTTAAAAATGTAAACGGATTTCCATGTACAAAGTGAAAGATAATATGCTATCAAAACCGGCCAAGGAAGTGTTGGGAACAAACCCATACAGTGCAGGGTTACATCTTTAATTAATTTTTCATGTGAAATGGTCGGTAAACAAAAATATTGACATAATTGTGTGTTTCAGTTTTGAAATGTTCCTGCAACATTTCCCTGATGGCACTGCAAATAGGATACTAAATTTTCTATGGAATCTAGGTTCAGTTCATTACAGTGCCATATAGTAGTATTTTCAACAGTTTGAAGAGTCTAAATGTCAGAACAGACCATTAAAGATGGAACAGTGGTTTATACAGGTATGATCCAGGCATCAAATATTCTAAATCTAGACTGATACTCACTTCCACATGTTGGCAAGTTTGAATCAATTTAGCCAAAAGTGTTTCCAGTTCAGTATTTCTCTTGATAAGATTTGTGAGATTACTCTCCAGATTTTGCTGTTAAAAAAAAAAAAAGACAACATAAACGAGTGATTTGGTATTGTGAACCATTTTATAACTGTAACCAAACACATACACAGAAAAGCATCCAATGAAGAATTTAGTGCAGTAAATGAGTCTACAACTTTTCTGCACTTCCTCACTGTTCAACACAACAGACACAGTAATACAGTTTTAGCTGTGAATATCTAAGTACAGTTCTCCATCCACATTTGTGGGTTTCATTTCTGTGGATTTGATTATTCGTGGAAGTGCCCACTGCCTTCTCACTCTCTCCTTCGCAATCCGGGCCCTCCATGCAGCAGGAGTGTGCAGGGCACCCGGGCTCATGTGGGCTGCCCTGACAGGCCTGCAGGATCGTACAGGGCCAATGATCCCTGCATGTCCTGGGGCCTGCACTTGCACAGATGGTGGCAAGCAGGCCCGCAGGTTCGTGCAAGGTCAGCAACCACCATGTCCCTGCATGCCCTGGGGCCTGGGTTCCCATGGGCACTCCAGAGCAGGTCCGCAGGGGCTGCAGGGCCAGCAATTGCCGCCTCCTGCAGGCCTTGGGCCTGCGCACTCTGGAGGAGGCCCACAGGATTGTGCAGGCCCATGGTCACATCCTTTCTGCATGCCCCGGGGCCTCCTCCATTCCCTGCAGCAGATAGGAGCATGGAGGGAAGGCACTGGCCTATCTGTGATTTTTCGGCATTCGTGAGCATTCTCTGTCTCTATCCCTTGTGAATGTGAAGAGCGTACTGTATGTTGCAATGGTGGCAAAACTGCTAAGGACAAATAGCTCACATGTAGATGGAAACACTCCTTTCATTTCAAATTATTCTGCTACTGAAATACGCACTCCTTGCGTAGACAATTCAAACGTGTGAATAATAAATATATACATAGTGGGATGAGATTGCAATACACTTCCCAACTGCCCCAATTTGGCAGAGACCATTCCAACTAATCCTCTGCCATTCCACTTTTTCAGCTCCTTTAAAAATGTCCCAATTTTTCTCTCCTCCTCCCCTCATTTCCCCCCTTGTCCTCAGCTTACTTCAGTTACTAAAAACAAAATCGAATTACTGAAAATTGAATTCAGTTAACGTGGGCAGCAGGAGAGAACAGAGAATCTTGCCCTTCCCAGTAGGTTCATAAAGAAGCAAACTGCTGCTTCTATCTTGTGTGTTCTTCCTCATAAATAACTTTTGCCACCTTGACCACACTCTGACGTTACTTGCCATGTGCATCTAAATTTTCATTTCTGTAATGTGGGAAGGTGTGATGTGCTAGTTTGAGGGGGCCTATCAAACAGGCTTTATGGGTCACAGAAGTGAAGTCCAGGGGTTATACGTGGCTCAGTTTCCCCTGCCCCAGTTTAGATGGATAAACAGTCTGGCCCTTACTGCTTTTAAAACAGCAACATCCGCTGTGATATTTCTGAGGTTAAGATCTTTCCAAAAGTTGTATTTTTTAATCTGCCACTAAAAATGTAAAGTGTTTATTATGTTCTTCTTCAAGAGCAAATTTGTGCTTCTCTCTGGGAAAGTAATCAACTTTCTGCAACAAGTCTTTCATCCTCCTAATCCTTTACTGCTGCTAGATCTGTTTATCTGCTGAGTACTGAAGATAATGTAAATAGTTCTAGCAGGATTAAAGAACAAAATCATAGGGGGAAAACCGCAAGCAAATAGCCACCTGACCATCTTTAACTTACACTACAATTTTTTAAAATTTCTTTGTTCATAATTTATTTAACCTCAGATTAAATTCAAATATATTTTCTTATATTATGCAGGAGATACCATTTCCCTTTGTAGAGACATTTTCTGGATAACAACTGAGGCATACATCTTGTTATATCTTGCTTTTTTTTTCATTTCTGTATTTCGTGTTCTTAAAGCATACATGTTATCTGTTCATTCCCTCTTCATAGTAGTTTTCCTCACACAGCAAGATATTCAAGTTTACTCACTTACAGACAAACATAATTATTTTCTCCTCTCCACTGACAGTCTAAAAGCGAACGAGTGTGGTATAGTAGTTTGAGTGAGGACTCTGGGAGACCAGGACTCAACCCGCTGCTTGTCCATGAAAACCCAGTCTGGGCAAGTCACAGAAAGCTTGAGAAAGACAATCATAAACCTCCTTTGAGTAAATCTTGCTGAGAAAACTCCACGATTTAGGGTTGCCATGAGTCGAAAACAACTTGAAAGACACCCAACAACAACAGACAGTCATGGTGTTTTCACTGATATCAGTTCAGTTTTAAATGAAATATTCTTATTGCTCAGATGGAAGCAGCAGTGAAAGAAAGCTTAACACAGAGCTTGGAAGTATTTACTTACTAATAACTAGTTACTATGTTTTTCTTTATTCCCTCCAGTAATTACAGTACAAGAGCTACATAATAACTTGGAGAAGGATACTGTTGTGGTATAGCTATGAGGTTTTTTTAAAATAATATTTCCATTAAAACACGTTTAAAATACAATATAACAACATATAATGAAAATGAACAATAACAAAATACAAACAAAACTAAATTAAACTAACCTACCACACAAACAGCAAACTACAGACTACAAACTAACTCACTAAAGAAGGGGAATACACATTTGATCTCCCACTCCCCAAAGATAATTAGCTATTGTTACACCTTTGTTATACTTTCCTCTCCATTTCTTATCTATATATTTTTTTTTCATTTCTTATCTATATTTATAAAAACAGAAAAAGGCTGGGGTACAACTGTGAGTTTTTACTATGACTGTTTTCTGGGTATAGCCTCACTAAATGGTGCAGGATGAAAGTCCTGTCTCCTGCTCTGTTGTGAATATTGAGGCAGTGATGAAGCAAACAGGGGGGCAGTGTGTTTTTTATACCACACCGCTATAGCTTTCATTTTTTTTTTCCAAAATAAATGCTAGTAAGCATTTTTGTAACAATTGAGAAACACAAATTCAAAGTTATCTTTAAAAATCACTACTATAATTGAAATTAACTGAGGATGTGGAACTATAATAATAACTTATTAGTTCTTTATTATTTTAATAGTTTTTATTAAATTTCATATAATAACTTATTAGTTCTTTAAAACTACTCTTCATTTTAAAATGTGGTAAAGACTAGCTATCAAGACTGATTATTCTATAGCACTTCACTTATTGTCTTGATGCTGCATATTCCATGTATTGCTTGCCTCTACTTCAGTGATCCCAAGCTGGGACACACGGTCTCATATGATCCACACAATAAATCTGTGAGATACAGTTCGACTTAGAGACAGTGATTGGTTATACAAGTTTTATTTGGTTGAGTCAAGCTTTGAATCAAAGTCTCTCTGGTACTATTCTGACAAACTATTGCACATCACACTGTGTCTCCTTCTGTTTTGATTCACTTCAGTGCAAATGGTCTCACTGATTTTGCTGCAGATTGCACTGGTTTTTGCTCCAACTTTTCTAATATGATTCAAGGAAACAGAAACATCAATAATTTATTATTGCCATTTAACAGTACCTGAAAACAGTATTAGCTCTTTTTCCCAACGTGGGAGAAAATAATTATTTTCAGTCCCAATTTATAAAAGAATGGACCTTTATTCAGTTTGAATTAATATGACTCTTAGATGCCCTCAGTGAAGTATTTCCCATTTAAATGAAAGCATACAAAGCAGGAGATTGTTTTTTTAGAAAAAAAATCCTAGCGAGAAAAAGGATGATACTTCTCATGGATGACATTTTTTTTTCCTGGTGAAAGGAACCCAGTGTCCTTACAGCTCAGTCCTGAATTGCCTGACATTTAATCTATGTTTCTTTCTCCAATGGAATTCCTTTCTCCCAAGTGTCTATTTTCCTAGAAAACCTTTAAAAAAATTAAGGTCCTTTATGACCCTTTAGCTCTTAGACTAGCATTTATTCCTTTTGCTAGAACTGGTTCATTTTGGTTCTTTGAGTCTTTTAGATATATTCTCTAGATATATTTTGTTGCTAGTATGCATGCTAATTCCCCTTTTGTGGGCTGGAAGTTCTGGGTTTTTGTTGAAGCTGATATCATTGTTCTATAGCAGCATTTGCACTGGAATAGAGTTTTGACTTCAAAATGCACTTCTCTGGGTCAAGAGTCAAAGTTACAATCTACAAAAAATATGTGCACAGATGTGTATAAAGTGCAACAAAGCAGAATATACATTCTGAAAAAAAAAGTAAATAATTTTTTTTAACACAATCTTGAAATTGTTTTCATTTTGGGATCACACCAGTACCCAAAGCCAAAAAAATAAGCATTTAAAACACATGCACAAACACTGGTGTTTTTTTTTTAAATTGTAATGCTGATGAACTTTTGGGTGATAAGTGCAGAATAAGATGCTATGCATTAAATTGTTCATCCTGTAAACCCCCTTTGTTTACTACATAACAACTATTATCTCACTACACTGATGAAATATCAACTGGGTATGTTGATCAAGACTGAATTATATTTTTAAATTATAGTACTAGCACTAAAATCTAAAATGCATCTGTAGCTGAAACCCAAGAAGTGCAATGAAAAATATACAGGAAAAGATGAAAGAAAACAGGCAAGTATTCAGACCTTTTCTGAAGTTTACAACAAGGGAGGATTAACATATTCCAGACTGCAAACCATTTTAGAGTGTGTGTGAGATCACCATAAATAAGGCCCTCTCTTGCACTTGACCACTCCAACACCCTCACCGATGGGCAAGTGTAAAAAAAGGATCCACTGCTATTTTTAAGTGTGAGGCTGATGTGAGTGAAAATGGCCTCCAAGGTAACTTGTTCTGCAAATATTCAGGCTTTTAAGGGTTATAAGCAGTGCTTTTTAATTGGGCTTGCAAATGCAGACATAACCAATGCGGCTAGTGCACTACGGGTGTCATGTGATCAGCATGTGGAAAGTTACTTTAAAAAGTAACCATAACATTTGGAAGTAACTAGGTATAATTAACAAAGTAATTGTGATTAATTCTCTTATTCCAATAAGGGAAAAACTCTATAAATAACCATATTATATTGTGACTGTAACTTAACAACAGACATTACTCTTTTAAAGAAATAACTCCGTAAGTGTAGCGAGTGGGGCCTCTGGAAGTAGGCATATGTGCTTTAGAATCTTTATTACCATCATGGCCAAACATTAACAGCTGTCCAGTGGCACAGGAAAGGTTAGCTTGTATTAGTGACTTTCATACTTCTTGTGTTAGCTTAGCAGCTTGGGCCTACAAGCAGGTGTGAAGGCTGTGAATGGACTGGCAGGGTGAATTTTCCTCTGTTACTGTAACTTGCTTGCACATTTCTTATAGCCAATGGAGGAGGGAGAGATGGGTCACACTTGTGCACTTGGATTTTCTTTCTTTGCTTCTGCACTATATAACCCTTGGAAGTCCATCTTCTATTGGTTTTGCCCTGCAGGGGATACACACCATCCCAAGGGCTCCACAGGCACAGGGAATTGGATTGTCAGCTAGAGATAGCCTGGGTAGAATTGCTTGTTTAGAGACCCAATTCTACTAGCGGTTGTGAGAGGATGCTGGACCCCATGAATGCAAGGGATAGGATGCTTCTCTGCTGAATACCATCTACTACATCATTTACCACCAATAAAGCTTATCTTACACCAGTTCCGTATGTCAATGTTCAGCATCAAAACAAGTCTTGAGGGGGTCTGAAACTACACTAAGCTCTGCATCTGACAGACCCACCCTCACCAATACCTGGACAGCTACAAAAGTTTCCAAGCTCAGTTCAAAGCAAGCTGGACATAGGGTACATGACAACAGTACAGTCTGGTCTAGTCTTTTCAGATAGGGTTGTATCAGCCTAACTCAGTAAAAAGCACACCTGGACATCATGCCCAACCCAGCACTGAGACAGAAGGATTCCAAAACTGGAGACATGATATTTCAAGTTAACTATCAACCTTTATCTAGAACAGTTGGATTCCCTAATCACAGTACCTCAGTCTTGGTCAGATTAAGGTTTAACTTCCACCCTGAAGACACCCCACCGGACTCCAGTTCAAGAGTTTAAATTATTTAAATTATATATCATTTTCCAGTATCTTACATCTGGACCTACACATTTACTTGAATCTCAGCAAGAATGTTTATTGCTGAGCTGTACTACTAATGCTATATGGCCAGATGCTAAACTCTTAAATTTTAGCAGATGTAGCTTGAAAATGTGGGGAACTCCATATTCTGTTGGACTGCAATTTCCAAATATCTCTCATCATTGTCTATACTGGGTAGGCCTGCAGTCCAATAACCTCAGAAGGATCACAGCTTCCCCATCACTATGCTGCAACTTATACCTTCTCAAATCCCCTTTTTTATGCAATCATGAACTTCTTTATATTATGCCTTTCTCTAAAATGGAACTCAAGGCAGCTCACAAGAAGATTAAGAATAAGAATGTCATCTGCAGCTGCTGGCAGAAACACAAGGAGACGGCCAGCCTAATCTCTCATGGAAAGAATTTCCATACCCTGAGCGCAACCACTGCAAATATATGCATCTATCCAGTTGTACCTTAAAAAGTAACTACATGGTATCTTGTAGCATGAAGATAAAAATATTCTAATTGGTGTCTTAAAAGAGTAATATATAAATACTTTTATTCACCCATGATTTGTTTGTACATCAGTAGATTTCATGTAACCTGCTCAGATACTGCAGGAATATAGCTGCAGGATTTGCCTGCCACCATTTATGCTGTGGTTTTTACTCTCCTAAATAATCCATCCCCCATTATTTTCAAAATCCTCTGCAACAGATTCTTAAACTTAATTTAGTCCATGTCCCTACCATACCTACCTGCCTCGAGCATCAAAGATCACCACTTTAATGTTAAAGCACAATTAAGCAAATTCTAATATTAAATCACTATTGAATTAAAAAGCAACTTAAAAACAAGACCCTCATGACATAAAGATCTTTATTCCATTTGTTTCTGGATGATAACACTGCTATCAGTGTTATTATTCTACTTTCTACATCCTGTGGAATTTTGGGGGTTGTAGTTTACTGAGGTCAAAGAACTCTCTGGTTGAGAATTCTAAAGGTTCCCTAAACTGCAAACCCCTGGATTCCATAGGATGTTGAAAGTGGAATAATAGCACTATAACAGTGTAGAGTGGAAACGGCCTTGGATTAAAACTTGGCTTATGCCCCTAGTGTCAAATTGCCCCTTCACTCAGAATCCCTTTGTTGATGAAGAGACAGTTCCCATTTGTTGTTGGAGAAAAAACTCTGTCAGCTTCAGGGGAGCAATAGGTCACAGGCTCCTAAGGTGGATGGCATCGAGCCTTGAGAGTTCTCAGAGGGTATTGCAGGATAATACTTTTACAGAATTGTCTCTCACTTTTCAAGCTTCACCTTGTGGCTTCCTGTGTTCTGCTTTTTGCTGTACTATACACTTCCCCAGCAGCACATACAATTATAATTTTCATAAAGGAAAGTGTGGTGAGAGTCATGTGGTTATTCTATCCCCACAATACTGTTTTTCAATGGAAGAATGAAACCAAAGAAATTTCCTTCCAGTTCAGAAAAAAAATAATACCATAAGGTTTGAATGACCATTTCTTGGTGTCTAGGTGAAAACACAGAGGCTACCTATTCATAGATGTATTTCTGGTCCATCTCTCAGTCCATTCATCCAACTATCTATATCTCTCAAGCTAGCAATAATTTGTAGCACCAAATTGTGGTTTAGATCCATTACTGTAAAATGAAGAACTACGTAGAAAATCTTTCATTATAAGTTTAAAGAATGAATGATTAATAATGAATATAATCAATGAAAGGTTAACATAGTCTCAACTGTACATTGAGAAGATATGCAAAGGAAATCTATTCTCAAAACCAGATATTCAAGACAGAGACACTACAATGAGTTTGACCTGAGATACGAAGAAAAGCTTTTGACCACAGAAGTTCCACAGAGGCAAAAAATGACTACTCAAATAACTGGAGCCCAGACTGTTCATGACGTGATATGCTACAAATCAATGCTGGATAAGTTACAGCTAGTGAAACTCACTAAATGTAAGTTAGAGAAATGCCTCACAGCAAATGCCCTGTAGCAGTCTGTACTAGCTGGAGCCTTCAGAATTAGTCTTCAGGGGCTTCACTTTAAGTAGAACCACAGCAATCAAACTGCAAGGTGAGAAACCAATGAATGCTTAAGTGCATGGAGATCTGAAGAGGCAGGAACTTCAGAAGATTTTTAAAAAGCACTCAAGCAAAATTCTCACCTATTTTTCATGTCAAGTATTCAAGTTAACCTTACACAATTTTTTAAAAAATCCCTTTCTATCCAGATTTGTAAAATGGAATTTTAAAGACTGTCTGGATGAGGTGTTTTACAACAGAAACTTCACAAAAGCTAGAGCTGAATCAAGCAACATCCATTTTTCAATGAACCTCTTAGCTTCATGGATTACTAATGGGAAGAAGCATTTCCTAGAGCAAGCAGATAAAAAGATTGTCATGAGAGCCACAATTTACACAGTGTTTTGGAAAACCAGCATATAAAACCATCTGTACATTTGACTTCATTTATCCTATGAGAATAGATGGGAGAAAATTTGCTCTCAGTCATTCTGTGCATAATATTAAATATTTGTGGTTAAAACACGCTAACTTGTCCTGGTCCCTTTGAGCTTTATATGGATCAAGTAATATAATATAATATTGTGACAAGTATGAAGAACAGCCAAGAAAGTATGACTAATAACTACCCTTGTGGATTCAGTAAGACAGCTATGGATGTGCTCCAATATTTATCATTCTTTCTGTTTCTAGTATTTATTTGTATTTGTACTTACAGGTTTTTAGTGATGCTTTAAAAAAAAAAGCACCACAGTAACATCTGTAATTAGAGGCCAAATTTGAGTGAACTGCTTCCCCCAAAGAAATATAAACTTTCCTTGGAAATGTAACTTACTGAATTTGTATTAGTAGTATTAACAGTATTAGTACTATTAGTAAATATGAAGCATTTCAGGAGACAATTCTGTGCAGAGATACATGTGAGTTATATGCACAAAAATGGTGGCATGGCACTTTTAGCATTAAAAAACTGTTTTGCACAAAGCCCACCAATTTTGCATTAACAAACACATTGGTTTCTGGAAACAGTGGAGTTCTTTGATTGGAAAATGAAAGGTTTGTACCAAAAAAACACTTTCCCCTCCCTCACACAGAATCCTATTTCCAGGAACACAATTTTTTGTAGAAAATGCACTGGTTTCTCAACTGTATGTTTCCAGAAAGAGATTTTTTACCCCTCATGCCCCCCCCCCGAAAAAACTGTGTAAAAATCCTGTGCGTATTTCTGTGCGCAATGAATTTCCCCAAACACTTCATAATGTCTGAATGCCAGGTAAAAAATTCACACAGTTCTTGTCAGAGTGCCAGGAGAATTTGACTTTTTAACTTTTAGTTTTTGGCAGGGAAACAGTGAATATTCTTTCCATCATTAATTACTAAGACAAATATGCTAAAACACATTAATGGCAAGGTTTAAAAGATCCCTTACATATGTGTATCTTGAACCATGTGTAAGCTTCTACATGTGAAAGAAGAAGACAGTCATTAAGACTAACCTAGTGTCTTCTACACGTGTGGGTGATCCGAAGTAAGCATGAACACATCTAGATAGCACAAGGTTGGGGAAGTATAATGTACATTGTTAAGGACAGAGCTAAACTGTTGGCACTGTAAATTCACTAAGAAATATATATGTAGTATATGTATTTGCAGAGTGATCCTGTGCATAGATTTTTCCCCCTCCATTTTTAGTTTGTTCCAGTGATGCATCATTTATCTTTGTTTAAGGCAAGGGTCATTTAAAGGTCAGTACAAGCTGTGGGGGTAGAAGAACTGACATGTGTCTAATCCATACAGCCCACTCCACTGTCTTGTATGTTTGTAGGATTTCTACAAGTGCAGCCTGGCATGCCTTCTCAGATCAGAGGACATCAGATTTTCTAAGTTGCTTGGCTCATTCCTTCAGAACAAGGCACTATGTAAGCAAACAGAATGCATTGTGCTCTGTTTATACATAAAGCATTGATTAATAGGTAGATATAGTTCACATTCATAAAGTAGCCTGGATTAGAAAGCATTGGCCCAATTAAGGCATGATGCTAAATCATTGTTTAGTGCTTTGTATTCTGAGCAGCAGGAGTACCACCACTGCTAATTTGTGTCTACTCCTCCCCAGCCTCCCACAATTCACCTGAAATTTGCGTAGGGGGCTCCATGGTCCTCTGGGGATTAGTTTTAGGGAATGTGGTGGCTAAAGACAAAAGGAAGAGAAAGGAAGCTTTTCTTCTTGAAAAATCCTTCTAATCAGTTTTGATTAGACATGCACGGGCCCCAGAACTGTATTTTGTTGAGTACAAAATACCTGAGAAACAGCTAAAGAAAGTTCAAAACCACTGAAAAGAATATAAAACAGGAAAACCAATTTATAACAATTTGTAGGAGTCTAAAACACATAAAATAATTTAAAATGATATACAGATTCAAGCCAGCACATGGTCCTTCTCCCTCTTCATGTATTTAGTGAACACACGGGGTCAATCGAGATAATATGTTGCAGAAGTGATCCTCAAGTGGTAAAAGACATCTTTTTGTCAGAACTTACGACTTTACCCATCTATTCATCTTTTATATACTGTGCTTTGTTTCACACATGTGACCTGACTGATCACTGGAATGCAAATATAAGATTACTTTGCAAATCTGAGTGCTGAGGCATGTGTAATTGTGGAAATCCTGCTGTGGGAGCAAAAATAGTTTAACCACAGGGAATACTCATTTCCCTTAATGTCTATTTTGACCCACAGAGACAACATGTAACTAGGATAGCATTTTAATCACATACCCATATTCCCCATTTGTAATGATCTCTGAAGAATAGAGATCTATCTACACAATAGAACTATGGAAGTAATAACAAATCCAATAAAGCAACAAGTCCAATACACCTATTTGATCAAAGGTGATGATCTGGTGCCTGAATCCTTAAAAAAAAAATAATCAAGTTTTTATCCAAAACCACATATTTGGTTGAAAGACACTGAAACAGAGGAGAGAATTTATTTTAATTTTGATGTGCTTTTCAGATTATGTCTGTAGAAAAGCTAGCAACAAGCCAAGATTATTATCCAGATATTATTCCCCTTATCTTATCAATAATGGATATGGATAGAAAGTACCATATTTTCCTATGATGATACTTTAATAATATTATTGTGCATATCCAACAATAACATTAAATGCTTCACACATCTGCAAATCTGTATCTCTGATTTGTATTCCAGTTTAGAATTGGTAGGTATAAATATTTCTTTATAAGCAGTATGCCTGGAGAGTTGACAACATGAAAGAAATGTGTGTGTGTGTGTGTGTGTGTGTGTTTTATTATTGTCTTATCAATTGCAGCAGAGATACACTATGTTCAATTGGACAATTGAACAGGCAATAACTGGCTTAGCTATGTAAGATAAGAATCAGACCTGGATTTTTAATAGCCTCTCACATTATTATTTTTAAGGCTGTACACCTGGAACAAGCAGACCCCATGCTTGTATTTAAGACACATCATCTGAATCTATATTGATGCTACATTACTACCTTGAAGAGTAAAACATAATGCATGAAAATGTAGAATGAAAATAGAGACACTGTCTGAAGGAAAAAATGGAAAGCCTCAGACGGATACTTGGAAATTAGAAACTGAATGTGTATGTAGCGTGCCCAGTACTCTACATTTCAACTAGTTTTCTTCAGTGTCAAGACAATCTGAACACCATCTTATCCTATTGTTTTTTTGGGGGGCGGGGATTAGAGGCCTGTAGTTACCAACTGTCTTAAATGTCTTTTATGATGTTTCACTGGCTGTTCATTTCCCAGATTCCCTTTCAATACATTGCTGTGTGAATAGCCTGGATATTTTAGTTGACACTTTACCATAAAATATTAATGATATCTGTCACACATCTCCATGACTGGGGAAACTTTCTCCTTTGGGATACATAATCATTTTCTGGGTCAAAAAAACCCTTCAATATGCAACTGCCAATGACCATAGCAATGGACAATGGAGCTATAGCAATCAAAAATAAGCACTGGGCAAACCCAAATGACACTTTCATACCAGAAGGAGCATGTCCCTTACATCACATCACAGAGTTTGATCTACTGCTTTTACTCTGCACAAAGCACTGTCTGCTACAGCAATCTTACAAAAATCCAAACAATTTCTCATTAGCCTAAATGTTTATTTAGTTCTTCCTGGGCATATATAGTCAAACATGTTAATTTTCAGATTGGTTTTCATAATCATGATCCACCTTCTCCTTAAATAGATGTTCACTATCCTTTGTACTGAAGTATATCACGATTGAGGAATTTGCACATACCAGTGTTTGTGAGCCTATTTTTCCATGGCCACAGATTTTGGCAGCTCATACCTTTTGGCAAATGGCAGACTGGTAGACAGACCTTGACCTGAGCTGCTGGCAGACCCTCCATCCAGGGTTCAACTAGCTGCTCAGTTCTCTCTCTGACTTCTAACTTCCGGCCTCTGCCAAGAGCACTTGGCATTCTTGGGTCCTATTCTAAAAAAGTACCATCATCATCATCATCATCACCACTATCTATATCTCACTTTGTTCCCAAGATTGGGACTCAGGACAACTTAAACATTAAAATGATAACAGTTAAAAACACACAAAAGCTGTTTATAAAATGTAATATGGACAGTATCATTAGTTTCGATTTCTAGAAAATGTCTAGATTTCATCTGTAATGGCTTGATGATTCTTAGAAAGCAACATATTATTTTGGCAGCTGCAGTATTACGACATACAACATCCAGGTACTTATCATCAACACTGTCAAGTTGATGAAACAATGTCAGCACTCAAGCTGTTTCCTAAAGAATAACTTTTACAAATGCCTGCAGATTGTTTTGCATTCTTTTCCCGTTGTTTTGAACTCTGACACTGCAGATCAAGGACCAAAACTACATTTGTTCACTTTCCAGCCATTAATGGATGTTCCCATGCTCCAGTTCTTGCCCAAAATACATAAGAACTTTCATCTATAAAAGACTGTCATAATCAGGAAGTATCTAAGATGCCACGCAGATCTGTTCGAAAACCAAATCTGTGCCCCATCTATTTGCTATGAATGCTATGAGTTTAAATAGCTTCTTATCACAAATACCCTTTCACAGACACTGTTATTCTTATTCTTAGTCAGCATTAGTGTTTTATCCTGCTCCAGAGCCAAACTAGTTCTCACAGTGGCTTGTTTACATTCAGTTTGCTTTCTTTTCTTTTTTAATCTTTCCCATAGGTTTAACAATTTAAAAAGATCTAACACAAAAGGAAAAGGTGATGGGAAGGAAAAGAGGAAAATGTTATTTAAAATTTACTTTAGTTTATAAAACATGGTCTGATGAAGGACTGTAAAACATATCACCTCAACTCACTGAAGCTGTGACTGCAAAAAATAAAAAATCATTTGCAGATAATAATTTGCTTTCTTCTTTAAAAAAATCCAAGTGTTTTATCAAATAATAATAGAAAAGCACTTAGCATTTGTATTTACTTTACAGTTTTGAAAATGCTTTACACTAGCACTCATGCATTAGCACAGAGAAAATATTAGCTTGCCTAAGAAGACGCAGAGAGTTCATGGCCAGTTGCATAGGGATGGGGAGGGGAAGGGATGGTGGTTTGCCCTGGGTGGCAATGTTTCTGGGGCATCCCAGCCTGTAGCCATGCCCCTGCATGCCCTGGCCATGCCCGCACACACCACGGCCATGCCTCTTGCATCATAGCCCTGCCCCCTCCCCACACTCCAAGCTCTACGACTGTTTATGGCTGGACAATATTTGATGATAGAATGTTGGGTTCACATCTCTCTCTAAGTAAAATCTCCCCCAAATCTGGTGCCCTTCAACTATTTTCAACATCGTTCCTATCATCCTCAGCTAGTATTCTCAAGGTCAAGAATACTTTGAATTGTACAATGGTTGAGATAATTTGCTCTGTAACAACAGCTGAGGAGACAACAACAAAATTGTTGTAATTATACCACAGTATCATCAAGTTTCTATTATCAAAGTTACATTATTGTAGCACAGGAATTAACATCTTTGGTTTTGTTTGGTTTGTTCTTCAGGTTGTAATACGGCACAGTGATTGATTTTAGAGTTGTTCTTTAGCTTTATGCTATTTTTTTTTTTTTTAATATTAGCAGTTCATGGTCTGTGCCACAATCTGCTCCTGGTCTTGTTTTTTTGCAGAGATGATAAAAACTTGTCTATCTTTTGCTTCCAATCATTTAGTCTGTTTGATTTCTATTTTGGCAATTAGGGCACATCCAAGTATACAGTCATCTCTTTGGTTGCCTGATGAATGTGTTTGCAATGAATAAACTGTTGGCTTCCTAAAATTCAGTTAATCACTCTCCTGCTTCTTTCCTTGATTCTAGGCCAAATTATCAATTATTATTTGGTTCTGCTCTGTTTCCTACTTTTGCTTTCCAACTACTTATGATTATTAACATGTTATGTTTGGGTGTGTGATCAGTTTCCTCCTGGACTCCTGCAAGGAATCTTTCAATTTCTTCCTCTTCTTTCTCCACAGTTGGAGCATAAACTTGGTTTATGGTTATTTTGATGGTTTTTTCTGGAGTCTCATTGATATTATTTGGTCAGAATTTTCACTGTGTCTCCTGACTGCTTTTGTTACATCTCTTCTCACAATTAATGCCACCTCATTTCATCCTAGAATTTGATTTCCTGAGTAAACACTGTGTAATTATCTGACTGAAAATGTCAATTCCTGTCCATTTTAACTTGCTCAACCCAAGTGTTGCAATGTTCTAGTTCTTGTTTTACAATGTCTAGCTTCCCATGATTCATGCATCCTGCATTCCATGTTCTAATAATATGTGATGTGCAGCTTCAGACTTTCCTTGCACCTCCATGCAGGTCAGCAGCTGAACATCTTTTTCACTTGAATCCAGTTGTGTCATGAGACACATGTCACGTCCTGCCTTGGAGACTGTGGTAGCAAGGAGGAGGATTCTGACTCCGAGGCAGAGGCTTCCCCAGAGGCTGAAGTGTCCCCAGAAGCTGGTCCAGAGGGAGATAATACACAACAACAACAAGGGCCTGAATCAGGGGAACAAATAGAGGAAGACATAACTGACACACCTACCTTACAGCGGAGACACCGTGAAAGGGAGGGCTTGTGTTGCTCGGCCCGTTTAAGTAGTAAGTGAGCCCTAATGAGGGAACACCTGTGGTGACAGCAGTCATAGATAAAAGAGTGCTCCAGCTGGCCTTTTCTCCCAGGGTCAGGAACTGGTCTCTTTGGCCCTGAAACCCTGTACTGTACTCTTGGATCTGGTTGTCTTGGAACTCTGCCTGTTTGGGCTACAGTTTGGATTTGCCCCTTTGGATTTGTTTGCTTTAGGCTGCCTTTCTGTTTGGACATTCTTTGACTCTCACTTTATGAGTAGGAGCTGTGCTGTTTGTGAATTACTGCCTGCTTTGCTGTAGACACAACAACACAGCTCTTCTTGTACTTATCCTCTGTTGTTCCCCAGTAGCCAGTTGAGTGCCTTCCTGTCTGAGAGTCTAACCTTCTAGCACTATCTTTTGCTTTCTTTTTGGATTATGTCATCATTGAGTTTTCATGGTAAAAGACATTTGGAAGTGGTTTAGCAATGCCATACAGTACTTAGTGCTGAGCAGTACTAAGTGTTATCTACAGTGTTATTGTTATCGTCTCTGAGAAATCATCCACCAGTGTCACACCTCACTACTGCTGCTGTCCAGTAGCCATTTGGCACATTTGGTCTTGTTCTCTTACAAAGTCTCTCTGATTTGGGAGACACTACCACCAGCAGTGCTACCATCTAACTTCATAGGGGGACAAAATCTATGCAACAATGAAAGACAGTGCCATGGTAGGAATCTGAATATTTGGCCCCAAATTTGTATAAGAGTCACCAGATAAATTCAGCTAATCCTGAGCTAGGACACTCTCCTACACACAATTTTTCAATGGCTGGACATGTGGAAAAATGAGTCCAATGTGTGCAGAAGTTGTTCCCATTCCTACCAAAGTTGTTAAAAATATCTACCTTTGAAGCTTCTTGAGGGATTTTTTTAAAATAAATAGGTGAAAACTAAACTGCGTGTGTATGCACACATACAAAAAAACCTCCTTCCTGAAACCTCAATTGTCACAATCCATAATATACCAAGTTGGTCTACAACAGCAGTTCTCAACCTGTGGGTTCTCAACCTTTGGGGGTAGAACAACCCTTTCACAGGGGTTGCCTAAGACCATCGGAAAATACGTATTTCTGATGGTCTTAGGCTCCTTCCCTCCTCAGTGGTGGTGCGCAAACGCGTCCTCCTGTCCCCTTTGAAGTATCTTACTAAAGAAAATTTTCTTGGCATCGAGCGAGAGTGAGTTGGAAGGGCAATCTCTGACCAGCCATCCAAGGCTCAAACAAAGCTAAAAACATCTAGTATAAGGAAGTCTGAGAAGGCAAGAATTAAAAAGAAGGTGAAAGGAAAATTACCTTGTAATGCAGTTAAGTCTGTTAAGGCTGGGGAAGGGCTCCCAACCGCTCCTTTAACTTCAGGTCGCCATGTTGAAAAGAGGCGTTGAGAAAGCAAGGGAGGGAGCTAGGAGAGGGAGGAGCTCTTCTGACCAATCCAAGCTCGCCAGCAACACAACCACTCACACTCAAGCATGCGAGCAGCCTTTGCCAGGAGAAATGGCAGCCTCTCAATCAGCAGTTCCTTGCCCTTCTGTATTAGCGGATACAGTAGCGCTGGGCAATTTAGCATTGTGTATGGTGTCATTATTCACTAGGAGTCAAACTGCAATGCCTATGGAACGTAAAGAAGTAAGATTTGAACCTCCTATGTCCTCAATGTCTTCCCAGGGGAATGTGTCTGAGTGTAGTAGGGAGCTGATAAGACAAATGATTGCTGAAGAAATGGAGGTGCATGTTAATAGGCAAACAATATTAGTGAAATGATTTCACAAAATACATAACAAGTTTAAAAAATGTATTGCAAGTTGGACAATTCATTGAATTTGAATGTAATGTCATTACTAAGCAGTCAACAAACTACTTCAATGAATCCTTCATTTTCACGTGATTTTCCTGATGATACAAAAGTTATTCAAGCTGAATCAAATGATGCTGGTGTGTGTTTACCAAAAAAGTCTACCTGTAGGTCCAAAGTGACTCAAGTTGAAGAATCTACCTTGTCACACTCTGAACAAATCAACACTGAATCTGAAAGTGATGAGGAACCAGATTTGGCAGATACTCATGGGGATAATGACTCTAAATCAGATGGTTCTATTTCCAAGGAGGAGGATGCAGAAGATGATAATAAAATGAGATTATTTTCCTCAGATTCTTTTAAAAATTTGCTGAAAAAGGTGTTGGTAACTCTGGGACTGGACAGTCTGGAGAGTGCCACTTCAGATATTGATAAAAACAAGAATGTTGCATCAATTGTAAGGAATAAGCCTACAAAATCTAGTGTTATTCCCATGCCAGATTTATTTTTGGATTTAATTCAGTCTGAATGCAGTGAAACCAAATCTTCAAACTTTATATCATTTATGGTGGACTAATATCAGATATTTACATTACGATTCATAACAGCAGCAAAATTACAGTTATGAAGTAGCAACGAAAATAATTTTATGGTTGGGGGTGACCACAACTTGAAGAACTGTATTAAAGGGTCACGGCATTAGGAAGGTTGAGAACCACTGGTCTACAATTTCATTCTGGGTCACAGTATGAATTGACTTTTTGTTAGATCAGAGGATAAAGATAACAGAAAATGATTTCCAATCCCTCCCCAAACTTTATTTGAGTTATATTTCTAAGTACTGACCTGACTATAACCATCTGTCCAATTATTTCCCTGTGGTAAACATGAGTAAGCCCTACTGATTTCAAATTAAATTTAAACGATGTCAATTAGCATATTTTGCAGTACACATTAGATGCAGCAACAACAACAAATGCCAGTTTAGTAAGACTTGGAAAAGCATATACCAAACATAATCCCATAGGATTATGTTGAATCCAGGCTATGTTAAAGATTTTGTACTGGTCAGTTCACACATTCTGCCTGAACTGTTGTATTCCAGGCCAGATTGCTATTTAATATGTATTTTATCTCTAGCAAAGTGATTCTACTAAAGTTCCATCACAGGCTTGAACTCATTTGCTTGACAGAACAATCTCCTTGAAAAATATTTTGAACATCTCCAATAAGGTAGCAAAAGGCAATTTGATCTTGTGATAGATGTTTCATGTGACATCTTTACCACCACAACAAATCCAGAATAGAGGGATAGGAGGGAACATCTCATCCACAACAAGATAATCAAATGGTGACATTTTGTCAAAAATTGTGGCTGCAAGTCTAGCTTCTCAGCAATGACCAAGGATATCTCTTCTTTTCATGTCCTCACACTTCAAACAACACCATCAGAATGAGTGAAAACAGATGCATGGTCCAATTATGAGCATATGCAAACAATCTTTTAGGTGCAAAAATATTCAAATTTCTCTTAAGGGTAGGATGAAGAAGTTTCAACAAGAGAAGTAAAAGAAAGAATTGGCAGTCTCATTAAACTCAGTTTCTTTAGCTGGAATACTGTGCTGAGTTTCATACAAACCAGAGTGATCAGTAGCGACTACCTTTCGAACTATATTACGAATATAGTTGCCAGGTATGCTGTTTTGTTTGGGAAATCTGAAAAAGTCTGTCCCATAGCTCTGTGGGATGGCTCAACTCTCTTCTTTGAAGAGCAAATAGGGAGAGAGGGTACCATCCACACTTGCAACAGACAGAACCTCCCACACTCCTGCATTTGGTACGCAGCAATGGTCTCTCATTATGCACAAAATAGTGCAGGTCCATCTGTTTCAAGTGTGGCCACTCTACATGAGTTGAGCAGTATGCTTGCGCTCATAAAATGCTTTAACATGTAATGGCTGGCCTGCCACTGCAAGATTTTGTGGGATTTGGGATTCTATAGAGTTCTTACAAGTGGCCCTCTACTCACTAGATCTGAGACAGTCCTTATATAGGTCTTTCCAGTCTGAAGCTAGCAACCCATAGTGACTGTCTCATATTACTCTTTTAAAGAACTGGGACCCTAGATAAGAGTCAAATTTCTACATCAGATTTTTATAAATTTGTGCTCCTTACAGGTACAGTTGGCTGTCCATATCCACAAATTGTGCACCCACGGATTCAACCAACTACACTCAAAAATATTTGGAAAAAAAAATTGAAAAAGCAACCCTTGATTTTGCCATACACCAAACACTACACTGGTATGTAGGAATACTCTGTTGTAGACTTTCACCGTTACACAGATCCTCTGGCTCTCTCTGGTACTTATCTGAGTTGTTCATCATTTTATATAAGGCATGAGATTTAGTTAACATCATTCTGTCTAATGGGACTTGAGCACCCATGGATTTTGCTATCCACAGGGTGCGGATACAGAGAGCCCATTGTATGCTGGATTACACTGCCTGTCATACCCAGCCAGCATATTGATGAGGATAATGGGAACTTTAACCCAACACATCTAGATAGGGCATCAGTATGGGGAAAGGCTTTTCTGCATGGTGAGACTACAGTGACCGTGTTCCATCCTTAATGCGGAACAGAAGAATAAGAACCTAAGGAGAGATGGGAAACAATACAACCTTTTCATAAACTCAGTGGCCAATATTATAGGTATTGAGCCACTTGAACATAGATATGGAGGGGGGCTACTTTGGCTCTGCAGTTTGAGCTTGAGGCAAGGAAAAACCTTGACTGCAAAGCCTGAATACATGGTATTTAATTTGTTTTACATAATTATGTGTTAAATTAGTTATACTCTACAGAGAATAATAATTATGCCACTACAAAAGCAAAAGGACAGGGTAATGTGAACTGGTATTTATGTGCCTTTCAAACAACTTTCTGTGCACACATATTGCTAATTATCTGAACACTCAACTTCTAAAATAAGCCAGTAGGTTCTATCCAAAATACAAAAGCCATTCTGCATAGTCGTTTGACAGAATTAAGCCAAGGAGTCCCCTGATCCCTCTGCAAAGTGAAGTGACCTCTTTATGCTTCAGTCAATCTAGCATGGTAATTACGAATTATATGCACTCCCAGCTCTTCCTGCACATGCCATAGATAATGTTGCACAAGAGAGTTCTTTGAGTTTATATACAATATATTTTATACAATCCCTTAACTTCATCAAGATGCAATGACACCTTTCACAAACAGAGAAACAGGCACAGTCCAAGGCACAGGAAGCTTTCGAAAGAAACCAAATTTTTAAAGAGAGCAATGTCAAGAATCTAACCTTCTTGGAGACTACATTTTTTTTCACTTCTTAATCTTGGCTCCAATCCAAGGTGTAAATTGTGCTAATTTGAGGTGATCAAAGACACTGAACATACACTGTTACGTACTCAATTTTTTAATTATTTCACATATATCAGGACAGAACCTTATAATTCAGAACCACCATAGTGTAGTAGTTTGAGTGTCGGACCGTGACTCTAAAGACTCCTGGCTCAGCCACGGAAACTGCTGGTTGACCTTAGGCACATCACACACTCTCAGCCCCACAGATGAAAATTCCATGATAGGCTCATATTAGAGTCATCACAAGTTGGAAATGACCTGAAAGCACACAACAATAGCAAATACATAACAGTAATAGATAAATTTAGGCCTTTGGTTGTATTTCGGTAAGGTTATTAAAATATCAGCTAAGAACACAGAAAGAGACAAGTGAAATTTAACTCTGCCTGCAATATATACTAGAAAATCTTCTCACTGTTTTGGGTATTTATTCCTACACACACTTAATTGGGAATAAGTCCCATTGATTAAAATGAGACTTCTGGCTAAATAGAATCACAGAACCATAGAGTTGGAAGAGACCCCAGGGGCCATCAAGTCCAACTCCTTGCTATGCAGGAACACCCATCAAAGCATTCCCAACAGATGGCCATCCAGCCTCTGCTTAAAAACCTCCAAAACAGAATTAAACAGAATTAAAAACCTCCAAAATATGAATAGGATAGTATTAATTGTTAACTTGTGTGCATGGAATATGTTAAGAGCATGAATACCTTAAAATATCAGGCTGAGACACTAAAGTGGTAAAAGAAAAAGAAAGCAGAAAAGTTTTCCAGTTGGATAAGTTACCAAGTGAAAAGGTGTCATTTATCAAGCTGAAAACATTCAGTCACTAAAATCAGAGAAGGAGCTGTGTGGCCCTCCAGGTGTTGTTGGATTGGAATTCCAGCAATGCTGGCCAGCATAGCAAATGATGTGGAATCTTAGGAATTACAAATCAACATGTAGAAGGCAAAACTTTATCCTGAGTAAGGACGATTTCTATCTCTGCATAGTCTAATTCTAACCTATCTTGCCAAACATTATTTATTTATTTACTCATTGAAATATTTGTGTGTGTGTGTGCCTTCAAGTTATCCACTAGCTTATGATGACATCATGAATTTTTTGGTCAACTTTTTGTAGGGTTTTCATACAAAATATCTCAGGGGGGCTTATAAATAACAAAACAATAAAAATTTAAATTAGCAAAAAAACAAAAGACATCATAATGGGTTAAAACAGATTGAAAAGATTTAAAAACTATGTAGAAGAGAATTTGGCATGCATTAAGGAGGCTCAAAGACCTTGATGAACAGCCAATTTTTCATGTGGTGCTGACATGTAATGAGTGTTGGCATCAATTGGAGCTCCAAGGGGAGGACATTCCACAGTTGAGGTGTCATAGATGAGAATTATTAGTGAATTAGTACATTTTCCTTCTTTGGGCAAATTCCCAATATTACACAAGTAGGCTTCTGCCCTGCTCTGCAACCTCTGTACTCTCCTACAAACCATCATGGAATAATAATAATAATAATAATTAATAATAATATTTATATCCCGCTTCTCCCCACGGATTGAGGCGGTACTACAGCAGTATATAAATACATTAAAAGCAATTAAAACAACCCATCCTCCCCACCCACCAAACCATCTAAACCCCCTAAAACACATTAACTATTAAAAACAGGAAGACAGTTGGTGGGGGGCGGTGGAGCACTAGTCTGGGAAGGCCTGTCGGAAGAGGACAGTCTTGACTGATTTTTTAAAGCAGTCAAGACTGGTAATATGCCGGGTCTCTTCCGGCAGGCCATTCCATAACTTGGGGGCGATAGAAAAGAAGGTCCTCTGGGTAACTGCAGCCAACCTAGTTCTGACCGGCTGCAGTAAATTCCTCCCAGAGGACCTTAATGTGCATGGCGGATTATATGGGAGAAGGCGATCCTGCAGGTAGGCTGGCCCCAAGCCATGAAGGGCTTTAAAGGTAAGAACCAACACCTTGTACTGTGCCCGGAAACTACTAGGCAGCCAATGTAAGGACTTCAGAATTGGTGTTATATGGTCAGTGTTAGATCTTCCGGTGACCAACCTGGCTGCCATATTCTGAACTAATTGAAGTTTCCAGACTAAGCACATGGGTAGCCCTATGTAGAGCACATTGCAGAAGTCAAGCCGTGAAGTTACTAGCGCATGCACCACTGTTTTTAGGTGTTCCAGCTCCAGGAAGGGGCACAGCTGGCGTATTAGCCGAAGCTTATAACAGGCACTCCTGGCCGCCGCATTAATTTGGGCTGTCATCTGAAGCAGCGAGTCCAGGAGCACCCTCAAGCTGCAGACACAGTCTTTCAGGGGAAGTGTGACCCCGTCTAAGACTAGTTGACAAACCTCCATACTTGGGCTAGGGCCCCTAACAGCGAGTACCTCTGTCTTATCTGGATTCAGCTTCAGTCTGTTTTTCCTCATCCAGTCCATTACTGCTTCAAGGCATTCATTTAGAGGTGAGATGCCACCCTTAGTAGATGCTATTATCTGAGGCATGGAGAGAGATATCTGGGTGTCATCAGCATACTGATAGCACCTTGTTCCATGCCTCCTGATGATCTCTCCCAGCGGTCTCATGTAGATGTTAAATAGCATTGGGGACAGGACAGCGCCCTGAGGGATGCCAGATTTAAGCTCCTTTTTCGTGGAGCAGCTGTCCCCAGGCATCACCATCTGGTATCTACCTGAGAGATAGGACCGGAACCACTTAAGTGCGGTGCCCCCGATCCCCAGCTCTCTCAGGCGTTCCAAAAGGATACCATGGTCTATGGTATCAAAAGCCGCTGAGAGGTCCAAGAGTACCAGCAGGGTCACACTTCCCCTGTCGATACCGAGGTGAAGATCATCCACTAAGGCGACCATGGCAGTCTCGACTCCATATCCCGCCCTGAAGCCAGTTTGAAATGGATCTAGATAATCTGTTTCATCCGAGACAGCTTGGAGCTGAAGACCAACAGCTCTCTCGTTCACCTTGCTTAAAAATGGGAGATGGGAGACTGGTCTATAATTATTCATATCCAGGGAATCTAGGGAGGGCTTTTTTAGAAGCGGCTGTACAATTGCTTCTTTCAAACAAGCTGGAAAATTGCCCTCCCTGAAGGATGCATTAATAGTATGCCTTAAATGAGTCTTAACAGCGACTCCTCCTTGGATGACCAGCCATGAAGGGCAGGGATCAAGAGGGCAAGTTGTCCTTCTTACCTTTCCAAGGAGCTTGTCTACATCCTTGGTACTCACTGAATGAAACTGATCCAGTATAATCCTGTTGACGGAGTCGCCGGACACTCCATTTGTAGCCTCTGCCATAATACTGGCATCCAAGTCGGCTCTTATCTGAGAGATGATTATTCAAAGCATCACAGCAAGCTACGTTAGGTTTTAACAACGAGTTCAGGGGAGTAGGTAGCTGAATCAGATCCCTTACCACCCTGAACAGCTCTGCTGGACAGGAAGTCGCAGACGCAATACGTGCAGAGAAGAAAGTCTTCTTCGCTGCATCTATTGCCACTCTATAGGAATGAAGGAATTCTCTATAGCGTGTCCTGTCAGATAAAAGTCGAGATTGCCACCAGTTGCGCTCTAGTCGTTGTCCATCCTACAGCTCCATGGAGCAGATTCTGTGCTCATGGGACCTGCAAGGAGAATCACCACCACTCCATTCTGCTGATGGAAGCCATTCGTTTGGTGGGAAAGGCTAACGGAATATAACTTGTTTCCTTTTCACATCACCAGAAATCGCACCACATCACATAACACATATTTTTAGAAGTCTCATATTAGCAATGTATTACCAAATCTAGATACCTTGAATAAACATTTTGGGGGAAATAGTTCTTGATTTCATGCTCTACAACCTTTAATGTTTTAATAATAATGTATTTTTTTCTCTTACAATGCATTCTCAGGATTTCTCATGCAGTATCTAATGATGGGGAAAACATTGTATTCATGTCAAAGCAAATACAAGTCTTTGAAAATAACAGTAAAAATAACACCATCTGGAGAATAAGAAATTTGAAAAGATTAAAACAAAACACAATTCTTTCATTTTTTAATCCCCATAGTAAGCTTGTTCCAGCCTACGTTAATTCATTTATAACACTGCCTGAGCATCCAGGAAGGAAGAGAGAAAGTACCTTCATGTTTGTTTAAACGAGATCCCATAGGACTTCCAGAGTACAGAATCTTTTTATCATTGATAAGAATGTGTTTGTGCTGATGCGTGTTTTATTTTTCAGAAACAGTAGTACAAATATACTGGCTTTACTCACCACAATAATATACGCTCCTATTAATGTCACTTACTACTGAATGCACAGCAAATACTAAATAAGCCTCAAGGCTCTATAACAAAGCAAAAACATTGCACTAGAAAATTAAACTTCTGAAGTGGTAATGGTATTTGATTTTTTCCATACTCCCTTTATCCCCTTCACTGTATTCTTCCTTGAAGGCTTATTTTAGTTGATTTTGATAGATATTTTCTATAAAAAGTTGGTTCACAGCACTCTCTTTATCACTAGTTATATATACTCTTTTTTGCAGAAGGGAGCTTTTTTGAGCATGTGTACAGACTATTTTATCTCTTAACTTCATCAAGATGTAATGACACATTTCACACACAGAGAGATAGATGGGCTCCAAACAATCTCAGACTCATGTATAAGAAAGGATTTTGCCAGTAATGCATCTGGGAAGATTTATTCCAGTGAAGCATGGTTACACCAGTTCTGTTCCAAGGGAAACTGGCTTATTTATCATACAAGATTTTTTTCAAATGTGCATAATAATCACTTTGGGAAATAGTTCATTTGTAAAGATTAATAATTTGTAATAAGTGCTCACTTAACAAGGATTAGTATGAATTGGATAGGGGAATAATTAGTTGAAAGGCAACAGACAATCTTAAGCATATTAAACATATGAGGCAGAAGACAAAATAAACATACACAGAACTCAGATGCAGAGAAATTGAGTTTAGGACTGTGTTTGACAGTAATAACTAGTCAATAATTATGCAGGGTCAGCTTAGATCTGAATGGTTTGCTCCTCTGAGTGTAGAAAAGCACTTTCCCAGTCTTTCATCACGAGCAGAATACAACAGGAGCCCCGGTGCTCTGGCAAGTAGCAAGAGTAATGGATAAAATTGTCAAGATGATTAATTTACAGGGTCATACATTTTCACCATCTCCTGTACTTGCTCTCAGATCTTTCTTTTATCCTTCTTCACATCCCCACCATAAACCATCTCTTACCCCAGCAAAATCCTTTTATTGATAGAAACAAGCATTGTCTGAAGGGAACAAGGAATGCAAAAGAGGGCCTAGCCATGATTCCCTGCACAGGGACATCAACGTAAGGCTGCTGTCAGCTCCCAAATCTCTGGTCCTGAACCCCTCTGTGCTTACTCAACCATGCTGAGTCCTGTTCTGCACCCTTGACCAGCATCTTGTTAATCCAGAAAGAAAGTTTGGAACATTTTAGCTGGAACTGAAAGGCCTATATGCTTGTCTTTCTGCATAGGTCAACCATGAATTCTTTTAGGGCACCATCTATTCAGTATCACAAGTTGTTTGGGTGGAATGTCTCCCAAGTTCTTATGCTTAGTAGCTTGCCAAAGTCTGTGGTGGCAGTTAGTGCCTGGAGCTGATTCATCATTATGGCAAAATCCACAGTAAACATTTGCTGCTGATAAAGTGAGACTCTGTTATTAAGTGTGACTAATTCCAGGCAGTCTGAATTAATAATTACTTGGTCATAATGATCGAGGGAAGAAAATTCAGGCTTCAAATAAGTTAAGTTCCTTAAGGACAAAAAGTTTCTCGTGCTGAAACTGCAGTCCTACACATCAGCCAATGGCCACTCTGATTGGGATGGTGGGTATACCAATCCAACACACCTGGAGGGTGCTAGGTTGGAAAAGTTGCTGTACATATTTGATTGGGAATAACTCCCACTGAACTAATTTCTGGAGTAGCCATGCTAAGATTACACACACTCTAATTGCACACACCCAAAAATGTAACTTCAGACTAAATTCAACTGTTAATCCAAACTAGCACTTGCCCATTAAATCAATGAGAATTTGATTAGTCCACTGATTAAAAGGGGCTAGTCCAGTAAGGACCAGCAGTTGGATTTTAGCTGCAAACCTTCAAGTCACTTGTCAACTTATAGTGACTTCATGAATTTCACTAATTTTTCGTAGGCAGGAAAATACTAAGAAGTAGTTTGACATTGCCTTCCTCTGAAATATAGCCCACAGCACCTGGTGGCCCCTAATCCAAGTAATAACCCAAACTGATCCTGCTTAGTTTGCAAGATGAGACAGGATCTGGGGCCTTCAGCGTATTAAGGCTCACAATACTAAAAATATGGTTTGTATTTGATACATCTAAAGACATCAACCAACACATGCTTCTAGTTCATGTCCCTGGCCAATCTACCTTTTATTTTATTTTATTTTATTTTATTTTATTTTATTTTGCCTTTGGAGGAATCTCTTATTAAAACTGTGTTAACGTTACTAGAATAGCCCATTCTTCAGAGTTCACTTCCTTCTGCAGAACACTTCAAAACAGAATCCCTGAGCAGAGAACATGTGTATCTTGACTAGTACTCCCGTACATACACAGATGAGCACACTTATGGAAGAAGCCAAACTGAACATAGTGAGGCATACTTCCAAATAAACAGGCTTAGATAGAATTGTTGGACCATGTAATTTTACCTAGCAGAACTGCTGCTTTTAGTTTGAGCCATGACAGCATACTGCCAGACATATTTTTCTGACATAACTTTAACAAGCAAAAGAAAACAAAAACAGGATGCTATATTGAGTTCAAGTAAAGAATAGGCTGTTACAGAATGGGCAAATACATCCTATGAAGCTATAGCAGTGATCTCTGTAATGACAACGGGTTGTTACAAGCATGCTCCTATTTTCATTCAGATGGACTTCAAGGGTCCTCCTTCTGGGTACAGATTATGTTAGTGTGTACCCATATAGAAGATTCATTTTCTTAGGCCAATGTATGAAGTTATTGAGTCAGATCCATTGTACAAGCCAAGAACAATCTTCCAGCTTACCAATCAGACAGACTGCCAGGACTAATTCAGGGTGCACGCAAATCAGGGTCTTTTTATCTATTTTCACCCTTTCTTTTTTCCAGTCACCTTTTTTTTCAATTAGCATGTAGTGAATGGGACTGCCACATTTGCTATGGGAAACTGAGGAGTACACATGAGGTCATTCGCCCTTCCATCCAACCACATGAGCTTTATTTAGGACCACCAGCACAGTTGGCCACAATGAGGGAAGGGAAGCCTTCTTAAGCTGTGTTTTTGAAATGTATAAAAATGCCTTTGGCCTGAGACTGACCAGTGAGAAAGCTTTCCACAAACCAGCAAGCAGCTTGCCCGTTTAAAATGAGAGGCAAGACAGGCTGCCAAATTGCAAAGGTGCTTTTGTGAAATCACCTATTGTACACCAGCTGGTGATCTGAAACAAGCAGACAAGCTCCAGTTGTTCATCTCCTGCCAAGTATCCAGACATGAAAGGCTCATGTTTTACCTCGGTACACCAAGCAGACCTTCTCTTTGCCAGCAAATACATATGTTGCGACAGCTTGCAAGGTTGCCAAATAAAGTAAATAAAAAAAAAAGGTTTTTTTTTAAAAAAAAAATCTATTCTAGACATTCATAGTTAGCCTGAGGGGTAGGGAGGATGACATTTTAGCTCTTTAGCTTTTTGAGGATGGGAAATAATCTAACAAATGCTGCCTTGTTTACTGAAATGGCAGTCCGATACCACAGACTACATTATACTGCAAAAAGGGCTTGCTCCCGAGCCATGAGAATTCTATAGCAAAGATTCAATAAACATTCATGGCAGTAAGTTCTGAATGTTTTCCGTTCCACTCCACTCATTTCCTAAGCTGCATTTCCCACCAACTGACAACTACATTGCTTTTATGTTGAAAAAGATCACGTTCACTTGAATGGAAAAAAAAAACATTCATTCATTCCCCCAAGCACTGATGCACTACCACAGAAAATAAATGGGTCTATGAGGACAGTGTGTGGCAAGAAAAAGCATCAGGTGTTCTGGGAATGGTAGTCCCATCCTCATGCTAAGAAGGAAATGATTCTGTAGTGGCCTCTGTGCTTTTGTTTCCACCTTCCCCAAAACTATGTGGGTAGAACATGCCTCGGAAGAGTTCATTGAGGATTTCTGTTTACTTTTTAACCAGGATCAGACCACAGATCTAGCTGGTCAGTATTCTGTTCACAGAGCAGCAGATTAGATACTTAGACGGGAAGCTCACTGGCAGGACGTGAGTGAAATAGTGAAAGTTTACTCAAATATCTCCCAATATTTCACAGGTGAAAATGAGCACATGTGTGGCCAAGCACTATCAGAGTATCAGGTCAAGATGGTAAATATTATTAAAGAGGAGGAATATAAAAGGTAGGAAACCACAGCAGTTTGGTTTTGCCTGAGCATACAGGGAAGGACAAGATTCTGCCCATTTTTCTCTTTTATGCCCTGCTGAATTGATTGCATACAAACTGCTTTTTCAGTTGGCAGCAATTGAAATAAGCTGACAACAAAGGGGGAAAGGATCTTCACCTTTTGAGATCTTCAGATGAGACCCTGTTTGTTCCAACAGCTTATGAATTTGGTGAGTGGATACATGTAACAGGCCTTTCTCTGCAGCAATGCCTTGACTGTGGAATTCTCTAACCAAGGAAGTTAGGCTGATTCCATCTCTTTTAAGCTTCCAGGCAGGCAGCCAAAGCAATGCAATTCTGCATGGCGTTTGGTGTTTGAAATTGCTATTTTAACTGTTTTAAAACTAGTTTCTAGGACTATTTTAAAACTGCTTTTAGAAGTTTCAAAGAGTAATGTCTTTTAAAAATGTTTTTATCTTTCTGTTGTTTTAATTGGCATATATTTGTTCATCACCTTGGGAGCCTTCGTGGTCTGGGAGGCAATACAGAAATACTTTAGATAAATGAAATAAATAAATTCTATTTGTATTCTCATTCCTCCCAGTTCTTCCTTCAACCAAGGATTTCTAAGACTATCAGCTAGATATCAGTATCGAATTTAAAGATATGTTTCTCATCTATGACAACCATTTTAGTGTTTGAGAGAGAAAGCCCATGAGTATCTCCAAATTACTGGATAACAATAATTATTGGATAAAGAACCAAGAAACAAGCCGTGCTGTGGAACTGGACACTCCTATAGTAATTAGTAATCAACCCCCACAACCTGTAGGTGTTCTATGAAAAATCCAGGTCTTTATTCCTTAATATTTTATTGTGTTGAAGAATGAGGACACTTTCCACCCTTAAGTAACACTGAAAAAGCCTCAGGTGCTAAAGATGAAAGCCCAGAATCACTGGCATGGGAAGAGCTTTATGTGCTGAGCAGTCTGACTGCATGATTTGTTTTTATGCTTCTTGTAGGACTGCCAACACCAACATGTCATTTGGGAAACCTATGATAAATTCATGTTTGCCCCTTAAATCTCAGGCAGATTTGGGTCCATAAAGCTACAAAAAACAAATGAATTACACAAAATCCATGGCTGACCTACAAACTCCACCTTCCTTCTTTCTCTCTTTTTGCTTCCCCTTCTGGCAGGCTGAAGTCAAGGGACTCTGTCTGCTGATACAATAGATTTGTGCTGGAACAAAAGTTTAGCTTGAGGCCAAATGCTCTTGCTAAAATCTCTTCTAATCCTTTGCAAAAGGGGAATGTGTGCTTTCCTATGTGTATCTATTAGCCATTTTCTTGGTCCCATTCTGTCCTTAAGGAAAGATATTAAGGCTACAATCCACTTTCCTGGATGTAAGTGCCACTGGGCTCAACAGGACCTACTTCTGAGTAGGTATGCATAGAATTGCACAGTAAAGCAGTGTGATACTGAGAATGTCTTTGAAACAGAGGCCATTTCCGCACTAGACTGCTATAGCACTATGATTCCACTTTCAACATTCTATGGAATCCTGGGGTTTGCAGTTCCTCTCAAAACTGCAAACCCCAGGATTCCATACGATGTTGAAAGTGGAATCATAGCACTATAACGGCCTAGTGCAGAAATGGCCTCACTCACTGATTTCAGCACCATGCACTTCCAAAAAATATAACCAAAAGGAGCTATTCCAGCACGTAAATATTAAATTCAAATCTGAAGAACTCCATATAAATCTTAGAAACAAAACAAAGCAGGCCAACTGATCTCAGACTGTTTTTGCAAGTTTTCCTGTGAGTGAGGGAGGATCCCAAATAAAGACTAAGTTAAAGCATGTTAGTTTGTGTACATAATGCTCCATTAGAAGCAGGACATAGGACTAGGAGATAAAAGTTACTGCTGTGACATCATGTTTTGCATTGTTGTGCTACTGTCACAAAGAAAAGCATAAAGAAGCCCTTTGAGTGGGTGTGCCTTGTGAAGCTTTTTAAAACATGGAAGATGCAACACAGGCCTTTTCCGTACGAGGCCAGGAATTGCTCCGTGACGTTACTTACCGCTTCCTTCTGGGCTTGAAACAACGCGGACTTTCCCTTAAGCCCTTCCGTAGGGCTTCTCTGTTTGTTCCAGAGCGATTCGGAGCAGTGCGAGGTCTTTAGATCCGCACTGGTGAGGCTGACAAAACGGTGGCTTCCTGTTGTTTGTGGGTCCGGACCAACCGCTGAAGCTGACCACGCCCACAGCCTGCCCTCCGCTGATCGCAGGCTCGCATTGGTGCGAACTGCGCATCTGCACAACTGAGCAGGAATGAATTGGCGCGTCCCGGAAAATTTAAAAACTGCTTTTTTCCAGTCTTCACATAGCGCACTGGAGGACCACTTGGGGGCATATTGAATCAGACTTAGGTGCGGAACTAAGGTAAATAGTCTGAACCTAGTCCAATCCAAGGTGCAGACGACCTCCGTGACAGGACGCATTGGCCCGTCTTAATTTCCTCGTGCAGAAAGAGCCATAGTCTGATGCCATTCGTGTTAATAACAGATATCAAAACAACAGGACATAATTCATTCATCACTCACCTGACCCTGTTAATCTGTACTAATTAAACTGAATAGAACAATAAGGAAGGCTGTCTGAGCACAGTCCAGCACTATGAAAACGCTTACCTTGCCATCAGGCTTGCAGACTGTGTACATGAGAGAGAAAGGAAAGAAGGAAGGAAGGAAGTCCACCTACCAACTAGCCAGCCAGGCCACCTCCTGTCTCTCTCAGGGCAATATTCCTGAATGGTCTTTTATGGAAAGATTATATGGATGTTGAGTAATGATGCATTACTAATGCATTGTTTTCATGCCTTTTTATGAATCACTTAGACTGCTTTGTATACCAAAATACCGTGCACAGCTAAACTGACTGTGACTACACCTATGTTTTAGAACATATGCAAACCTGGTTAGCTCTCATGTTGGCACACCCCAAGTGGCATCTTCCCATATGTTTTACATGCAGGGTTTATGAGTGTGGCTAACTGGCAATTTTACTTAGACGCATGGCACAATACAATAGAGTTCCTTTCCAAGAAAGTTTTGAAGATTTTCTTATCCTGTAACAATTAAGCTAGAGTACACCACCCACAGTTCCAGTTGCTGATATTAAATGCACCATCTGGACCTTTGGCACTAATTGCTTAGCTTGAAAGAATTGGAGGTAACATCTTCGGCCTGTTCTAGTAAAGTTGTCCTTAATCCGAACTGGTAAATATTAACTGGTGAAAGCTATTTTGCAAAACATATACTAAAACAATTAGTTGCCTGAAAACGTACACTTCAGAATGGATTATGAAATGGGATATGCTGTCAATTAAAAAAAACTCCTATATTTTCCATTCTCATTAGACGATATCAGCCAATTTGAAACAAGTTTATGGCTTAGAAATTACAGATTGCCCCACCACCATTATCAAAAGAAAAAAAAATAAACTTGGAAAATATGACTTTAATACCTCTAAAACAGAACATAAACTTATAGTGTAGCTACATTTGCTATCTTGCATTCAGTTTAAAATATACTAGTATCAACACTAGAGTCAATTTACAAATGCATACTTATCCTTAGGCTGAGATAGCTACAGGTTGAGTACTCCTTATCTGAAATCTGAGATGTCCCAAAATCCAAAACATTTGAAAAGTGGAACCCAGTCTTCTTTTATTAGGAAACATGAGGGAATTATGAAGGCTTGCCAGGGATCTTGCAAGTGTTTGGAAAGACTGCTTGCGAAGTCTCTCAGTCAGCTCAACACTTTTTTTCCCCCCTCAGCTTGCTTTGGATTGCATGCACACGGACTGCCTGCAAAGTCTGTCAGTCAGCTTCATGCCTTTTCTCCCCTCTCAGCTTACTTTGCAAGCAGCATACACATTCTGTCAAGCAAGCCTCTCTAATTCCCCCGTATTCCCTGGAGTAAGAAGGCAAGAGGACAAGAACTAATGAAAGAGCAGATTCTACATCAAACAAATGATATATAATTTCATTATTAAATGCAAATATCCCAAAATCTTAATTTTTTTAAAAAAAATCCAAAATGCCTGTGGTCCCAAGCATTTCGGATAAGAGATTTTGTTTCTTTCCTCTATTTCCTAGAAAAAATGTAGTACAAAAGAGGCAAGAGAAAGTTGTTTTAAAAACTTTGGCCAGTTCCTCTGGGGAAGGAACAAAAATAAAAAAAGATACTGTAAGTTCTTAATCGGAGAACTTGGATATCTTTTAAAAAATCTTTTTCACTGTGCTAAGTCACAGCAACTGAACCAACACTTTTAAAAAATTAACATCCTTTTCATAAGGTTTCAACACAACAATCCCTTCAAGTAGTGTTTCTATATTATCTCTCTACCTTTATTATATGATAGTTCAAGAACATGTGCGTATAGTAAGAAGAACAAGATAAAGATAGGCAGACACCAAACACATCACCTTCAAATAAGTAAGATTTTAATTGATTTATTATAATTATAATTTTATTAATTATTAATTATTAACCATGCCTTGAAAAGCACAATTCTTACATTTCCTAAAAAATTTCACTTGGTCAGTCTTTTTATTATAATGGGAAGTTGTGGAAACCAGACAAGAGCTGCATAGTAAAGCATCTAATAATATACTATTAAATGTAAAGTACACTATTAAACGTAAATGACATTATTTGCATTATATACACATGAGATATATTCTTTGCACAAAACATACTCTACACAGTCCTAAATTATTTATTGTGTGACAGTGAATACTCATGTCACACATTGTAGGTCTGAGGAGATCTTTTCAAAAAGAAGTAACCAGGAATGTATTTATTATTTAGATATTTATACTCCATCTTCCAGCAAAAGTCTCTCACGGTAGCTTTCAAATCATTAATTTGCCAGTTCCCTACCCTTGGGATTATAATCTAAATAAGACACAAAACATAAGAAAAGGGAATGGCCTGGGAAGGGGACTAAGTCTGTCAGATCTGCCTGTCTCTGTCTGAGGACCCAGCAGTGGTAGATGGAATGGAGAAGAGTGCCTTTTGTCTCCTGGAGCCAAGGCACTATGGAGCTGTGACTATCAAGTTATTTCCTTCTGGAAAAAAAAGGCATCTTCTGCCCCTCAAAATGGCCTATAGAGGGCTAAAAGCACAGAAAAATTGTAGCCATGCCTCTTAGGCCCTTTCTGTGCGTGGAGGGGGAAACGGGGGAAACCATGCAGAAACGGAGCTTACCAGCAGCCAGGTAAGTCTGTCCCCATGCTGAGCAGTGCAAGCTCGCTGTTTCGCAGTCCCCGGTGTCCAAAATGGTGGCTCCGGCATCCAAAATGGTGGTTTCCTGTTGGTGGAGGCTCTCCACCAACCAGAGAAGCTCACCAGCTGGAAGCCCAGCCCTGGAAGATCTGCAGGCATGCACTGGTGCGCCCCTGCAAATCTGCACTGGAGCGCGGGAACAGAGTGGCATGGAGTGGCATGCTTTGTGCTTTTGAAAAACCTGTAAAAACAGGTTTTTAAAAAGCACGCTGCGCAGCCACTTCAAGTCGCTCCAGAGAGGACTGAGGTGCGGAACTGCGAGAAGCAGTCCGACTCAGTCCGCTCCCACTGTGCGGACAATCTCCGTTGGAGGTCGCACCACACTGTACTACTTACCCCGTGCGGAAAGGGCCTCAGAGGGCATTTGGAGACATTTGGTGGCAAAAAAGGTTTATGTGGCAGGGATAAAGCCCTTCTAGGGTCCCTAACCCCAAAGAGTTGTCTACCCTGGCACACTGGTGGCAATTTGCAGATTAAAATTTGTATGTATAGATTCCCTATATGAAACTGCCAGAGCTTTAAGATCTGCAGGGGAAGGCCTTCTATCTGTCCTGCTACCATCCCAGGCTTGCCTGGTGAGAACACAGGAAAGAGCCTTCTCAGTGGCTGCCCCCACTCCCTGGAACTCCCTTCCTCAGGAAACTAAGCTGCTCCCCTCCTTGCTCTCCTTTTACCAGCAGGCAAAAACATTATTATTTTAGTGGGCTTTTAATATGTACAGCAGGTGGGCTTTTAATTTATCAAGATTTTTTTTAAAAAGAACTTTCATGTGTCTTTTAATGCTTTTAATTGTTTTAAAGGCTTTATTAATGTTTTTAATTGTTTGGAACAGAGCAAAGTGTACCTGGAGGCCCCTCAAGCCCTCCAGCCTCCCTTTTCACTAGCCAAAAAAAAGTGAATTGCCTCTTTTGGAAACCAAAGTGGCAATTCAGCTTTGAAATATGTTGCAGGGTTCTCTTGCATTGTTTAAAATGGAAGATCCCCACACCCTTTTTCACTACCAGAAGCTTCCAGTTACGTCTAGGCTTTTGTTTGCGTGTTTTGGCATTTTTTGGCCAGCAAAATGTCCTGCAGAAAATTGGTCCCCCAACTTGCCACAGTTAATCACGCATGGTATAGAAGCAATGAGAGAGACTTAATACCTCAAAGAGCAGATAGCAGGGATGTAGCTATGGAGAGGAGATATGGGCACTGCTTCCAAATGAGAATTGCTCTGCCCAAAATTGAATTTTTGCTCTTTCTCCAAATTTCTAAAAGTCGATCATGCAGAAATACTGTTCCGGAGAAAAGGGGCTGGCGAAGTTATCAAGGAATTGTGGTCTTAGTGAATATCAGAGTTCTAGGTACAATTTTCAGTGCCCCACTTTCTGCAAAGCTGTATATTTGGGGACTGAAGGAACATTTCACAGAGGGGGCAGAATTCTTCCCTCATTCTGCTCCTTCATAGAATCACAGAGTTGGAAGAGACCACAGGGGCCATCAAGTCCAAGCTCATAGCTATACCCTGGCATAGGGGCATTACTCCCACAGCACTAACAGTCTGTGCTAGATAAAAAGATAAAGATTGGATATGGTTTTGTCAAATGCATATTGCTAATGGGAGTGGGCAAGCCAGATCGCAACAAAGGTGGGAAAGGTAAAGTGAGTTTTAGCTGAAGAAGATATGTAATTTGAGAATGAATGTGAAAGCAAATGGGTCCCATTCTGGGAGAAAGGCATCATATAAATATAATAAATAAATATATAAAATAATGAAATTCATATGTTGAGTTTCCATTAAGTCAGAAAGTTGTCTAATTTTTAAGACTTTTATCTGCTGGACTGCCTGTATTTCAAGTGTCAAGTATCTTCTGTAAAAATATTCTGAGAATTTCAGTAACTCATAAATGCTATAGATATATGGCATATAATTATCATTTCAATTCTCATTCTTGAAAAGAATTATTTTTATTACAATGATACTAAGGTAACCTTCTTTTAAAAAAAGTTTTCTTCTTTAAACATCTGGTCAACCCTGCCTTGGTTTTTAACACATATCAGATTAAAGAAGCTAGAGTTTCCCAGATTTAGAGGTAATGGAGAACTGTGGTTTGTTTGGAAGTAGAAGCAAAAGTTTTTCTGTTCTTCCATACAAGGAATAGGGGTGGAGATTAGTTCATACTGAGGAAAAACGTATCCCCTTATGTTCTGAAATGGCTCAAGTGTAAAATGGGTAGCTGAAATTTCAACTCAGTCATGAACTCCCTTGGTGCCCTTAGGCAAGGCTGTATTTCTCAGCCCCCTCCCACACATACTGCCATCTGCCATACGGTGATAACAAGAACACTATCTTACTGGGTTGCTGGAGGGACTTCTGTGTATTCTGCAAAATAAATCCTTGTTGTCAACTGCCTTCAAACTGACTTGGACTGACCGAGACCCTGTGACAGAGAGATCTTGAAGTCATACTGTTATCTACAGACCTGCTCAAATGTTGCAAACTCTGGAACTGTGGCTTCTTTGGTTTAGTCTATCCACCTCTAATGCAGCCTTCTTCTTTTACAACTGCTTTCTACCTAACCAAGCATTATTGTCTTTTCTAATGAGACCTGTCTTCTCATGATATGTCCAAAGCATAACAGCTTCAGTTTAGTCATCTTGACATCTAGGGACCATTGTGGCTTGAATTGTTCTAATACATATTTGTCTTTCTGGAAAATACATTGTATCCTCAGAATTCTACTCCAGAATTCAAATTTTCTTCCTATCAGCTTTCTTCTCTGTCCAGCCTTCACAATATACACCGAAATCAGAAATGCAATGGCATGGATAATTCTGACTTTAGTATTCAACAATATATCTTTATACACTTGAGGCTGTTGTCTAGTTCCTTGATTGCTGCCCTTCCAAGACCTAGTCCTCTAATTTCATGACTCAGACTTTATTTTGATTAATGACTGAGCCAAGGTACAGGAAATCTTTGACTATTTCAATGTCTTCATCCCCTGTTTTAAAGTTTTGTAAATCATCTGTGGTCATTATTCTTATTTCCTTATTGTTCAGTTGTAACCCTGCCTTTGCACTTTTGTATTTGCTTTTCATTAAAAGTAAATGCAAGCCTTTACTATTTTCTGCTAAGAATATGGTGTCCTGAATATTTTAAACTGGTGATGTTTCCTCCTCCAATTCTCACCACTTCTTCCTCCAAGTCTAATCCAGATTTATATATGATACATTCAGCATACAAGTTGAACAAATAAGGTGATAAAATGCAGCCTTGTGCATAAATCCTAGTATACACATTTATATAGCAGAAATGCTAAAATGAAAAACTTGGCACACATAACAAAACAAGAAAAAGGAGCTACACACCTGACCAACAGCCCATTTTATCTCTCTGCACACTTACTATGGTAGGTTCCACATGCCTGAATTATCAAAGGCCTGACAACAAGATAAACATCTTTACACACTTATGTTGTTGAACTATTTAGACTGCAAGTGCAACCCCTGTAATTGCAAAACAAGTATATAAATGGCTAATTCAGAGCTGGGTGCCAGTTAAAGAAGATCACTATCACCATAGAAACAACAATTGTTCCAGATTTGTGGGAATTCCTTTGTCTTAGGTCAACAATTCACAAGGCCTCCTGTTAAACAGAAGCTTTAGGAAAAGGTAGAAGTTGAATCACATCTGATTAGTATACCTGATGTTGAGATAGACACTAACATTCTCTTGTCTAGAGTTAGACAACTGACAAAACAGACAATAATCCTTTGTACCATATAATTATATTTTAAAAAGAACTGCAAAATGGCTTAGAAATCAGAAAATGCCACATGCTTATTATTTTTAAAATACATTTAGAAACTATTTGCAGTTCAATAATTAATTCAGAAAATTTTTAAAAAGCATTTGGTGTCCATAGTCCTATAGAACCTGGAATTTACCACATCAAAATTAGGTGCTGCTGCTTGGTCTAAAAGCGCCTAGCTCTTATGTTTTCTTTAGATTTCAGCAAGAGTCAGGTCTAAGCCAGAGCTTTCCAAACTGTGTGCGTTGGCTGCACTGTGTAGGTGTGTCACTCCCGTTGCCCCAGGTTGAGAAAGACCCCGGCGAGGGCGGTGGGGGCAGGCCAGGCTTGAGTGGAGGGGCTGCCTCTCCTGCTGCTGCCGTCGCTTCCCTGGGCCGAGAAAGACCCCAGCAAGGCCAGTGGTTAGTTAGTTTAATCTCCAGTTTGCTAGTAACTAACCGCTTATCAGAGATGTAAGAGATACGGATACATACATAGTAATAACAAAATGTAGGGCAACACAATATATCTCATAAAAACCTTTAATTTATATTTTTAAAAATATATGATTTATTAATTTATAATACATGAAACTGAATTACTGTATTGGGAATGATGTATGTCTAAAAAGTGTGTCACCAACATGAAAAGTTTGGAAAGCTCTTCTCTAAGCAGTCAAGTTCTGATATGGTGCATAAATAGAGGTGGAGGTCAAGTTCTAGAGCAGCCTGTTATGTTCAGAGGGTTAAGAGTTTCACTAGAAGGCTTGGGTTCCAGAACCACAATAAAAAAGGGGAAATAACGCGGTTAGTATCCTCATACCAGCTAGTACTAGAGCAGAATAGCTTGGATTAAAGTGTAGGCTTTAAGGCTAGCTCCAGCTGTATAAGGATTGCCTTTTGGAGTTGTCTGAATGAATACTCGGTTGACTTGTACTGCAGCTGGATTGACCTCATCAAAGCACATTGCTCAGCCTAATACTTTCACTGGGAAAAAGTGCACTGGTTGCACAAGAGGTGAGGTCCCAGGTTCTAGACTGCTGAGAACCATGGTTTAAAGCTTGGAAAAGTTACCCTTTTGGACCACAACTCCCAGAATCCACCAGCCAGGATACACAGTTGCCATGCTGACTAAGAGTCAGTCAAAATTAATTTATGCATACCATTGTTATCCTTCTGCTTTTTTTTAAAAAAAAAGTGCTTAAGACAGGTAACACATTTAAAACAAATTAAACAATAAATACAATAATCAAAACCTTTAAAAAGATCACACAAATAAGTAATCATTAACCTTTTCCAGGCTCTGCTGTGATTCAAGATGACATGTGCACACACTCTACATACAGGCTTTGATAGCAAAAGAGTGCCACGCCAAATGACCAAGCTGACTTAACAGAGTAAAAGCAAGACAACAGACTTCTACAGGCATTTGTGTGAACACACAAAGGACGAAAGAGTGGAAGATGTAAGTGTGGAATATATGAAGCTTCTCTTCACCTGGGTGCCCCAAGCTCTTCTATCACCTGAAGCAGGAAGCTAACTCCAACTTCAAATTTATTACGTGACAGGCTCCAGTGCTATTCCAGTAAGGAAAGTGGACCTAGAAGCAGTGAGGCTTCCTTTAGCCGCATGCCTCAGAAAGAGAAGGAGAGTGACATGGCAGTGTCACACACCCATCCACCACACCCTTGAAGGAAGAGTACATAGCAATGAAGTTTACGTCTATCCATACCAGAAAAAAAGAAGGCAATCCCTCCTCCCATAGGAAGGAGCAAGATGTGACCACAGTAGCCTAACATATCAGAGGCTGATTTATTTATTTATTTCATTTGTATGCCTCCTTTTTCTCAGACTGGGACCCAGATGCCTCCCAGAGAGAGTCAATTAAAAAACCTTCACAGTAAAATTTAAAAACAATTAAAATCACCACATAAAACAGCATAAAATCATTTAAAATATATACAAAAGTTAAAGATGATAACTAAATCATCCCAATAAGAAGCTCCCCTGCTTATAGGTTAAAAGTGGACTTTAAAAAAGGGTCTTTGCCTGTCAGCAAAAGGAAAGCGGGCAGGGGGAGCACCAAGCCTCCCTCGGAACAGAGGGTTATAAAACATCTACCACTTTATTACTTAGGCAGTTATTTCAGGAAACAGGTGGTTCAGCATAGCGCTGGCCTGTGATGTATCAAAGTTATGGGGACAACACAATCACATCCTCCTCTCCTTGGATCGCCACTGATTTCCCCTTGGGGGAGCAGTATAGGTGGCACTGCTTTACCTTTCTCTTCCTCTTTCTGAGTCAGCATGGAGTGAGTTTATCAAAGGCAGGTCTCTAGGGGCAGGAACGTGAGCAGCAGAGGCCCTGCCAAAATGAGAGGGAGTGGTGATGATGCCACTCTATTGCCCTGCTGCCTCATCCATCCTAATGGCAACACTGCCTGTGTCTTCAGACATCTGTCTGTTTACAGCAAAGGGTGAACACACCTGGCTAGATGCACCTATAAGTCTCCTTACAACTGGAAATCTAAAGAAGGCAGCCCACAGTGGTCTAAAATAAAACTGGCCCATGTGGGGACATGGCTGCAAGCTTCTGTTCCCTGAATACCTTAATCCTCATGTATTCAGGCAACAATTTTTTAAAAAATCAGGTATGTACTCCAATAGCTATATTATGGGATAGCCACATTGTCAGAACTGTAGAAATAATGTAAGACAACATGTGCTTACTGAACCCTAAGTTGTGGCTGGTACTGAATTTGATCAAGGATGCTGATGCAATTGGAATCAAAATATCTTTCCTCTCTATTGTGGCCCCTTGAAAAGCTCCCTCTGAAGGTAGGGGGACCTAAGACTTGAGATGTGAAGCAGGGAGCTGCAGTAGAAGGAAGAGGAGGCTTGTATGAGGGGCTTTGTAAGAATGCAAGCAGCTACAATGGAAAGGAACAAGCAGGGAACTCCCCTTGAGCAAGCAAGCAACCCAAGTGACCCCAGCATCAGAGGCAATCCTCACAGTGTCTAGAAAATTCAGGGCAAAAGACATATCATGTCTCAGCTTTTATTTTGGACTAGCTCATTCCTGAGTCCTCAGGAGTGATAACAATACAATAACTTACCTATTGTATGAAACCGGAGTATATATTAGTGACAAGACTGCTTGGATCTACAGATAACCCAGGGCATGTGCTAGCCAATCACCCATTTCTTTCACCAGTAAATAGGGCTGTCTGTACTGAAGGAATCATTTCTGCTTTCTTATCTCTTCTCTCCTCAGCTTCTGGTAAACATTTCCTACAGTTTTCTGACATAATTTCCCAACCAAAAGTAATATGCTGGGTGTGCCTCAGAGGTGCCATGGAACACTGTGCTACTTTAATACACTCAAAATAGCCTTGTTTATTTGCAATAGGATAAGCCAGCATTTACAGTGAGACATAATGATACCACTGATCATTTCAAAACATTAACTAAGCTACACAAATTATTAAAAACAAAATACCTGTGTAATCCAAGCAGCTTTTGAATGAACTAATAAGTTTTGAAAATGTTATTCCGTCAATAATAGAAAGTAAATGATGAGTTCACAGTTCTTGAATTTAATAAAAATCAGGTCAAGCAAATAGTATTAAATATTAACAGTGGAGTTTTAATTTAGTGTTCTCCAGAAAAATTATAAGAATCATTTTTTAAAAAATAGATCACAGTATGATCACTGCTGGTTTTATAATCAGATCTTCATAATATAAGATCCACATAGTAGCTATTAGGTGCTTGCTTCTTTTGAGTATAAGCCCCGTTTTTCAGAGAATCTGGGGCTACTTCAACATAGATACTGAAATTTGCTTTAAAATACGGCTGCAAGAAGATTGACAATTTTTGACAACCTTGAAGTTGTCCTGACAACAAACCTGACAACCACTGCTCAATTTTTCACTTCTGAACAAGAAGAAGAAGAATTGCATTTTGGGGGGGGAGGGGAATGTCCTCTAGCAATAGCACAAAAAAATTGAGCAACAGGTTTGTCCAATTTTTCACAGGATTACAAAAAATCATTGAAAAAGTACATCACCCAGCAAAAGAAAACTTTCAAAGTGTTTTATTTTGTATGCTGGAAAACATAAGCATGACAAAGTACTGGTTTCCTAAATTCTAAGCATAATTAGTTACAGTTGTCGTTCAAATGCCCACAAGTTGCTAGTGACCACTTTACAGGTATGCTTCAGTTTAAAAAAGTAGATGAGTTGCTCAGCATTACTTCCTTAACAAAAAAAAGTGCCAGATGCAGAAATAACATGGAAAGAATAGGAACAAATTCCCATGTCACAAAAAGAATGTTTCAGCAGATTTTATTTTACCCAGAACAAACTATACGCATATGTGAAATTAAACAACTAGATCAGGTAAGCCTTGTATAAGCAAAGAAAAATTGTTTTGTTCATTCTAGAGGCCCCCTAAAAGCCCCCTTTAAACGCATCCAAAGGTGTTTTTTTCCCTTCCTCAGCCTCCATTTTTCTTAAAAACATATGGATCTATGTTTATTTTAACATGGTGGGGCTATCTGATTTCATCATTACTCTCCGATTTGCTGTTCAGGCAGGTTCCATAAGTGATTCTGGAGTCAGCTGCTGTTTTCTTTGCCTGTAGTAGACAGGCGCACACAACTACATTTGCATCTGTCAGAGCAGAATCCCATTCTTTCCCAGCCCAAGCTATGTTTATTGCATTGCTTACTTTTGTTAATATTATTTTCTCTGCAGAAAATGCTGTTTCCTGTGAAGAAAATGCCGTAATTGGGGCCTTATTTTCTGCAAAATAAATGTTTCATTTCATTTAGAAACAGCTTTTTTGGATTAGATAATCTTATATCTGCAGACAGATTAGGAATGGGATGAATCCAGAATTTTCCGAATTCAAATCCGAATCTCTGGAAGGTTCTGGGAATCCACGAATTCATGAATCTCGAATCTTTTGAATCCTTTTTAAAAAAGAGTTTAAAAAATAAGGGAAAGAAGGATAATCTTGGGCAAGACACACTCTCTCAGCCTTAGCAAAAGCCTAGGCAAAGACAAACCTCCCTCTGAAGAAATCTGGCCAAGTCCCAGTTTTGCCCCAGGATCTCCCCAGATTGAAAATGACATGAAGGCCCTTTCTACACAGGCAGGAAAATGTGGATTAATCCCACATTTTCCTGCCTGTATATTCAGGGCCACATACTACAGTAGCGAGCTAATCCAGGTCAAAGCTGGCTTTTCTTTGCATAGCTCCTTCTGGTATCGTGGGGTTTGTAGTTGATGATGCACCAGCACACTTTGGCAGAGAAGGCTGTGACACCTTGTAAAACTACAAACTCCAGAATTGTGCCTGAAAGAGGTTTGCAAGGGAGCTATGCAAAGGAATGTTTCAGCTGTCCTTGAAATCTCAAGCCTGTAGGTTCCAGTCAAGTACTGAACTTAAATATGAAATGTTCAATTTAAATATCTTAGGATATAAGCCCAGATGTAATTTATGAAATTGTTAGCAAAGGGCATTATTACTCCAAGGGAAAGCCTCACCTACTTACTATCTTCCCCTGTATGTCTGGTCTCCCAGGTTTTCAGGCGTCCCGGTCACCTTGGTTTTCAGGTGTCCCAGTCTCCCTGGTTTTCAGGCGTCCCGGTCTCCAACAATCTATTTAGTTGGCAAATTTGAAATATTTGGTTTGCCTATTTTGGCACAGTGATTCGGATTTGGGAATCTCGAATCCTTACCCAGGATTCGAGGATTCAGTTAGCCCATCCCTAATATAGATATTCTGTGCTGAAAATGTTGCATTATGCGGAAAACAATCACCCGTGAATTTTGCATAGAATAAGTTCTGAATGGTCAAGATTGTTGTTACTCCAAGATTTTTCATGTCTGGGCTTCTTGACACATGAAAAGCATATTTTTGACCATTTTTGAATATTTTAAAATATTCTTTCCCTCCCCGCTACAGACACATACTACAGTAATCTGAAAGTCTGTGTTTCTCTAGCATTCCTTATACTATCCTCCCAGTACTGATACTGCTAAAAAATGTATAGCTAGACAGAAGACAAGAAGGAAAAGGGATAGGTACATGAAAACTCTTTGCAAAAAGGAAGATATTCATCAGAGTCACTGTTAACAGAGTTATATCCAATAGTTATTTTTCATGTATATATATATATATACACACACACACACATATATTCATCCTCAGTTCTCAAAAAGAACTAATACAGCTCTATTTAGTTACTTTTTAAAGAATGTAAATGCTATAAGTCACTGGCCTACAAAACACACTCACTTCCTGTACATCTTATTATTGCCTCAACACCACTAATAGGACAGTAAACAGCGGCAAAGGTGTTAAAAGTACAAATAATTTACAGTGGATTTAAGGAATTGAGGCAGTATCTTCAGATGAGATAATCATTCCTTTACTAGTGGAATAGGTTGGTTGAGTGGGACCAGATTTCAAGGAACCAAGCTTTTAATATCAGAAAGATACTTACCCATGTATGTTTTTTTAAGGAATAAGGACTGAATCCTGATTAGAACAGTTGGGCATTTAATCCTGCTTGAGTATAAATCACCAATCTTGATTTATCATTTAATACACTGTAATACAATGCAACTGAAAAGCCTTATTGAGCTCAAAAATATTAGGAGACTGTAACATAAGGCACTCATGTTAATGAACACAGAAGGAATCACCTGATAACCTTGACATTCAAGTTTCTATACACTTTGTTTTGGTAACTGACACAGTATGCGACTTAGAAAAGTGAAAGACAAGAAGACAATGGAAGTCTGAAATTAAGTCACTGTGAATCTCAAAAATAGCTGAACTAATAAATCATCAAAAGAGACACAGAGCCTAAAACAAAATTTCATTCTCTTTTTAATTCTGAAGAGTCATCTGTTATATTAAATACTGTAAAATTGAGTTAAGGGGATCACTTTCTTGGTTGTGTTAGTTTTCTGTCCATTTCCTCTTCAGTACACTTTGTGCAAGTCAAAATTTCAAAGAAATCATGGGTAAACATACTTAATAATAATTTTAAGACAATCACTGTCACACCTACTTTCTTTGCTCATGAAAATTAGTGTGTATAACCTAATAAGCCTTTGAAGGTTAATTCTCAGAAAAAGAACTTCTAAAGTATTACCACGTTTAAACTTACTGCCAAAATGGCAAAATTATAGTTGAACAATCAATTGTGGAATGGGTGGGTGTGCTCTACTCTACTGCTAAAGGCTACAGCCGTTCATAACAGCAATTAGTAGACAGTCTTGTACTGTTGGCATGGGGAAGGGCAGGTTGTTTAACAAATTTGGAGTCAATGTATTTCCAACTATTATCATATGAGAGAGTCTGCAACCCAACAAAAAAAGCCAGAATACATCTGAATTCAGTTCTGAATGGAGAAACATTCCAAATGAATTTGGCAATCAGATTTTTATGGTAGTGACACTGTTGTGTATTGAAAAGAAGTAAATAAAGGACCAAAAGGACTAGTAATATGTTACAATGACGAGGTATAACAAATGATTCCATTATTACCTTTCCTGTTTGAGTTCTTAAAAGGATGTGCAGATCTAAGTATGGAGTCAGGAAAAAAAAAGACTAATATTTGTAATGTGAAAACAGTCTCAGATACTGAACAGAAGTTTTATCAAATATAGATTTCATATTTCCCTATCACAGTTGTCCATTCATTCTACCTTTTTCCAGCTTCTATAGGGAAATGATGTTCAAATACCTAACAGGTAAACTTTATTGTATAAGGTCTTATAAACCAGTTACTACATTCACACACTTTTGTATCTCCATCTATAACACAGGAATAATACAGATCTGACCCACTGTATCATAAAGACCTGAGAACTGCGCATTGCTGTACAGACCAAACATTTCTGGATAACTTGTTCACACGTAGCAGGTTTACTTTTGTCTTTGGTTCTTTTTTCAGTCTCACTTATTGCATTATAAACTCCTCCTGAAACAGTTTCAAACTAGCATTTCATAAGTTACTAGACCAAAATCTTTTGTTACAATTTAATCATGCTGTTCAAACCAAACACTGGTGTTCTATCAACCAACTGAAATTGATAACTCATTAGTACCAAGTCAATAATCACAAACCTTAGGATTTGTCACTTTTAAAAATTGCTTCACACTAAACATGAAATAAGTAGTATTATCAGTAGGAAGCACAGAATAGAAGACTGGGCTCTGGATTTCAGGAGTTCCCATTACAAATCAAGCTGAATCACATTCTAAATTAAGCCTGGGTTCATAACAAACAACCAAGAGTTCAGAGTAGGGATGGGCTAACTGAATCCTCAAATCCTGAGTAAGGATTAGAGATTCTCGAATCCAAATAGGTAAACCAAATCTTTCGAATCTGCTAACTTAAACAGATTGTTGGAGACCAGGACGCCTGAAAACCAGGGAGACCATACATGAAAGGGAAGATAGTAAGTAGATGAGATTTTCCCTTGGAATAATAATGGTCTTTGCTAACAGTTTCGCAAATTACATCTGGGCTTGTATTGTAAGATATTTAAATTGGACATTTCACGTTTAAGTTCAGTACTTGACTGGAAGCTACACGCTTGAGATTTCAAGGACAGCTGAAACATTCCTTTGCTTAGCCCCCTTGCAAACCTCTTTCAGACACAATTCTGGAGTTTGTAGTTTTACAAGGTGTCACAGCCTTCTCTGCCAAAGTGTGCTGGTGCATCATCAACTACAAACCCCATGATGCCAGAAGGAGCTATGCAAAGAAAAGCCAGCTTTGACCTGGATTAGCTCGCTACTGTAGTATGTGGCCCTGTTTACACAGGATGGAAAAGGTGGGATTAATCCACATTTTCCTGCCTGTGTAGAAAGGGCCTTCATGTCATTTTCAATCTGGGGAGATCCTGGGGCAAAACTAGGACAATTGTCTTGGCCAGATTTCTTCAGAGGGAGGTTTGCCTTTGCCTAGGCTTTTGCTAAGGCTGAGAGAGTGTGTCTTGCCCAAGATTATCCTTCTTTCCCTTACTTTTTAAACTCCTTTTTAAAAAAGGATTCAAAAGATTCGAGATTCATGAGATTGTGGATTCCCAGAACCTTCCATGGATGCAGATCCGGATTTGGAAAATTCTGGATTCATCCCATCCCTAGTTCAGAGATAGTTTGTCTTTTGAGCACTGGTCCTTTCCTAACCAGATGCCCCTTCATAGCTGCCTTGCCCAGCATTATTCTGAAACATTGGTCGGGTACTAGCAGGGGTATAAGAACCTTTCAGCTTATTTCTTATTGCATGTGTACTGAACTCAGTTTCATTTCCCGATATTTGTTGCATACCAGGTTGCAAAATGTTACCTTTTTTTTTTTTTTACATCTTCTGATGACGTATTCAGATTTTGGTACACATTTGTGGTTATTCCCACAATGGAAATGAGGTGGAATTTGTTAAAAGACAACAGATCCTAGAATCCCACTGTCAGCATTGCTTCTAGTTCCCTACATGGGGGAGATAATAAAGAGAGACCAGCATCTTTCCGTAAAGCCACCTAGTGAATTAATGGCTGTGGCAATATTTGAACCACAGACTTTCAGGTTAACAATGCACCTGCTTAGTCAGTAAATTGCACTGGAAACATGAAAAAAACAAATACAAACATCAATTAAAGCAATAGAAGGCCAGATACTAGAAATATGTCAAATACACACACAGTATTATGTCTATTTTTTTCATTCCACTTTTTTGCTCATCTCTTGAGGGATCTTAAATTGTTCATTCTTTATTCCTACTATTTGAATGATGTCCTCCTTTTGTACTTGATTTGCAGTTCCCTTTTTTCTAGAGCCCAGTCCACAGTATGATGTGGTAGTTTGGATTTTTTTGGGGAAAAAAAAGAAATTACACATTAATTACACATTAAAGATGATGTTCCACCACTAGATAGAATGAAGAAAAGATCTAGGGCTATATGTGGATTCATAGGTTTTTTTTTTTAAAAAAAAAATCATATCAGTTACTGGAATCTAAAATACAATGAAAATAATTTTGCAGACATTGGATTTTGCTGCATAAAAGCCATGAGATAATCTGTTTTCACTCTTACGTGATGAATTCCTTAAGTTAAATATAAAGGCACCTGGTGTTTCTTTCATTCCCTTGCACCTTCCGCCCCTTTTCTTGGTAACATCTACCACAGAATAATATAAAATGTGATGCCACCAGCTTGTGTGTTTTCACAGCCTCACATCATTCACTGTCAGCAGCTGAGACAGGGGAGGACAGCGTAAGGAAATTTCATATCTTCTGCTGTGTTATACTGGAAATTACCAGGTAGAATGGAGAAAGAGACACTCTATTGCAGCAGGTCCTATCTCTTGAAACATCTAGTTCCATCTTTAGATTTACAGGAGTCTTTTGCTCCAGCTCAGGGCCATGTTAGGTGCAACTGGAGAGATCAAGATTCATGATGTAGTTCTTATTTATTTTCAATGACAAATAAAAGTACCCCCACCAATTAATATCTTCAGAGCATTAATTTCATAAATGTTGTGCAGCAGTTTCTAACCATGAATCTTTGGTGTCAGAAAGAAATTAAACTTAATATATATGAAAGAAGACACATGAATGAGCAAGTTACAAAGCAATAACAACAACAACAACACAAAGTAGAACAAACAAATACAGGCATTATATTCCATAAAGGCCTCCCTGTCTCAAAATAAATGCAGATAGGGAGTCATTTGTACAATGCACAATGTTTTCGGATATTTCAGCAGATTGGAATATAGTATTTACTGCCACCATCATTGTCACCCAGGTTAGAATGTGAACTCCCTTTGGCCTGGATTTGGTGGATTAATAGGGTTTATATGTTTAAAAAGCTGAACCTGGTGCATTATGTATGAAAGAGGAGATATCACCTCCTCTGAAGTGGAATCCAAAAGGGGAAGGAGACAGAGGCTGCAGATCCTGAGATTTTGATGGGAGAAATAAGGCAGGCCAACTTCTAGGGGAGAAGGTAGTGAGCCTGGGAGAAAGAAAAGCTAGATGTTTGGATTTATATCAATCTTAGTCATACAGCTTTCAGTCTTCAAAGGTTTTTAGGCACGCATTGTGGCTAAAATGGTGGCATGTTTGGTTTGAAAGTCTTAGTACATTTTATTAAAAATAAATAAATAGATCTCTGTTTCTCTTCTATAAATACTGCCCCACCAGCTCATAAACACAGCCAAGGGTATAGGGTACTAGTGAAGTCTGGGCTGTAGTGCCATACTTATCTGAAGAAAGCACCAGGAACACTGATTCTGAAGAAATGTGTTATCCATTTATTGTTAGAATCCATGAAACCGCACAGCCACTGAAACTGCAGTCCCCCAAAAGTAACTTTTTCCATTTCTGTCCTTAAGTAACAGACCAACGTGATTCCAGTTCTCCTCCCTGACCACCAGGAAGAGAGATTGTTAGCAGTTTGAATTTTTTTTTTAAAAAAAGTACTGCTTATATTCTACATACACATGCACACATACAGAGAGAAATGATATATTATTATGTAGTGTATACTATACAATTAAACTTTATGTTTATATAATATTTCATAAAGTTATGCCTTTCTTCTGTTCGGTAAAAATGCAGTTACTGACTGTGCAATCATTTATACCTGCAAGAAAATTCACTGAACCTTTTTTAGCATGCCGGTACCTGTCTTGGTCCAATCCATGTTTTGTGAACAAGTTTTGGTTTTCCCATGACAACAGTAAAGTTAGTGTCAACAAGGGTGCTGACATGAAAAACGGTTGCTGGGCAAAATCCTTTGAGTTTAAGATTTTTATTACTTTGTTAAGAATATAAATGTGTGTGTGTGTGTGTGTATTTACACTCAAGATGCATCATGCATATACTTCCGGAATCTTCCAGACATCTATCGCACATATCTGACATAACTAAAATCTTATTTATTTAGCAGAGACTGTCACTAAGTAACTCTGAATAATTAACATATAGAACATGTATGCCGTATGAAGATTACTACCACAGGTTAAATGCAAGCCCTTGCCCTACATATTTAAAAGTAGAATATCTTCATAGAACCTTACAAAAATCCACACTGCTAAGAGGCAAATATGAAGTGACTCTGAAATTTGTGGGGTTGTAGATTTAACTGTTGAAAGTAATAAATGTTTTATCCCTTTCTACTTATTTCCAGATATTTACAATGATTGTTGCATCCACTGCTAAGCCAAACGTAGCATTCATGCCCCAGTTAGACCAGTGTACCAGACTTCTTAATTGAATGGTTCATTTTTGCCACAAAGGGAGCTAGACTGTAATGGTATCTTTTGTCTCCTGGTTAATGAAGGATGAAATATTGTTTAAGTAATTAGCAACACTGCTGAGACCAAATGCAAATAATTACCATAGCTTGACACCCAAAAGCTGCTTGTCAAGGCTCCCCAGTTGCTGTGTAGTTAGGACGCTGTTTTTCAATCTTTTCTGTAGACAAACACACTGTTTGAATGGTTGGGATGTTTTAAAAGGAAATGATTAAATTTTCAGGAACCTAATTAGTGGGTTTTTCCACATAATACAACACAACCCTATGCATGTTTATTCAGGCACAATTCCTAGTGTGTGCTATGGGGTTTACTCCTTAATAAGTCAGTACAGCACTGCAGTCTTGAAAGACAATAATTCTTTTTGGGTTGCTACGACAGTGCCACTATTCTTAAGAATAGCAAATACTCAAGACACATTCAGGCAGGAAACTTGCAAGAAAGCCAAAAATATAACCTGCAGAACATGCTCTAATATCCCCCCACCAGTAATAAAGGAATAAAAGTAAAACTTCAGACCATTACCGATCATTTATTGAACTGTCTCTAAATCACATCTAAAAGATACTCATTTCCAGAGGGATAGTTGTGTTAAGGGCAAACTAGATGAGACACCATTCAGACATTTAGTGAATAGATGAAGGGCCTTTTACGAAGAAGTACTAGTGATGGGGATTCAGATCCAGCCTCTAGTGTGTATGTGTGCGGAAGCAGTATAGCGGCTTTAACTTTTTGTCTCATTCAGTAATCCTGAACTGGATTAGATTCTCTATAGTTTTATTTGCAGTGGAAGAAAAAGTTCCGTTTCAGCCAAAAGAAGACTTTCTTTTAATGCTGAAAGTAGGAATGACCAGTTTTATTTCTACCCAACATTTGGATCTGAATACAAAACGATGAAGCCTACCAGGCTCCTGATCTAGTACACTCCCATTCCATCTGGTGTTGATGTTATGTGCCTTCAAGTCTTTTCTGACTTACGGAAACTCTAAGGCAACCCTATCACAGAGTTTTCTAGACAAGATTTGATGCCTTCCTCTGAGGCTGAAAGAGCATGACTTGCCCAAGGTCACTCAACAGGTTTCCATAGCTGAGCAGGGATTTGAACACTGGTCTTCAAAGTTGTAGTCTAATACTCAGACCACTTACACCATGACATATCTGCCAATTACTCTTTAAAACCTATCTGTGTAATTGTTAACTATGTGAATTGTGTCTCATCCATTGTGTCTCAATTTGTTTTGCATGGGGGATGTGAGTGGAAAAAATCTTGCAGCACTTTTGAAAATGATGCATCTATTATAACATAAGCTTTGTGTGAATGTCCATGAAAATTTGTATCATAAAAAAGCTTGTTAGTCCTTTTGTAATGGAAAGTAATATTGTTCATATTAATAGCAAACCACAATTTCGTAAAGGAGTCTCTTGCTTTTTCCAGTACTTTGCTACTAATAAATCACGCTCTTTCTAATGAGTTCTTTGCAAGCATCTGTTGTACTGACTGGACTGTCCTTTAAGATAACCACGCAGCATTATATATTCAACCCCGCTTTTCAAGACACTTTGATGCTATTGTTGGAAGATCTTCATGTATGATAATCTTTTATAGGGAAAATGTGTATACTGCCAGTGTAGGAAGTTTTACCCTAAACATTCATTCATCTCAGCTGCAAAATTCACGCAGTCATGGAAAATCTTTCCCACAGATTTTGTAAATGATAGTGTACCTACATGACAGTGTGCATACTTTGCTCAACAAAGACATTATCCACCTTTAGGAAGTATGTAATATAAAAGCAATCCAAAAAAGTGGGGGAAGGAGTGCTTTTTCCAAATCAATTAGAATCAAAAGAAGCAGAAAACTTTCTTGCTAATTTGGATCTGTTCCTGTTTGAGCAGACCTTCAGTTCTGAACAACAGAAGTTATAGAAATTAAAGATAAAAACATGTTTCAGGGAACTCCTTTAGGTATGACCATGTGACATGGGATAAAAATTTTTAACTGATTTTGATATAGAGCACATCCATGCTAACGCAACAAATTCCTTTTGAAATTTCTGGCCTTCCAAAATAGCACTGATACCTTCAAGTGGTACTGCAGTTCAAAGAGAAAACAAAGGCAAAATGCCCAACACATTAGTCTGTGGATTATGACCAAACACACTTATTTTTACCATGATTATAGAAAATTTATAATGATCATGTCCGAAGAGCATACTATTAACAATTTCCCCATAGCTAGTAAGTTATAATTCTTCCCCCTCTATATACAATTATATAAATTTATATAAATAATGCATTTGGGAGGTTTTACCTATATAACACCTAAAAGATTCTTCCAGATACAACAATTATGGAGGCTTCTTGAGAAATTCAATGTTCTCTGCCTAAGGAAGTGGCAAGTGGCCTCACCCAGGACAGAAACAGCCTGGCTCTCCGGGAAAGTGATTTTTTCTTTTTCTAACAGAGTTGAAATTTTACTGCCTGGATTCTACAACTCTTTGTCTCCCAGCGCCCATATGGCCAAAGAGGGAAGCAGCCCCCGTCTGCACTGATATCCCTCTCGGCCATCTTAACTGACACAACAAAAACAACATAAGATTGTAGCATATAAGGAGACAATACTTATTTCTTGTTGCTCAGTCATGAGCCCTTCTCTGTAAAACCAATAGCCCAGCATGGCTGCTGCACTTAGTAAGAAAGTTCTGATTGTCACCAATGGAAAATCTTTTACGAAGCTCCATATCTACATACCTAATAGATTTGGGTTGCCACACAACTTTAATTAATTACAATAAAAAATGTACGTGGCAATGTGCTGTGCACTGTAGCATGTAGGTTCTCCCCATGAAATATACTCTGGGACGCAAATGCCAGTTCATCCCCATTGTATTTGGCCAGACTGTGCATCTTCACAGGAACAAGTAGGTTAAGCACTAATTCACTTTTTAAAACTTAGGTATGTAATATACATGAACCCTCAATTGTGAGTAGTTCTGAAGGCCAGACTTTCCTAGAATAGATAAGTAGTAGTTAGCGGGGAAATGGCTATATTGGTATATTGAATTCTGGAAATCTATTCCTTGAAAAGGATGGACACTACCTATAGCTAACTGTCCACCATGTATTTCACCAACGTTTTGACACTTTTTTGCACCAGAATTTATTTCTAAAAAGTATGGATTAGGTCTAAGATTGACAACACGTTCATACATCACAATAAATCAAAATTCTTCAGAATTCTGGTTACTAGAGGAAAGAAGTGTGCTGGTGTATGCTACCCAATTGTTTCTGCTGCAAATTGAAGTGGCTAAACAAACAACAGATATTCTGTCCTTGGTTTGTTTCTTGTTATGTCTGAATTCAATAATACATTTCTGGATTTATATTTCTCGCTTATCAAGAGAGGAACAGACCAGATATCTGGGTTTGATCGTCGTCATGAGTGGACCACAGACACAAGGTTTCTTCAGCCGCTCCCAATCGCAGAGGGAGCAACTGCGCATTATACTACTGGTATTGTATTTGGTGCCCAACAAATATCCAAACATGCCTTGAACCTTGTGTATACTTATTGTCTGCTTCACTCTAAATGATATATTTTCAAATTACACATCATCACAATATATTTTCAAACTGAATCTGAATTAGGAATTCAAATTTCAAATTCATGATCCACAAAGCATTGTTAAAATGTACAGTCTGGAATAAGTTGCTTTTTCAAAATAATCCTATTTAGTGTGCTAGAAGATTTTGAAAATGTTACTTTAAAAGTGTTACTCTTATTTTATGTGTTCATTCTACATGAAAATATCTGGTGGTGTGTCTAATAGTCCTAATCAAAAAGATCTAGCGTGAACATCAACGCTAAGGAATGCACAAGAAGTCTATGGGACAGAAAAGCCAAGACACATGAATATCAAAATCAATGAGATTTTAGGGGTTATAGGATTTCTAAGGCTAATTAGCTATGAACTGGCATGCAGACCTGCAGACCTGCTCCAGTTATAGACCTTTAAATGTTCATTTATGTATTTCAATATGTTTAGTCTGCTTCTGTGGCCATCAGAAAATGCCCAGGGCATTTGAAAACCAAAAAATCTAAGCCAAGCAATAAAAACAACACAAACAATTAAACAGTCTCACAAAAGCCAAATGAAACATGAGCAATAATAATAAAAGATCAAAGAAGGAAAAGAAACCATACAGTTGCCATTCAATCCAAATACTTTCAAAACAGCAATGTCAGTATCTTAAGTGCATAGAAAACCACAGGACTGCAACCCAAACTGCAGCAATTGTTACCACTATATTCTACACCTAATTATAGAAAACTTCTAAAACTGATCTAGCAATAACTTTACAGGTCAGACTTAAATAGGGATTATGTATGTTTTAAAAAATATACATCAAAACAGCTGAATTACCAATTAAGTTTTCAGAAAATCACATTTACATATGTCATGGTTGATAATGTAAAATACCACAGAGGCTCACTGCTCTCTACAACATTAGGATTTTTTGTCCTAATGTTGCATGATAGACTACTATATGTTTCTTTCCTCCCTTCTTAATAAAACTCTTATGTTGACAAGAAGAAAATGATTCTTTGAAGTACATCTAAATAAACCAGAAGTGTTCTTCAGGAAAATAAAAAGAGAGAACTCCTATTAGATATAAATACAGTGGCCAAACGATAGTACTCTTACCATTCTTTGCTTTTTCTTTCATCTCATGGTCTGTCTGCTATAAACAATCACTGTAGCATTTCCCTACAGGAATTAGGGGAGGAGGCTTCTGATATTCCCATCTCCTTTCCTAGTTTGCTGCTCAGCAACCAATGTGGCAGCTTAAAATGACATGGACTCACACAAGTGTAAAAATGTTCCCTGTAGCAGATATCCAAAGGCTCCTTAAGCCTGTTCTTTGTTAAAACTGATGAAACAGCATACAAATATTTTGCAATGATACAATTTTCACTATGGTTATAGGTATTTCAGAATATAGGGTGTTTTTGGAATTTTTTTTCCCTCTCATGCTTCTCATAGATCACACATCTGCATATTAAAGGCAGTAACACCCACCTGCAACCCAGTTGTCTGATTAGACAAGTAGGAACATATCTGAAAGACAGCACATATAAAATACTTTCCCTTCTGTAGAACAAATGAAAAATATATTGGAAGGAAAACAAGAAGGTCAAATACAATTGTTAATCGAGATTGATCCGCAATAGGCTTCCTATAAATAAGCCACACTGGGTTTGATGGGACTTACTTCCAAGTAAACACAGCAGTTTGTGCTGTTAATGGTCTGTTAGGTGGCCTAAGAATTTGCTATCTATGGTTAGTACAGAGTCTGAGGTAAGTACAGAGTTCTACCAAGCACCACAAGCAGCAGACTATTCCACAGAAGCATCAATAATTCCCCTTCAGCAAATGGAGCCCCATACATATGTGACACTTTCGGGCAAGCCTAGCATATATGATGACATGCCCCTATATCTCTATGGATGTTCATAGTAGATTTTCATACCAGAAAAACAGGCATGAGATATATATACATAAATGCATTTTTCTTCATATGCACATCAACTCCTTATTAAAAAGCCCAGCAGAGTTTGACATCAAGAAATTGAATTCTAATTAAAAATGGATGTTTTCCATAGTGACCAGGGTCAGTATGTGTGATTACAATACAAGAACTGCAAAATAACACATTCATGTATATCAGTCACACAACAAATGAGCTGAGGATATATCATTTCTTGATGCCTCATCTGCAAACAAATAAGGTATTAAGATAACACTAACCTTTAACTTGTCATAGCGTTCACTTAAAGCTGCCACCTGGTGATCGCGATGCCTCCCAACCAGTTTACATAAGGCACAGATTAATTGGTCATCAGTCACACAATACATGTTAACTTTCTCATCCTCATGCTCCAGACACATTAATCCTCTGATGTGAGAATCAGGAATAGGCTCAATCAAACGGTGGCCAGTAAATGGCTTCTTGTTTGGGTGAGTCGCTTTTAAGCACTCCTCACAGTAAGATACCTCACAAGTTACACAGGTCTTCACTGCTTCCTGAGCAGGATCCTGGTCGCAGAACTGGCAGAGAACTTTTTCACTGGAGGACATGCTGTTGCTATCGAAAGCTCGCTCTCGGCGAGTTTCACTGGGAGAATTGGGCCCGCTCACTGAAGCTTTCTGAAACCTGTCGATAATATTCTGCAGCGTGACGTTGCGCTTGAGTCCGTCTAGACCACGTTGACTGAGGGTGATGACATAACGACAAGTAGGGCACTGGAAGGCGGTGATAGATTCCACTGATTCGTTGGTGGCACAGTGGGAGACCAAGATACGATGCGCACAGTTGAAACAGAGACTGTGAGCGCAAGGCAGCAGCAGCGGATCCTCAAACAGCTCCAGACAGATAGGGCAGGTCAGTTCCGACTCCAGTGTTTCCATCTTCAGGCAAAGCTTTCCTGTGTCATCAGCGAAATCCAGGGAAGCTGATCAGCTATCTGAAAAGCACAACATAAGATTCGATTAGGCGAGGCAGAACAGAGGGGTCAACCATGGGGGGTTGTCAACTTTCACCACTTTCCTCGCTATTATCCAGGCATCTCAGACTGGAAGGCTACACAAAGTTTGGGACCTGCCTATGCATCAGTAATCAAGGTATTTAAAACTCTATTTCACTTTTATGCTTCTCTAATCTAATCACATTTTTTTTTTAAAGTCTCCTTTCTCTTTCTTTGTTTCTCAAAGACTGTACCAAAAGCTGGAAGAGACCCAGAGTAGGTGCTAAAGTTTGGAATGCCTTCACATTATTCAGAGATAACATTGTAGTTTTAAAATCCGCATATGGACATTCACAGACATATCAGAAGGCACAAGGTTCTGCTTCAAAAGCTTTCTTCAGTTACATTATGGGATCAGCTGCAAAGTATATAGATATCTGTCTGAATGAATTTTAACGTTTCAAACTAGCAGTGGAAACCAGGAAATATCTGATTTAAAATAAAAAAACTCAAAGTATCTTCTTGTTTCTCAACAAAACAATGTGCCATTTAAGGCTTTTCAGATCTTGTCTACGTATACAGCAGCATAGTTGGGGATCCACAGCATGTGTATAAATGTATCTCCTGACCTATATTTATAATTATCTGGGACTAAATGGACAGCATTATATACAGAAAACAAATTATAAAAACAAATACAGCATAAAACACAGTGGTATTAGATATATGTATGCATAAAGATACGTTCGTCAGCATGTTCAGAGATCCAAAAGAAAACAGAAAACATTTATAAGAGGAAATAGTGTTTCAACATTTCTTGTCAAAAGCTGGTGGGAGAGACATGTTATTTGGTGAACTAAGAATGGACTCAATGAAAATACTTTGCCTTTTTTTTTTAAATACAATTGTGAATGTGCCAAGAACCTCTGTTGTTTTCTGCCAAGAAGGTCAAAGGCTGTTCTACTGTGCAAATATTCAATTTAACAGCCTTGTAGTTTAGTTGAAATACAGCACAACTCAACAATGACTTTTCTCAGCGTGGGATTCAAGAAATTGAAGCAGTTAATTCCCCCCTCCCCCCAAAGACATCAGTCCTAAAAATGACTGAAACTTCATTTTGTTTCCTCTTTCACTAATCATGTTGCATGAAATGATTTTGAAAGAGTCGCCCTACATGGTGCTCCTTCCCTAAGCTCTTGTCAAGGCCCTATCACTGTTATAAGCAGACAGGTCAGTGAAGCAGAAGCAAATACTATGCTTCACACTCACAGAAACGTACCTCTTCACAGTACAATCTATTTAAGCTTTGTTGCTCATAACTGAGGACAGCTTCAGACGGCCCAGCTGCATAGTCTTTACACTGTAAAGTCGTTGTCCCATTGTGTGAATGCTTTTGCTTCCCCCTTTCTCCTCCCTCCCCCCTAAAATTCAAATAGAAATCTTGGTTCATTAAGGGTGAAGGGAGCCTTATGCTCGTTAGCAAGCTTGGGAACCAGATCTCTTTGAACCTTCTGCATATCTCTACAATTAAACTAAAGAGTTTGCAGTTACAGTGACAGGAACACTGCGTATAACCTCGGTCCAAACCATAATAGCATAGAAAAGTTCAACAATGGAGGCAAAGTTCAAGTCAATCTCTAATGCTTATTCATACTTGCTTTGTGGTAAGGGCAGGAAAGTGTTTGTCTCACACAGTGAGACAATATAACATTGAGAACAATATACCATTTGGTTTCACGCTTAGTTGTCACATATCTGGGCGGCTTTAAAATGCACCAAACCAATCTGGTTTGCTTACTTTTTCAGCATTAACTATGGATTACTCTGGCCCCAATGAACTTCATTTTGCCCGATGATAACTGCTTCATGGAACTAGAAACCAAATGTTCTCCTTTCATATAACAATTACAGAACCACTGTTTTTACATTGCTATGGATGAGCTGATGACTAAAGAAAACACTGGAAGACCAGCATTATCTGTTATCTCTTCATCACCTAACTCATGCTAAATGGTAGAATCTTAATCCAGGAGCCCATGCACACTACACAATTATAATGCTATTATTCTACTTTAATTGCCATGGCTCCATCCTATGCAATACTAGGGTTTGTAGTCTGGTGAGACAATAGTGAGCACGCTTATTTTCTCACAAGACTACAAATCCCAGGATTCCGTATGATGGAACAATGGCGGTTTAAGTGGAACAATAGTGCTATAATTCTGTGGTGTGTATGGGTCCCTGAATATTCACAAGAGCACCAAAGATGTCAATCCTTAAGAGCTTTCAAGAATCCAATAGATTTTTTACTATCTGAGTGGTCAACTTAATGTGTCCGTCATACCTACGGAAAGCAAAAGCCACTTCCAGTATATAATCAGGAAACAAATTTAATTATAACAAAATTTTAACTCTTTCTTGTGTTTAATAATAATAATAATAGTAATAAAATTTATTTCCATCCCGCCTCTCCACATGGATCAAGGCGGCGAACAACATTAAATACATTAAAAACATTAAAAAACAGACCCAATCCTCTCCACCCACTAATCCACCTAAAACCAACCCCCTAAAACACACAACAATCAATCAACTATTAAAAGAACAGCAAGACAATTGATGGGAGGCGATGGAAATGCTAGTCCTGGAAGGCCTGAAGGTATTTGACATATTACTGGAAGGTATTGATATATTATTGCAGGGCTTTCCAAATAGTGTGCTGCGACACATTAGTATGTAGTATGTAGGTGTGTCGCCTACAACCTTGGAAATATATGTTATATATGTTATTATTTATATATGTTATTATTTATAAGTCATATATTTTAAAAAATATATATGAAAGGTTTTAATGAGATATGTCGTGTCCCCATACATTTTGTTATTACAATTTATGTATGTTTCTGTATCTATTATAAGGTGTTAGTTTAACCTCCAGTTTGCTAGTAAAACTGAGTTACCATGTGGTGAAATGATCCTCTGAAAGCATTTTAAATAAAACTGGGGTGCTGCCATTGCAAACGCATTGTTTCTGACAGTCCTCTGATGCATCTCAGATGACAAGGATAGCCAGAGTAGAACCAAGGAACAAGCAGGAACACAGGGAAGCATTTGACCCTCCAGGTTTCCTGAACCCAAACTGTTAAGTACTTCAAAGGTCATTACCAGCATTTTGAAAAGGATCTGGAAATGGACCGGGAATTAGTGCAGTTGTACTGACATAATATGTTCATACTATGTAAGTAGTTAACAGAGTAGTGACTGCATTCTAAACTCACTACTAAAAAATTGTTCTGATCTATCAGTTCTACATAGAATATGATATAGTAGTTTGCCTTGGTGACTGCCAGAGTATGATTATCCAAGGCCAGGTTCCTTCTGATCAGGTAAGGATGCACTTGGCAAATGAACCTATGCTGGTAAAAGCCACTCCATGCCATAGAAGAGACTTGTGCCTCCAGTGGCAGAGACAGCTGAAGGAGCACACTCAGACTACAAGCTTCAGGTACAGTGCAATTCCATCCAAAACAGGATGAACACCACTTTAAACACAATACCTCTGTAGTACATTAACTGTAACTTGACATCTCTCCTATTGATGTATGGCTGAACTTGTGAACTTGTCCTAGAGTGCTATGAGGTAATATAAGAATTATAGTGATGTCTGATATTCAGTGCCCATCACTTCATCATGGTCCAATCATCCTTGTGTAAATCTTAATCTGACAGAGTAACACTGTGGCCCTTTTCGCATGCAGGTTTTTTCTGCACGAGTTCCCCTTGAGCGTTGCATAAATGGGAGCGTTGGTCTGTATGACGCATTCCCACTCATGCGACACTCAGGAGCCTAAAGAGGGGCGTGTGCGCATTTTTTTATTTTTGGTTCTAAGCTGAAAATACTGCGCGATCGCACAATGCTCGCAAGGCCCTCGCGCACTTACCTGCGTGCTGTGCGTCGAACAAGCCGGCCAGGTCGCGCTTCCTTCCCCCAGCGCAGCCTACAGCTCCCAGACTGCACTGAGTGAGTGAGCAGTGCAGAAAGAAGGGGCAGGGCGCTAGCGCGATGGTCGCACTACCAGGAAGTGACCTGTGGGACGAAGAAGCGGGAAGTGGCAGCTTTCCGGCTGAGGCTTCTCACGCAAGACACACACCCCCAGCTGCGCAAACGGGTAACGTGCGAAAAGGGCCTGTATGTATGTATACATCTGTTCTAGCCAATTTACACTGATGTGTCCTCTCCATTTTTTTAAAGCCTAACAGATACAGATTGAGACAGAAAAGATGCTTTACATTTCATACCTATGTGATAAAAGTCAGCCATTCTTCAATATAAACACTGTAAAAGGTAGCTGATAATATCTGCTTCTGCCATTTAATGTGAAACATGCACTGGGAGAAGAAAACATAGCTATGTCTATCATGACAATTATATATTTAGATTTCTAAAACTAGCTTTTGACAAAGCAAGAAAATATTAGGGATTTCTGTATGTGATTGTTTTCTAGCTCTGTCATCAACACAGAAATATATGCAGAAAGAATTAGATAGAAGGAAACATTCTGACTTCTAATAACTTCTTCTTAGGTAAGCTTCAGTGATATGCCTCTGTTTTAAAAACTAATCAATGTTTGGTTAAATACTTTAATGTACCATTGCAAGTGAAACTGTTGGTTTCTTTTAACAGGAACTTTTCAGTCCTATTATGTTGTTAGTCCTGACACGATATTATGTCCCACTAACAAATGGTGGGTGCAGACAGAGGGAACAAAATGTATGTCTACATGGTTGGAGAACAAAAAAACCCAGTTTTAATATTTCCGGCTCTCTATAGACTTAGACAGACATAGAAATGGATCCAGGAAATGGATGACCTATCTTGTCATTTGGTGGATACCAGCCTTCTAGTTCACCTGCTGAGGAGCCATGAAAGAATAATACCATGGAGTCTACATGGGCATAAGCCACTGTGAGGTTTCCCTGGCACCTGCACAAGGGGCAGATCTAAGACTCCCCCAAGCTGAGTATATCCTTATAACCTGCACCACAAGATACCATAAAAGAACCTCTAAAAAGGAAAGGGAAACTCAATCTCTCCCAAAAGTGAATCTGGTCCCATTCCACACCATTAACAAGGTGAACCTGCTTTAGTATAAAGCATAAAAAAGAGAGAGTGAAAAGAATTATTTTCCTGAATGCCAGGAAGTGCAATGCAAAAATAATTAATTAGTGTTTAAAACTGAGACACATTATTGATGGTATTTGCAGTGCTTTTAGACACACCCTTTTTAAAAAAGAAAAGAAAAAAAACTAGGAAGAGAGATAGCAATTACAAATGGAAAAGTGGTGGGACAAAGGTATTATTTTTTTCCCTTTGCTTTGTATTTTTCAGATTTTAAGACTCTGCTCCAACTAAATCACCATGCCATCCAAAACATACCCAATATCTTTTGATTTCAGAAGCTGAGGACATTAGTACTCAGATGGGAGACAAAAAGGCAATCCAAGGTTCACCAGGTAAGTCTAGGAAAGAATTCTAGCAGAATCCCTGGAGATCCATGGCTGTCAGTCAGAGCTGAAAATACTGGACTAGATGGATCAATGGAGCGACTCGGTGTAAGGCTGGCTCCTATGTTCCTAAATCATAGAATCTGAGAACTTCTCAGACCTTGGAGAGGTGGATCCTGAGAAAAGGTAGATAAGGAAAGGTGTAAGCACAGGGAATTCAATGTGTCTTCCTTTTCTGTAGACACACATAGGTTTGTGCTGTCAAAAGCAAATCAATGAAAAATGATGTTGTCATAGTTCAGTCTTCCATTACTAGTACACCCATAACATGGAGTCATTTTGCAGAGGAAAACTTACAAAGGAAGGTTCACAATCCAGAAACCATTAAGGGGGGAAAAAAAGTCACCCTGAGAAGTTTTCATCACAATAAAGGCATATGGAAAATGCCTTTAGTCAATGATAGGCTGTTTAAACCAGAGTATGAAAAGGAACTTAGAAAACCAACAAACAATATTTAGTAGAACAACTAGATAGCAATTGTGATCAAAACATAGAATTAATGCCTCAAATGAAAAACGGGCGGCTGGGGGAAGGTGCATACTGCACCTTGCTTATTAACTAAGAACTCTCATTTAAATGGATGCCCAAGTATTACTTTTCCACCAAAGCTGAGAGATGAAAAGAAAATCAAAACTGTGGAATATATCGGGCATAGGATACTTTCCTTTGGATCCTTGACAACAAACTACACTGAATGTTGCTCCTATTCAGTTAAATAGCTCATGGATGGAAAAACTACCAGTAGAATGTGTTCTTTATTATTAAAAGCTAACCGTGAAGTCAAGGATATAAGTCAGGACCACGATGGGAAGCCCTTTTTAAGACTCAGGCAGGATGATCCGAACTCAAAAGAGGCAGGAGTGTTAAAATGAAGCACACATTTCCTCTGCTGGTCCCTGAAATGGGTGGGCTTGACATCCCACTAAAATGATCTGGCAAAAACTGAAAATCAACACAGCCTCCAACTGTTCAGACTTGGCAGGAACAGGCATAATTAATCCTCTGTCTCCCCACTGTTTCAGCTGTTTTTAAAATGTTCCAGTTTCACATCCTTCCACTGTCCCTATTTGTCCGCAGTTTACTTCAGTTGCTGCAGACTGAGTTCAAACCACAAGAGTAATTTGCACTCAACTAACTCAGCAGGGAAGAGAGGAGATGAGGGAACAGCATCTTGCCCTTCCCAGGAGACTCAGGAAAAAGTAAACTGCTACTGCTTCTACTAGCTTGTGCCTTCTGCCTAATTAATAACTGCTCCCATCTTAACTACATTCTGATGCTGCTTGGTCACAGGTGTCCCAGTTTCTCTGTGTGAAATGGAGGAACATATGCACAAAGACTTGTATGCAGCTGAGACTTCTCAGACATTATCAATAAGAAATGAACTAAATGAACAATGCAGTAAATGTCATTGAGTTCTCTGAGGAATAATAAAGGCTGCCTGAAATCTATCCTATGCACGCTTCCTTGGGAGGAAACTACAGAAAGCACATGCAAGGCACTTCTAAATACACACTGTACTTGCAAGAGTCTTTGCATTCAAGGATGTTTCAGTAATAAGGTATGGGAAAACTAATTTTCCCTCCCATGCAAATAGGCAAAATTAATAATATTCTGCCTGCCAGTGTTAAGTCCTCACGTCTTAAAAACAGTCCCAGGCTCCCTAGGCTCCCAGACATCTGTCAGTTTTTCAGCAAAACTGCTCTGTTAGCTAACATCTGCCAAAAGAAGAACCAAAATGTGTGTCTGTGTGGGGGAGGTATTTAAGAAGGGGTGGTGTGAAGGAGAAGCTGATTTACAGAAGATCTAAACCTCCTCTAGCCAGGAGGACCCTCACAATGCTATTACATATTTAGGCTACAGCAAATACATTTCTAAATAATTCCCAGTACCTCTTAGGGTGAAAGGGCTTTGGGTTAAACGTAGCTTCAGCTGGCCTATTGTCAGATTACCTGGCCACTGGTTATCTTGGCCGGTTGTAGAGGTCTATGGCTCATTTGAGTCTTGTCTGCTGTCAATTTTATTGCATCCTACATGAATGCAATTTCTTCTCAATTGGAAAAAAATGTGCATTTGCCATCAAATTATAATACAGCAGCTAATTTTATGTGTCAAGACAACTGAAAGCCTGAAAATTATTACAGAATTAATTTCCAGAATACAGCACTCCTAGCTATAAGATCCTCTTTTCATTTTTCATCAATTAATACATCAACTAGCATAGGCAATGCACTGAGGTCTGCAGCTGAGCTCTTCAGTATTTCTCCTATACAGTTCATCTTTAAACAAAGCTGTCAGGCTAAGCTATTAGTTTGCCTGGAGGTGCAGGGGAAAGGAGGAGGAAAGGAATTAATTGGCTGATTAAATTTGTAAGGCAAACAGGTCAATAAGGCCACATTCCATGACTGAAGTAGATGCAGCACAGAAAAGAACTGAACTATTAAAATGTTGCCTAATTCTGGAGTTACATTTTCAAACTGCCCCACCATTTCAAACACTGAAACATAGATCCACCCAGTGTTTCAGTGACCCTCCGCCTTTTATGTATGAGGCCAATGAATAGGTTTTGTCTAAACGGAAATATAACTAAAATACTGTGTTACACAATCAAGCATCTCTCTATGCCTCTACAAAGCCATATTAGCACAGTTTTGTAAAGTTTGCCAGTACATGAGTAATAAAAAAAGTTTCACTTCAGACAGTCAGCAAATGTTTTTGATGTTGCAAGTGACTTAACTCTGAGTTTAAAATGACAAGTAGTGAACAAGGGAAAATAAGCTTGGTCCCTCATTTGATATGTCTGACTTAATGTCACAGATACACTTAATGGAATACTTTTTAGGCTCTTTTTTAGGCTTTTGAGGCTTAAAACCTAGTTTATCACCAGATGTTAAAACATAGTGCTTCCTGTGCATTGTAACAAAAGTATTCTAAAGATATTGAAAAGTCTTCTAAGCTAGCTTTTTACAAAGCAAAAACTAATGTGAAGAAAGAAATCAAAGCCAGAGAAATCACTTCTGCTTACTATCAAGTTGTTTCAAACTTTCTTTAAAACCAGAAAGCAAAAGTAGAGCAAAATCACAAATCAAACATTTTCAAAGCATACACTAAGTTGTGTACCTACCGATACATTAGGGCCTAAGTCTACTTGCTGACACATTGCTGTCAGATGTTCACGTTGATCCTCTCCAGAAGACAGTGAAACGCCAGAGAGGGCTACAGTTGCCTCCCTTAGCAGCCGTAGTCCTGCACTTTCTGTGCTGTGGACTGTATGTGTAACTGTGAGACAGCTGACGCTGAAGCACAACAGGAAAATCTGCCCTACAATTGCAGGAAGGCCAGCTCCACCTAATCACCTCCGTCAGAGTTTGAGCACTGAAAACTGCCTCTGCAACAGTCTGGCTGCCTTTTGTCACTGCCACTAAAGCAAGCTCTCTCTTTTCTTTTTTCAGTATTCAACATCTACTGAGAGAGAAAGCAGCAAGGATCAGATTCTCTCACAACACAGCCACGTAAGCCACCCAACAATGATGACTTGTAATAAGGGCACTGGGCTTTGCTGCCACATTATTTGAACAAGTGGAAGCTCAGCCTGCTGTGTAATTAATCCAGGGCTGAATAACGCATTGGAGTTTCCATGCCTGTAACAGGACACTGACCTGAACCAGCAAAACCTGTCATGCTACCAACAGTTCAAAACTTTAATTTTTTCTCATGAAAGCAGTATCACACAGTCTAGCATCCAACTGTTACATTTATATAACTGTGTATTTGATCAGTTCCTTGGTCTGGTTCAACAACCAGGTGGAGCAATAGTAAAAACCAGTTAATATTAAATAAAAGACTCTTCTCTCAAAGTCTGGAGAGGGTAGAATAGCAGTTTGAGATTACATTTGATTTTCTCTCAAGGGTTTATTATGAAGAATAAAAAGTAAAGCAAAGATTCTCTTAAAATACTTTCCTTTCTTGTGGCATTTAATCTTGAATCTCAAAAAAGGCCTTTAAACTCTTCAGTGAACCCCCTGAACAATGAACCCTCAAAAAACTGCTTCCTACTTCCTCTTACTTTGCATCTTAGCACTGACAGTTATTTGGCCATGGATCTGAATTTCTTTAATCACCTCAAAAATTGTGCCAAATAGTCCATATCCCTACATTACCAATATTTGCCTTATCTTCACGGTGTACAAATAAAGAGTCTTCCATCTTTTCCTAATTCTCCTGATCCATAACAGACTTCTGCTTTTCAAGGAAGGTGTTAAAAGATTCATGTGAAAGTGGAAGCAGCAGGAATGAATTGCTTCCTTCTGTTCTACTTTTCATGTTGCACTGCTGCCTGTTATGTTGTTATCATGGAATGAAAAATGCATTAAACGCCTGGAAGAATGGGTTCAGATCAACATTCCATTCACTCTTCATCTGAGAGACAAGTTTCCACTTCATTTACCTTACCAAGTAATTTCATTTTCTCTCTCTATCATATCCTTTCTTAAAAGAATGATCAGTATTGTGTGTCATTAAAATTGCCACAAATCTTGTAGTTAGGATCTTAACATATATACAGAATGGAAGAAACATATAAAAAGTGCTCTGCAATAATCCAAACTATCTAAACTCCATGGGTGAGTAACAATAAATGAGACTTAACACCATCTTTTGTTCTCACAGGCACAATTATGCAGAATGTGGTGCTGGAGCTGATTCATCCTGGTACAATCCTATACCACTAGGAAAAATGTCTGAATTAAACTGCTGTGTGGGCAGAATTGAATCAATGGTTTTTGCTCATATTTGGCACCCTTTCCAAGCACTATTACCTTCTCCATGTTTACTTATTTGTTTAAAAATAATTTTTAGCCACAGGACAATGTCCTTTTCAGGAGGCATCAAAAATAGAAACACACCATCAAAACACTCAACTCCATCAACAGCCAGCCCGTGTGATTCACACAGCTCCCCTAAGGCATGGGATCACACCACAGGGAAGGGGCTGTCCCCTGCCGTTGTGTATACAGAAAGAAACATACGCTTTAGGCACAATCAGCAATAGAGCAGAAAACACAGCAGGGATTTTGACTTTCTAATCATAATGTTGTCTCTTTACCCCAGTGCAAACAGGTACGACAAATCCAATCTGTTTTCAGTTCAAGAAATCTATATTTAGAAAAGTGAAATTTTAGAGCAAGTACATTCTCACCCATAATGATCAATGGCATTTTATTTTTTTCCTCCAGATTACAAGTACCATCCTACAAGCCTTCTGGAGACATTCTTTCACTTCTATATTATTGTTGTGTGCTTTCAAGTGGTTTCAACTTATGACAACCTTGAGGTGAAATTATTATGGAGTTTTCTAGGGCTGAGAGTATGTAACATGCCCAAGGTCACCCAGTGGGTTTGCATGGCCAAGTGGAGAATTGAATCCTGGGCTCCAGGTTCATAGTCCAATGATAAACCACTATACCACACTGCCATTTCTATATACAAAGGCCTAAATCCAGTTGTTGGTCTCAAGGAGATTGGTAATTTGAACCAGTGGAATTTACATAACTGCTGAATTATCAAGTTACTATTGATTCATGGGTATACTCTAGTTGGGATCAAAAATTGAATTTAGTTCAAAGTCTGTTATAGGACACAGATCAGAAAAGAGTCAAAGACTGATCTATTTCAAGGTTGACTTCACATGCTACCTTTTTGGATGTGTCCCTAAAATGCTACAAAGTGTGAACACACCAAATATTAGTCTGCAAACATACATTCAATTAATATCGTAATTGGAAAGCTGTAACTAGCTATAGCTCTCTGTTAAATTGACACTTAAAATAACAAATACATCATGAAATGGCCCTACTTCTGTTATGGAAAGCAGTATATTAGTGACAGTCCAAAACAATAGTTACTTTTGTAAAGTAATCTCAACATTTATATTAGTTTCTGGTGCTCTGTTTCATTTTGAGAACACTGTATGTGTATGAATCTGAAAACTACTTTGCTTCTTACTGTGCAGTAAGTTATATTTTACACTAATTTTTATGGTGTTTCTGCATGGCATCATGAAGAAAACACTTTCCTGCATATTCCTCCCATTAAGTTTCTTCCCTAACCCAGAACTCAGAAAAATAAGTGACTTTTTTAACAGAATGGAGGTGCAGTACTCCCTGTTAAATAGGTGCTTAGGAGCTGTATAAATGGCTAAAGCCCTTCCATTAACTAATGCCTACAAGTTTATCTAGGAATGAACTCTATCACTGTCTTTCCCTCTCCAAATACCATTTTCTGTATATCAATAGCTTCATTCCCATCCAAATTTCCATTATAGGACGGGAAATAGTTGAAACTACAACAAGAGAAAGGCAAGAAGAAGAAGTGCTTAGCCCTCTTCACTGCATCACAGTTTCAATAAAAATCCTCCCCAGCATTTGTGAATGGAAAAGGGGTGAGCTAGCTACAGACTGACATAAATTCTTGTGAATGCTTCTAAAACTAGCTTCCTAATTCAACACAACATACTCTTCTTACAAAATAAATGCTTCCAAGATACATCTTAAATCTAAAAGTGATAACCTATAGCTACTTAAAACATTCTGTTTGTGCTATTCAAAAATTACATTATATATATGGGAAGTCAATTTATATTGGGGCTGTATTTCTGGACTCACAATGTAAATTGAGATTGATGTAAATGGAAAGAACCTGTTCCATAGTGATCATTTTGAGAACACTGTATGTACATGAATCTGAAAACTACTTTGCTTCTTACTGTGCAATAAGTTATATTTTACACTAATTTTTATGGTGTTTCTGCATGGCATCATGAAGAAAACACTTTCCTGCATATTCCTCCCATTAAGTTTCTTCCCTAACCCAGAACTCAGAAAAATAAGTGACTTTTTTAACAGAATGGAGAAATATGTTCCAATGGAACTGATGTAGCTATAAAGTTAGCAATTTTACTCAACCCATCACAAATTTTAAAGATGTTTAAAGTATAAACATCTTTATGTTTATACTTTAAACATAAATGAGGTAATCTTTTCCAGAGTAGAGAAATGTGAAGATGTTCTCCAGAGGGATTAGAAGAAGTCGCAAATGCTGATCCACTGTGATTTGTCATTAGATGATAGTTCCTCTCAGTGATATATTTAAATCTTTTAGTCCAAGTCTTAAGTCTCTACCTTCAAGTTTCAAGTCAAGTGTCAAGACTGGGAGCCAACTTTATACCCCAACCTATAATCCAGAATTTCTGGACAGAGTTGAACAAAGTCAGTTTTAACAATTTAAGCAGAGTTGGCCCTCCACATTTACAATTTTGCTATCTGCAGCTTCGGAAGTGAGACACAGGATCCTTCTTACTCTCCCTTCCCAAAGCTGGAGGCTTTTGTGCCAATGGGCATAAAACAGTCTGCAGCTTCGGAAATGGAGAACAAGATCCTTCCTACCTCCCATTTCTGAAGCTTGAGGATTTTTCAGAAGTGGGGAATAGGAGACTTCTTATTCCCTATTACTGAAGCTTCAAAAGCTTTAGAAGGAAGGATCCTTCCTCCTCAAGCCTGTTGCCTAACACATTTGCTCTTCCCCTCTGAGAAATGCACCCTGCACTCTGGGAGCAAGTCTCGTTTTCTGCTCTCAGGAAATGTTTTAGAAGGCTCCTCTGATATGTAGCAGGGGCCTGCCTTAAGCCCATTGCCTAACCAGTTTGCTGTTCCCCTCTGAGAAATTTGCCCACACTTTGGGCTTGAGACAGATTGTCATGTGATCAGTAGGCAAAAAGAGATGGAAGTGTTGTTTAAAGTTGTAAGGTTTCTGGATGAAATGTGTTATGTCATTGAACTAAGGGCAGCAAATCAGTCACTAAAAATATTCAAGTCTCGAGTCAAGTTGAGTCAGTGCATCATTTACTGTTAAGTCCAAGTTGAGTCACTGAAGCAACTTAAGTCCAACTTGAGTCTGAGTCAATCAACTCGCATCTATATCACTTTTCAGAACAGCACACAGGCCATTTCCGCACTACACTGTTATAGTGCCATTATTCCATTTTCAACATTCTGTGGAGTCCTGGGGCTTCCGGTTTAGAGAGGGGCATTTAGAATTCTCAGCCGGAGAGGTCTTTGGCCTCAGTAAATGACAACCCTCAGAATTCCACAGGATGTTGAAAATGGAATAATAGCACTATAACAGTGTAGTGCAGAAATGACCACAGAGAGAAAGCAACTGGTAAAAACTGTATTCTTCTGCTGTGCTCTTCCCAGCTGGCCTCACAGGGGAAGAAAGCATATCAGAAGAGAGAGGGGCAGCATCTCCCCTACTGTGCCTTCTACAGCATGTGCAGAGGGCACAACAGCAGGGGAGGCAACACATCTCTTGTACAGTAACCAGCTGCACTACAGTCTGCTGATTTCTCTTTCCACCCAGTCTTTCATAAGCAGAGTTTAAGATACCACAGCATTCTTTGTTATTTTCATGGCAGAGTATTTAGCAGAATTACCTCTTTTGGTACTGTTATTGATATCCACTTGCTCTCTCTCCAACGCAGCCTCCTCCTCAAGCAGCCACACCAAAATGCCAGAAATCCAGCTTCTTCCTCCCGCTAATACACTCCTTTCTAAACAAGCAAATGAAACCTCTTCCAGCAGCAGCAAGACTACAGATGCTGTCTTCCCCACTCTCCATCCCTCTTAACCTAGGCAGCTAAATGAAAACCAGTCAAGTTAGCTTTTCCTGTGCCAAAACTCCATCTTACCTTACGTCCTCATGCTCTCACTTCTTCCTTGCTCAAGTGCATGGGTGTGCTGGGAAAGCTATGCCTTAGAGGTGAGACTTTCATTTATTTATTTCTGGAGAAAAGTCTCCTTGTAAGAATCCTTTTCTCAGAAGAACCGCAGTGTACATGGGACATAAGATGAATCAAGCAAAAGTAGTATGGGGCCAAAGAAATCCATAAAAGGGGATCTTTGTTGCAAGTAACCTGCATTAAAGCACCCAGGACAATGAAAAACAGCTCTTTATAGAATTACACACTGTTATTAAACTTTTTGAAGACACTATTGAATTGTTTTTGATGAATATCAGATAGGTTAGAAGTTGTGCCAGAAACACCAGGCTTTCTTTGTTTTGGAGACAGTGATATTTCAAAGCCTGCCGTTAAAAAAAAAAATCCATTCGCTTACAAAATACTGAATAAAAACACTACCTTGTTTAAATAAAGAACTACCCACAATTTTATTTGAACTGGTTTGCTTTCAGTCTCAGGTTGCTGCACAGTAACTGTTTTCCTTTATTAAGCAGGAAAAATATCAAAAAGAAATTACTCTTTTGTACTTAGTTGCTAAGCACTGAACATTGTTTTGACCACTTGAAAGGCAGAAAGGATCTGAGAACCAGTACTGAACTAAGTAAGTAACAAATCCATCACCCATCAACAGGAAATGAGCAACAGTTTTGTGTATCTGCAGGACCAAATCATTGTGGTAATGAACACATCGGGGGGGGGACCTCAATAAGAAACAATATTATTCATTTCTGCCTCATTTGCTATTGTCCATCCAGTATAAACCAAGTTATAATGACTCATTGAATCTGACATTCATATGTGTGAGCTTGTTCAAATACATCTAAATATAGAAACTGGAGAAACACAATCTAATTTCATTCATTTAAGTTAACATCTCAACCTTCCACAATAATGTGCTCAAGATAGCAAACAACAATAAAATAAATACAGCAAAACAGTCCTAAAATAGATCACAGTGTTTTATTGATAGAAGTCAATAAAACAAGTGGCCAAGTAAAAAGAGCACAGGAAGAAATCATGGCAATATGTAGTGCAAGGAACCTTCCACACCCTAAAATTTATAGATTTGTCCTACAAATGTTGACATACACAGTCCAATTTCACTTTAATCTGGTGCCCACCAAGGTGGAGAGCAATACATACAGGGAAGCTTGGGAAGAAATGAAAAGAGACTGAGATAAAGTTATCTTCTCCAGAAATCTTCCCCAATATATACAGCAATAAATATATTTATGCCTCAAGGAGGTGTGAAAGAACAAAAATGTCCTTTTACCCTTACTATCTTCCATTCTTCCTTTGAGGCCTGGAAGGGATACCCGACTCCCATATCAGCCTGGCTTAAGTCCTGAACAGAAATAGATTGATCTTTGGGGCTGGGGATATCCTGCCCTATTTTGTCGTTTTGTCTTAACACAATGTTCTGGCTCTCCACTTTCTTGCCTGACAGAGTACTTAGTACTCTGGCAATGTGTATTGCATTCATTTTGGTAATGATGTGCCCGAACCTCCTGATTGACTTTTTTGGTCACAAAATGTATTTTGAGAAGAATCTTACTTGGAAATGAACACCTGGGTTCAAGCAATGGCTTCACACAGTGCAACATATGGTGAACAGTGTAAGCTCAATGTTTATATGGATCTCCTTTTTATGATGTCATGTATTAAAGAGAGACTTGTACATTTGGTCAGTCTCAGAAATCCATGTATTTCTCTTTGAAAATGAGGAGAGGGATCTGTGTGCATAGGTGAGGGGATGTGAGAATGTACATATACATACATATACCACCGGGGGGGGGGAATAGAAGGTTAGATTTATTAATGCCCCTGCTTTTTTGCCTTAGGGTTAACAAGCAAATCATTTATTCTATTCTACTCTATGCTATTCTATTTATTTATACATACATTTATACATACATACATACATACATACCCACCTAGCCACCTTTTCCCCAGTTTTGGACTCAAAGCAGCTTATAAAACGTTTTTGTTTTTTTTAAAGGTGAAAAATAATTCAAAATACAAAAGATAGAAAACTTTAAAAATATTGAAACCAGCTAAAAATATAAATCATAAAAAATAACACAACTGCACAACAAAAAATAAGAAACAGGAAATCCATCATATTGTACAACTCTGGCCTGGTCTTCATAAACCTTTCAAAACAGAAAGATCTTCACCTGTTTGCAGAAAGAGTAGGAAGAGTGCCAGTGTAACCTCCCTGGGAAGGGAGTTCCAGATCCTGGAGACAGCCACTGAGAAGGTCCTCTCCCATGTTCCTATGAGATGCATCTATGAAGAGGGTGGGACAAAGAGAAGAACCTCTCTAGCAGATCTCAAAACACAGGCAGTTTCCTAAGGGAGAATATAATTCTTAAAATAATATGGACCTAAACATCATAGGGCTTTATTGGTCAAAACCAATTGTGCCCAGAAACAGATCAGTAGCCAGTGAAGCTGTTGCAACAAAGGTATTGTGTGCTCCCTGTAGTCAGCCCCAGTTAGCAATGTGACTGTAGCCCTTTGGACCAGCTGAAATTGCTGAACACTCTTCAAAGGCAGTCCAACATAAAACATATTACAGTAATCCAACCAGGATGTAACTAAAGTGTATATCATCATGGCCAGGTCTGATGTCTCAAGAAATGGGCACAGCTGGTGCACAAGGCTTAAATGTAGAAATGCATTCCCGGACACAGAAGACTTGTTTTCTGCTGCTCCAGGGACTGAAACATGAAGCAATGGATTCAAATGACAAGAAAATGGATTCTACCTGAACATTAGGACTTTTTCCCCCTGTAAATGCTGCTCAACAGTGGGATAGATTGCTAGGAGGGTGGTAGATTCTCCATCTTTGGGGTCTTTAAACAGAAGTTGGATGGATATTTTTAGGACTGTTGTAACTGTGTTCTTCATGGCAAGGGGCGACACTAAATGGTGCCAGTGGTCTCTTCCAACTTTCAGATCCTTTTTGCATCTTACCTGTTCCTGGTAACGTCCTGTGGGGATCCCAGCAGTGGATCTGCTGGGAAGGGAGAGCAACAGGAGTGCTCCCCTTTGCACCAGCTGCCTTCGGGGTCCAGGAAGCGCAATGGCCCAGCTGCTTCCTTCTGCAGTGTAGCTGGATACTGTCCCAGGCTTTGTTGGGGGAGGAAGTGCAGGAATTGCACTTCCAGACCCTCTGCACACCAGGTAAGTGTGGGATGGATGCACAGTCATGGGTCATTGACAGGGAAAACCCATCAATGATTTACTCCATGATTGTGCCACCTGGGGACAGAAGGACGGGACTGCGATGACATCATGCAGAACCGTTGTCATAGTCCCATTCTTCTCCCATTCCTATAGGGTTTGGGAGAGTAGAGCAGAAAGGGCCTATGAGAACCTGAGCTTCAGGTCTCTGAAGCACACCCAAGCTGTGGCCTGGCATCTTTAGGGGGAGAGCAATTTCCTTTGGTATAGGCTGAATCTCTATTCCCTGATTTTGCTTTTAAACTGACCAGGAACACCTCTGTCTTGTCTGGATTAAATTTCAATTCATTTACCCTCATCCATCCCATTACTGATGACAGACATCTATTTAGAACTGAAACAGCTTCTTTGGATTGTGAGAGAAGATAGTAATGTTGGGTGTCATCTGCATACCAACAGCACTAAACCACAAAACCTTTAGAAACCTTTCCCAGTGTGTTCATGTATACATTAAATAGCAGCATGGAAGACAGAACTGAGCGCTGAAGGACCCCACAAGCCAATGATCAAGGGATTGAACAGGAGTCCCTCAGCATTACCATCTAGGTTCAGCCCTCCAGGAATAACTAAGCCACTATAAAACTGTGCCTTGTGCCCGATCCCAGCAAGGTGGCTCAGAATTATACCATGGTTGATGGTATTGAAACTTGTTGCTGAGAGCAGAACCAAGAGCTACACATGCCCCTTATCTAGTTCCCAGCATAGGTTATCTACTAAAACATGCAAAGCCTCACACAAAACTGCAATGGGTATAAATGATGTGTCTCATCTAGAAACTCCTGGAGCTCAGAGACCATCATACATTACAGAATCTTGCTCAAAAATGGAATGTTAGATGCTAGCTGATAATTACCCAGAATGATGGGATTCAGGGAGGGTTTTTTGAGTAATGGTTTTACAACTGCCTCTTTCAGGCAAGCTTGAACTCTGCCTTGATTTAATGAAGCATTTACTTCTCCCTTTAATCACATGGACACTCCCCTTCTGACTTTTTTAATAAGCCAGGAAGAGCAGGTTTCTAACAGACATGTGGTGGCCCTCATTATCTCCAAGAATCTTGTATACATCCTCAGGTTGCACAAACTGAAAACTATCCATTATCACTGGACAAGCAGGGGCCAAAGTTACACCAACTGGATGTGTATCACTTCTAGCATCCAAGCCAGAGTAGATCCAAGGGATTTTAGCTGCAAAGTTCTAGAAGAATTGCTTTATAGCAGACTGCCAAGTGGTCTGGATTTTCCTCTCTTGGGCCTATGTGTAAAAGACCCATGACCATTTGAAACAGCTATTCTGGCTGGCTCATTGCAGCAATAGAAGCAGAAAAGAAATGGCTTTGCCACTGTATTGTGACAGAGTAGGTTCTCATATAAGCTCAAATCACTCCAATTTTCTGCCAACATCGTTTTATTTGCCTTCTCATTTGTTTTATCACCACCAGTTCCATAGGAAACCAGGAGATTGGTTTGGCTCCACTTCATGAAAGGAGATGCTTGGAAGTGATTGTGTCTCCTGCCATGGCCATTTTCCCATTTCAGAGATCAGCAAGATTTTGACAGAATCTCTCCCTAAGAACCATCAGGAAACTATCCAAATCCATAAACCTCCTGGGGTGGACAATTTTAACTGGTCGCACACACACCCCCGGCAGAGATTCTGAGTTCCAAAACGTCTAAATCCCACCAAGCGCTGATTTGTCCACAGCAATGGAACTATAGACAGTCCCTCCACTCCTAAGTCACATTCACCTACCCACTACAGAAAATATCCAGTGTGTCCAGTGGTATGAGTAGAGCCAGATACCACTTGGGACAGTACCATGGTTGTCTGGAAGACATAAAGTCCTCAGCTGCTCCCAGCAGGGTAGTCACAGCATGGATGTTGAAGTCCCACAGCACTATAAGCTGGTTGGAAGAGACTCCAGCACCAACCCAAGGCCATTCCAGCTGGCTTGAGAAGAAAGACTGTTGAGCAGCAGGGTGGAGAACATACTAACAGAATCCCTAAGCTGTCTTGGCTACTCAGCTTCAGGTAAACACTCTCAAACCTAGAAAACTAAGGGATAGCGTACCTGGTCAGGGAGATGTTATCTTGATAGACCATTGCAACTCTATCTCCCTGCTGCACAGAGAACCCCAGTGGACAAAGCTGATAGAGTTTAACCCTACCAGCCTCAACCAGATAAGTCTTTGTGATACATAGTATTATTTAGATAGGATGTGGGCATAAGGTTGAGCATGGAGTAGTTGGTTAATTTGAGGTTCCCCAGAGAGGATCCCAAAATTGGTGGAATACCTCTTTCTAGGAGAGCTAGGTCTATAAAATATCTGCTTCTCCTGCACCTATTAAGACAAGGCACAGAAGCTCTATGATAAAAGTTGGTTGAAATGTGGTAAAAGAAGTGACGGTTATGAGGCTTCAGATTGTGCATGCAAAAAAGGAAGAAAACAGAGACATTTCTTTCTTGTCTGTAATGTGAAATCGAACCCAAAGTGCAGAACCCAAGGCTGTTCACAAAATGAATTAAAACATAGTACCACTGTATCTACGTACCTATCTATAATCAGTTATAATATGGAGGAAAAACTAGATAGGCTATCGTATTAGAAAACCAAGCATTGAGCTGAAACAATTTAAAAACATGTCAAACTATTTTTCAAAAAGGATGGGGTGATACAGCCCCTGCTATTGTGAGGCCCTTCTACAGCAGACAGTCAGTGGCCAAAAACCGTCTGAAAGAGAAATGATTTGTGTGTCTGCTAGTCAACTCTTTCATGACACACACAATTTGTGTAATGGTGTGAACCTCTAGTTTGTTTGGATTTGATGAACTAGAACACGGCAACCCAGGGATAGTGACAGAGATTCCTGGTGCCTGGTAATGGTAGGCTGTCTAAGCACAAGGGAATGATCACTAAGAAAAAAGAAAGAAAGAAAGAGAAAGAGAAAGAGAGATTGAGAGATAGCGAGCAGAAGAAAAGACAAACAGCACTAAGATGGAAGTGGGAAGTAAGCTCAGAATTTAGATGAAGCTGGTTACTTTTGCTAGCGTACGTATATGTATAGGCATGTATATACATAAGTGCATGTGCGAGGAAAGAGAATTAGAAAATGAACACATATTAAACAAGCAACAGATGTTCTGCAGTGTCTGTAAAACAATATCATAGCAGCTGGGATCCAGGCAAATGAGACCCTAACAATCTTAATAAGGGCACTCTGATCTTATTAATGATATTAATTGTATGTTACATGAAGTAATTAACAGTTGATATCTCAATGGTTGCTGTTACCAACAATACCTATCTTTCAACAAGCACTGTATTAGTTCAACAAGAATAAAACATGTTACAGGGGAGACTATCTGTAAAAAATCTGTAAAAAAATAACAGAAGAATTACAGGATTATCCCAAAAAACCTGACAGGAACAACAAAATAAGTTGTATGATGTTTTAAGGATTAATGTCTAGTTTGTGATTACAAAGTAATTGTGAATGCATAAAATGCAAAGACAAGGCAAGACATATTTGATTCTTTTCCTGTATTGGAAATTCTTTTCCTGTATTGGAAATGTTCTCCACACAATTGGCTTGCTAGTTCCTCGTGGAGACCATCAGTCTCAGTATGTTATTTACACTCCATATTAAAATACAACTTTGCATCTAGAAACCTCTGAATTCCATCACTGTCACCTATCAAACTATTGATTAACTGTAGATTTTGCAAGCCTAGCACTTTCCTAACAGCACACATCATTTTAATTCTTAAGAAATGTGGGTCCACTCAGTCTCCTTTTCCCTGGAACATCTTCCTATCAGGATAAGAGCATTAAGTGCTCCAGTTTGCAGACACGTAAAAGGATCAATATGTGTTTCATTAATGTGGTGGGGGAGTTAAAAGTAAAACTAGGCTACAAAGTCTGATCTTCACCTCCCAGCTACACAAATAGTCTAAAAGCACTCTATGTGGAAAATTGCAAGTTGAGGGCAAAATGATGCCCTGTGATAGACAGCACAGCTTCATTTCACAGTTCTTCAGGATCTTTATGTCCATGTTCAAGAGAAACAGCTGTGACAGCTCGCCTGAGGCAATGATCTTTAAATCACTTGCCCTAATGGAAGCCCCATTGCAGCTTGCTCAGCTGGTCCAATGCCACACAAATAGGTTCTTCTGTGGACTGCCAGCTGAGGAAGTACGGCTGTTGACCTTGCTGTGCCAGGATTCTTTAAAGCCCTGTGAGATTGGCCCCATGATGAAATGCTGGCTGGCTAGCAAGGAAAAGCAGAATTGTCAATAGTCCTTTATAGGCATCCAAAATACTTTGGGAAATTTTTAACATTTTTATGCAACATCTTCCCTACCTACTCAAGACCTCGTCAGATGTTGTAAGATTTGACTTGCTTGCATAGAATAGGAATACGCAAGGAATTTGCGGCTCGGTGTATGTTTCCCTTCCAATGAAGCTTCTGTTGGACAGGAATCCTCCTGAGCTTAGTTGGCCCATTTGACTTGCTGAGAGTTTTCTCCCACTTGTCCTAAGAAATTTTGAAGTTGGCACAGCAGAGCACTGGGAACATTACTTTTTTTGGTTTATAACTCAAAAAATCATGACCATACAGACTGGGGAATTCTAGGAATTTTAGTTCTCTCATTCCCCTTAAAAAAAAAAAAAAGCTCTGCACTACAGCAATGGAAGAAGTACTAGAGACAAAGATATTGCCCTTTGATGCTAGGGAGAGGAGCAACGGGCAGGAAGCTCCACCTAACATTGTTCCATATCAGATTGCTACCTTCAGCAAATATAACTTTTTTTATTAAAAAAAAAGTCAGTTCCTTGTTTGCTGTGGCAGCAACTACTTTTCTCTAATTAAGCAAATGTGACATCAGAGGGAGCTGTAAGGAACCACTGCACTAAAAGTACAGCTGCAGACGTTGAAGTTCATAAGACGGTTTGGTATGATACAGCAGTGACTCTTCCATCTTCTTCTAAGGCACAAGAGGCCATGCTAATCTTAAAAGCCTTTCCTACCACCATTCCCAACATGGTGGAAAAAGCTTCCATCATTCTAACAGAATTCCAAATATGTAGAACTCCAGTCTGTGCATTCCTGTGTATGACTGTGTTTTCAAATATTATGAAGTACATCTACCAAATTGTTCTGTCAGCAAAATAAATACAGAGAATGGTTGTGAGTGCTTGAAGCTTAAGGGCATAATGCTATTATGAACAGCTGTATCACCCACTTGATGTAAAATGCTGAAGAAAGACTTTAAGGATGGGCAGCAAACCTTTCATTAACATAGATGAGTTACATAAGGAACTTTGTTTAACAAACAACACAGCCACTAAGTGCTAACTTGTATTAGACAGTTGCATAGCCAATGTAAAATGTTAAGTGCTGAACAGGATTACTGCCTCCAGCAGTAATTCTTTGATAAAGTCAGCTTTAAAAATATAAACCACAGTTACTTTTTTAAACTTGAAAAATGGGACAGAAAAAGTCTTTTAAAACCTGTTGGTTGTATGAACACAATAAAATGAAACACGATACATTACTGGATTCATAGATATTTAACCAAAAAATAACTTAGTCTAGAGTTTACCTTAACTAAAAACATCCCTATAACAGCACCCAGACTAAGGCCCTTTTCGCACCTTACCTTTTCTCACTGCCATCGTGCGAAAAGCCTCTTGCGCAGTGGTTCTCAACCTGTGGGTCCCCAGATGTTCGTGGACTTCAGCTCCCAGAAGCCCCAGCCACTATGGTCAATGCTCAGGGCTTCTGGGAGCTGAAGTCCACGAACATCTGGGGACCCACAGGTTGAGAACCACTGCTCTTGCGGGAGGGAACCCCTGTGCTTCCCTCTGCTTCAGCTCCATGCTGGATAGAAGGAAGAGCAATAGCTCCACCCCTTCCTTTTGCAGCGCAGCCAAGTACTTTCCCAAGCTGCACTGGGGGAGGAAGCGCGGCCATCACACTTCCTGAGATTCCTCACAGCAGGTAAGTGCAGGAGAGATGCGGGAGGAATGCGCAATTGCAGGCCATTTTTGGCAAAGAGCCAAAAATGATATAATCTGCGATTGCTGTGGGATCACTACAGGAGCGCCACGCAATCGCAAGAATATCATGTGGAACCATCCTTGCGATCCCGCGACATTTCCATGGCCATTTGATGTGGGAAATCATGTGCAAAAAGAGCCTATTTTGAGATAAATACTTGTTAGCTATTCTTTTGTGCCTTTAAATTATCATTTCTAAATGAACTCCGAGAAAACCACATGTATTACTGTAACATGCTCTTTCACATTGCTTTGTTGTTGTTGTTCTGCAGTTGGTCCTTCTATCGGAATCCTGATAGTGGTACGTCACTCTAATTAGGCACACATCAATTGCTTCTATGTGGCTGATTGTGAAAGGTCATTCTTCAGCCTCAGCTTTCTCTATCAGCCAATTGTCACCATGCCTCATTTCTTCCTCCCTCCCTTTGTTGGCAGAGGGACTGAAAGAACTGCTCAACTGTTCTTTTGTTCTATTTCCTGTGACTTCATAGATCAGCATCCACCAAGAAAGTCTGTGGATGGCTGTTTTTACACTATTCTGACCAGCAGTTTCACAGATTAATCTGTGGATGCTTCCTCCACCACATCCATGCCTATTAGCTTTCCCTCCCCAAACACACATACACTAGGTTGCTAAGCCCCTTTTCGTATGCACTGTTTGCTCTGCATCATGCTAAAGCCTGCATGGTGTTAACTGTGGAAAATCTTTCATCTACATGTTTAGCTGCACAGATGGAATGAGCTGCTGTAATGCGTTTCTAAAAACCTCAGAGATCTTTCTCCTAAAAATAGTTTTAGCAGTACAGCACTTTGTGTGTTATCACTGGAAACCACTAGCTCTTTCAAATCTATGTCAAATGAACAAATTCACAACATACAACCTTGCATATAGATTTTTAAATAGCAAAAAGAAAATAACATTGTCTAGAGATGTTATCTGACACAATATCCTACAACTACTTCAGACAAGTTATCTGGGAACATAAGTACCTTCAGATGCTGTTGGACTGCCAGTTTTACCCACCTGAGCCAACACCACCAGAGGGAAAAAATCACAGTAGCTCTAGTCCAATAACTTCTGGACACTTATATATGGATCATTTGGCCACATTCTGTGATACTATTTTACACTGCACTGGGAAGATCTGTGCACCTTTTCCAATCACAAATGTTTCCTTTTGCAAGTGTTTCTTAATAACCCAAAGAAACCACTTCTTTATTTTAAATGCATTTGGCTTCCTGTTCTCTCTTAGGTAAAATTATTCATTTCTGTTACAATCCATTACATAGGTATCAAGAGATCTTTATAGAGAACTACCAGCACTACACAGCATACACTTGCAAATGTCTTATCAGATTTCACAGCAGGTGCCTCAACATGCTGACCTCTTGATGTTGGCCCTGTTGACTAAGAACTGAGGCAAAAGGAGGTGATAGGCCATTATTGTTCATATGTTATGACAAACCACTTTCATTACTTAAAGGGCTTATTTTCAACCAGCTATGTATTGTAGCCCACTTTGAGATGCTTAGAAAATGAAAAGTGGCATAGAAGTACTCTAAAATAAATAGATATTTTTATCCACGGTTAAGTCTACTTTGCCTAAATGCCAATTAATTCTTAGTAATGCTATATATTTGAAAAGCAATTGCAATGTGCTGAGTGTGTGATGCTAGACACTTATCCCACAAAATCAGAACTGAACTTTCTTCACAACTGAACTCAATTCACAAAATAACAGATAATAAGAAATGATTAATTGGTGGCCACAAAGGTAGTGCAGCTTCCAACTGACATCTGCCTTTCCTAACAGAAAGTTTTGTTTTGCCCTATGCAAAGGATGGATAAATACTGTAGCTTTCTCCCTGCAGCAGGAGAAAAGGAATATTTCTACACAGTTCTTCTTGTATTTGAGCATCCCAAAGTGTTCCAGAGTACTGTTCTGCAGAGAAAGACATGTGGTATTGTCTGGGTTTTTTTAAACATAAAAAAATTTATTGTGCAGAAAACACTTTTTGTGCAAAATAACCCAACTGTTTTTCCACACAGAAAAATCCTCTGAAATAATTGAAACATACAAATACCAGAAAAAAACTGTGTGATATTCACACTGATCTTTTATTGTTCATAAAGGAGGTTTCCAACTGTTTGGGGAAGCCCATTTTTCAGCCACAAAATGAATAATGAAGACTATTCTTTCTATTCTTATTGCTTCATCTTTTATATATTTTTCAAACTTTCTGCAAGATCCAAAGGAAATTGCAAAATGATAAATGTCTTTGGGGCAGGGACACTTCCACAACTGACGTTTCCCTACCTTGTTGATCCAGTGCTAAGTAATATAAAACTGTAGCAATTTTGTCTAAGAAACGCTGTGCTATTTTTTAAATTACTTATCACGTTACTCTCATTATACCTTTAAATAATACATCTCTTCATAACAAATAACTTTATTATATAATTTTTAGAGTATGGGTTACATTGTATAACAATCAGTCTGGCCGCATAACAAGATCTATGTTCATATATTTTTGTATTTCACATATATGTTTGATGTAGTGTTTAGTTTAAAACATTAAAATGATTTTTTAAAATGATGTTTTATTTAATCCCAAACAAGGTATGCTCTCACTTGCTTTGTTTCTTATTCAGATATGACTGTGCTGGGGTTTTTCCCCCTACCAGAGGTATGACGTCACTGAGCATAAAAAGAATGTAGGTCAAAAGGGTAGTTCTAGTGAATAATGTCACAGGACAGTTGTAATACAATAACAACATATATCAAGAAAGAATGTCATTTTTCATTATACCACTTGATTTGGTGTCAAATATTTGGGAAAGACTTAAGGTGTCTGACGCACTATCACATCCATATATTATAAGTGGTTCACAGCAGGTGGCTTCAGTAAATGTGGGCTGTTTGGTACTCTGTCTTTTAACATATACCTGGTCACATATTCTCAGCCCATCCATGAGCTATTTCTTTAATTTTTAATCCATTGATTTGATTTATATCCTTCCATAACAAGGACACAAGACAGACTCAAGACAAGATTCATAAACAGATACAAACAAAAGAACCAGTGCTACAATACTCAAAACACAGTTGAAGAAATTGCACAATTAAAATATAATTAGGTGAAAAGAAACACTAAACTGATTAATTCAAAAGAGATAACAACACCTATGTAAGCCAGTGTGGTGTAGTGCTTTGAGCACTGGACTAGATTCTTGAGACCAGGGTTTGAATTTCCACTCAGCCATGGAAACTGATTGGGTGATCTTCGGTAAGTCACATTGTCTCAGCTGCAAAGGAGAACAATGGCACCCCCCCCCCAAACAAATCTTCCCAAGAAAACCCTGTGATTCGTTTACCATAGGGTCACCCAACCAGCTGGGTCACCAGAGATCCCAAGTGGATTCTAACCAAATCAGATTAGTTTCACCAAGATGGCTGCATTATGTTATTTCAGATCATAGGTAGATGCGTGATCAAAAGTTTTGCTATTGTACAGAGCTCCTGAAGTTCAACTTCTCTAAACATTAGAGATGCAGCCAATGGTTAAGACAGATGGGTATGTGTTTGTGTGTGAAGATACAGTCAGAATTTTAGGGTCCAGAATGGATCTCAGTGCCTCAGGCACTTAAAGGCAAAGACTCATAAGCCACCTCTCAGGATGGTTCGTCCTGACTTTTTCCCCATGTTCTGCCCCCACCTCAACAGGGCAGTAAGAGGAGGAAAGATTAGCACTGTCAGTGTACCTCTAACCCAGTGGTTCTCAACCTGTGGGTCCCCAGATGTTTTTGGACTTCAGCTCCCAGAAGCCCCAGCCACTATGGTCAATGCTCAGGGCTTCTGGGAGCTGAAGTCCAAAAACATCTGGGGACCCACAGGTTGAGAGCCACTGCTCTAACCTATACTACTGCCTCTTTAAGATCATTGGCTATTGGTTACTTTTCCCACTCAAGAAAAAATAGTAACTTCTGGGGGAGAGGGTTCTCTCAGAAGGGTTGTAGTGTGCTGACTACATTTATCAATACCTATATATGTCTACAATAAATAATTTTGTTCTAATAATGACTGTACATTTTGGCAGCCTACAGTGATAGGGTAGGCAGAGACCAATTTGTCTCAGTACAAACAAAGCTGGACACTCTTTTCCATAATGACAACTATTCATTGACATTTTTGTAATTTCATCTCTTTTGTAATAATCTTTCAGACTTCTCAAGTATTCTGATTTATCATGCTTCCCCCACTTATAGCTGATTTAGTAAAAGAACTGAGAAGTTGAAAAAAATGCTTGGCCAATAAGCATCAGACTTAAAATCTGCAATTTGTTATTGACACGAGTGCTCACACATCATTAGCAAACAGAGTTTTCCATTGCAAACTAGCCAAAATAAACTTGAGCAACTTTTTTTCTGAGCATTAATCAGTAATTCTCAAGCACTTGGCAAAAACAACACTAAACTACTTATTCCCTGTGTCAACACAAATATTATTTAAGTAATTGTCCATGTTAGTTTGAAGTAATTACCAACCTTATGACCCCCCCATAAAAAACAATAACACAAAACTGTTGAAAGATTGATTGATGAAATGTCTAGTGTGTTGAAATACCATAATTTCCTTATAAACAGACACCCACACATACAAAAACAATGCATTAATTTTACTTGTGGCTAGTTAATCTACTGGGACACATTTTAAATGAGTGCATTTTTTTTTTAAGAAACACACTGGCATTCACTGAATGATACTGCAATAGTTTCAAGACTCGGGGCTCCACCAGACTTCCTCAAAATACTGACAGTTTCCAGTTCTTTTTGTTGGTTTGTACCTGCATATTCACAAGTTTGCATCTAATCCTTTCTTGAAATATGCTGGGTTTTCTTCCTTTCCTCCACCACTCTCTCATGTTCCCTTTCACATGCCACATCCAGTCTCGTGCAACATTTCAGAAACTGATTTTTTTCTCCAATTTCCATGAAAGCTTTTTTTAAACACAACGAAACAAACAGGATATATGGTCAAAGTGCTAAAATGCTTTGCCAATATTATACTAGTTAAGTTTTAAATGATTTTACAATCCTCTCTCTCTTGCTTGATCTCTATTGAATCTGTTACCATTTCCACACTACACTGTTACAGTGCTATTATTTCATTTTCAACATCCTGTGGAATTCTGGGGTTTGTAGTTTACTGAGGCCAAAGAGTTCTCTGGCTGAGAATTCTAAATGCCCCTCCCTAAACTGCAAATCTCAGAATTCCACAGGATGTTGAAAATGGAATAATAGCACTATAACAGTGTAGTGGGGAAATGGGCTGTGTCTTGGAAACAATACCTGTGTTTACATGGTGGCCATCTTTATGTGTCTGAGACAGTAGAAATATATAACAATTAAGTGATACATTTCATTTTGGAAAGTACTGAGTTAATTTAAACTGACCTGGGGAGTGGGAGTAAAAAGTATTCCGTAATACTAGGAACTCCTAGAAAATACTTTTGCGATGAAAAAAAAGTCATATGGGTCTCCAAAATAAAATCAGTTTGTGCAGGAATAAAACCTGTTATTTCTTTATACTTTTTTTTTACTCATCTGGACTTGCTTTCAGTTTGAATCTCAAGATGGCTTTCAATCCTGATGTTGCATGGATAACGTTCCATGTGTTTGAATTTATTCTTTTAAAAGTTGACATAGCATATACTATTATTTCCTATCTGCCTTTATAAGATTTTATGTAAGATTATGCTTCCATTACTCAAAGATGGTGGTACCATATGTCAAAAACCATAGTGCATTTGCACTTTGAAGTCTAGGAAAATAGACCACATAACAGATGGTCTTATATTTTTAGTAAATATCAACGAATTTTACAAAACATTAAAAAAAGTTGCAAACTCATTCAGTGTTTAACTTGTTAATGTAAGATTTGGATTAGATCAATTCTAGTAGATCCAAATTATTTTCACCTTGCTTCTCAAGGCTTGATGTTCCTCAAGGAAATGATACATCTATGGAATTCTTCAGCTGGTCTATCAGCCAACTTGGTGCTCCTAGAATACCAAAACTCAGATCATGTATGAAGACAACATGTTTCTGCTTGCTGAATGAATGAAGGCAGAACCAGATATAGCCTGTTGCCATGTCTATAACAAAAAAAAATGCCTACTGTCCATGATTCCCTCAAAATCATGTTTGGTATTACTATAAAATACAATCGTCCTCTATGGGATGTCTTCTTTCACACCACCAATGGACGTAGCACCACAGTAGACATACTTCCTTTTTTTCCCCCTTCAACTGACATATTTAAATCCTTCTCCAATATTTACACCCCCTTACAGCTAGAAAGTAAATCTCAATTATAGTGTTATGTACCTTTGATATCAGGCTCTGGTCTTTACCCACAGTTATTAATCACCAATTCCAAAGTAGTCAGTGTTTTAAAAGCAATTTATAAAACTTGAGGATAAGTAGAAAAATAAGTAATTTGGAATATCTGCAGCCATTGAACAGGTATATTCTCTAACTGAGCTTTAATCCATTTTCCTGTGTTTGGAGAGTAGCCAGAATCTAGATCAAGAATTCTGTGTAAGTCAAATTTTTCCAATCCTTAAAGTAAGTCTACTTATCTAGATTATAAAATAAGCAGTGATTAAGAAAGGACATAACAAGAGATGGCACTGAAATTACTTTCTTTTACCATTTCTTCCAAACTTCCAATAAATTCTTCTGGCAGGGATTTTCCAGTTGAGAAAGAGAAACATTTGGATTTGGGAGGAAAATGAGGCTCATGAGACTATTGAATTCTATACTGATAGATTAATAATAGTACCCGAGGTTTCACAGAGTCTTCATCCATTAGTCGAAAAACTTGCCTCATCCTACAGGCAGCTTAATAAAAACTCAGGTTGGGAATTCTCAGTCTAATGTCTCTTTTTTCTATACACTATTGCCTCCATAATGCTTGATTGTTTATTATAATTGATACATCTTAAGGTAAGTATTTGGGAACTGCTACAGGGATTGTTTGAAAAGGATAGGACATATTGGAGAGAAGTGACATTTTTATAGCAAAAATTCTAACACACCAAGATAACTCAACAACTGCCATTATTATAGTTTATGTTGTATCTGCTGTATAAATCATTTAAAATTGAGAAAAACGGGTTTTTTTAAAGTTGATTACATTTGAGTATTTCAAATGTGTCATTTTAACTGGTATCTATACTTAATTCTGCAACCTCTCCCTGTCTGAATGTAAAAGACTGAGGCATAATATCTTTGAATTCTCCTTGATAATATTTAGACCAGATACTTTTCCATATGTGGAATACTTACCACTAGGTTACTGCATGTCACAATGAGGTCACCAGATTTAGTAAACCTTTATGGCCTTGTATGTTACACCCTTAAGAAAGGGGTCCTCTCTCAACCTGATGGCAAGGGCTTCCATAGCTCATGAAAAGAGCAGAGGAAAGAGGACATCCCTGTTTGGTCCCTCTGAAGGTTTGAAATGGACCCAAATCGAGGCCATTAGTTCGTATAATTGTATTGTGATTACTGCACAGTGTTTTGTTTGCTGATAGAAAACCTACTCCCAACTCCATCCTTTCATTCAATTTCTGAAGAAAGGTCCACTCTAAACAATCAAAGGCTTTAGCAGCATTAAAGGAACCTATCACAACTGGGCAAGCTTTATTCCTTGAGCCTGCATGAACAACATTAAGTTAACATTAACATTAAGTTAAGAAATAGGGTCAGAAATCTACCTAGATTTAATGAAATAAAATTGATCATATCCAATATCCAAAACTGATCATGTCCAATGTCCCTATGATATTATCCAGATGTTTTGCAAGGATACTTGCAAATAATTTGCCACCCAGTTTTATTAGTGTGATTGGACCATACAAGTTTGGTTCCTAAGGATGTTTCTCCTGCTTATGAATTAAAATTATTCATGCTAACCTCCCCCAGCAATAGTTTTGCCTGTTAGTATGGAGCTGAATAGGGGCAGTAAAAGAGATATATCTTCACATCACTGTTGTGGCATAACTAGGAGAGGTAATCTTGCTCACCTCACACATTCATCTTCTAGGTTTAGGAGATGAAGGGGACAATAGCTATCTTCATGGAAGCAACAAAGCAATGGCAGAAGACATGCCAGGCTTGCAATCCTAGGCACACTAATGATCAGCCACAGCTTTTTTTAGGAATGGATAGCTTTTAGTGGAGTGAACAGAGCTCACTGAAGGTAAGGCCATTCCTGCCTTCTTACAGTCTCAGATGTCTCCAGTCCTTCGTGGAGACAACATCATTGTAGCGTGCCTTTAAGTCAATGATGGAGACTGTAAGCTGAACCTGTAAATGTAAATAGCCTAAAGGTACCAGATCTCATTTGATCCTCATACAAGATTTCCCCCATTCTCTTCTGTTTTGCCTTGGCACCAGATCTCTCCGCCAGGGCAAAATGCATAAGAATGGCAGAGGGAGCTCTGGAGGGAGGAAAGGAAGGCTCGCATGAGCTTTTCCTCACCCCCTTTCCCTTTTGTTTTGCTTCCATAGAAGTTCTTTGCATGGGCAATATGCATGGGAATGGATAAGGGGAAAGGGGAGAAGGCATGCATGCTCGTGAATAATCAAATTTGTGAACTTCAAACCCATGAATGTAGAGGGAGAACTGTATTATTAATAGTATTATTATATTAGTAAGAGTATTATATTCTATAGCACCAGTCCATTGTGCTGTATTTCTGTCAGTCATGAGCGTAAAAGAAAACACATCTTGCTGCTTAAACAATAAAATAAATAAATAATGCAGCAATGGAACATCTTGGAAATTTAAAGGATCAACTTACATTTAGAATACAAAAGGCAAATTGGCACTTGATTTAAACAATTTGCCACTTGTGCTCACTGTCTGTTTAATATTAATGAGGATCCTATGAACAAATCCAGGGATGGAATCTAGATGGAATCTTGAGGTGATTTTTTTTTTAAATGTGGTAGATTATTTTCCCTTAAAGTGAGGCTATGTCTCAAAACAAAAGCTTCTGGGCGCTTCTTGTACTATACCCCAAGTGCAAAATCTAGCTGGGAGGATTGTACAACAGAATACATAAACATATAGAGTATTAGAAGACTGCAATGCAAAAAGGATGTTAAATTGCTCATCCAAGGGAGTGACATAAGTAATCCTGACATAATTTCTAAGCAGCTAAGCAAAACTAGGTCAAATCACATTGACCTATCTAACGTAATAAGCCTCTTTTTTTCAGTTAGAATTTTACAATGTAGATGGTGTCTGCAGGCATTACCATACCTTGTTATTGATGTATACTGTTTTTACTCTCCTTTAATATCTTATCACCATATTGGATTAATCAGACCAAACACAACCGCAGTCCACTTTTACCCTGTTTAATTATCCAGGAATCCTTTGCTGAACTGCTTCTTCAGCAGAAGTTTAGAAACACAATCTCTTTTACAAATATAGATCTCAAAGAAAAACTACTGAAGAGGTCAGGTCTTACTCTGATATGCATTCAACTTGCATTGATTACCATTTTCTGTTTTGTTTTAAAATATCATGCTTTGAGATGAAAGTAGTTCATTGTTGCGGATAAATTTTGGCATAGCAAACTGAAATAAAATGAAAAGAGATTGGATGTATAACAAATATCCAGGGTTAATCAGCCCTCACGCCTCTGGTTTGTCTACATTGTCAACGTGAGAAGCAAAAGCTGAAGGAAAGCTGAAGGACAATCAACAACCCAGGGCAAAATCAGGAATCCTTTATTCTCATTCTCAATCTCTCTCTCTCTCACGCGCACACACACACACACACACACACACACAGAAACCACACAGACACTTCTCAGAACAAGTGATTCTGTAAACTATAGCTGGCCTGAACTTTCTAATGAGCATGATTCACATTCCATCCAGAAATGGTTTGGCCTTTGCATGACCTATGACAGTTAGCAAGTAGGCTGCAGCTGAAATACCCTGGAATTTTTAAAGAGAGGTAATTGTTATCTCTAGGCCAACCTCTTTGACAAATTATTGTGAAATTAGTACCAAGCAAGACTGAGTCCATGTTTCTCTGGACCCTTGGGTAGCGTTACCAGGTGTCCCTTATTATAAGCAATGTGTTCTATTTGAGCACTGGATAGCCTGCCTTTACCATGATGCCCTTCACTAAAACAGAAATGCAGGAATGTAATTTACAAATGTGGACAATATGTTAATTTTATAGAAAAACACATGGCTAACTTAACTGAAATCAATGCTTTCATTTGCTATTTAGATAGAAAACAAACTGGTTAAAAGTGGCCTTTCCCACAGCTTACCTCTGCTGCGGTAGTGGACAATGGCAGCGGCAGCTCTCCTGGGAGAGGAGCGCAATGGAGTGCTCCCTTCTGCATCAGATGCCTGCAGGAGTCAGGAAGCATGATGGCCATGCTCCTTCCTTCTGCAGCGCAGCCAGATACTGTCCCAGGCTGCTCTGGGGCAGGAAGCGCAGCCAGTATGCTTCCAGGATTTCCGCAGCAAAGGTAAGCATGGATACACGGTGGGACGATCGCGAATCAGTGACAGGGAAAACCCATCAGTGATTTGTGCCACCTAGGGAGGGGAGAAGGACAGGCCCAGGATGATGTCGTGCATAAACGTCATCCCAGCCCCATCCTTCTCTCTTCCCCATGGCGGATTTGGTGCTTTGCGCAGAAAGGGCAAGTTACTTCTTCATTGTCAATACTGCCTGTCATGAATTTCACTCATCCCTTATTGTTTTTCGAAAGCTTCATACCCTTGGGCAGTAGGAAATCAGTGGAGAACCTGTAGTGCCTCTCTTTCTCTTCCATAGCACTCCTCTTTGTACCTTCCCCTTTAATCCCTTCCCATATTCTATTGACATCCCTTTCCTCTTTAGTCCCTTCATTCCTATAACCACACCACCTCCTTCTTTAGATTCTTTCTTTTCTAAATCAAATGTGAATCTCGCCAACACTACCACACTTTATTTACTATAGAAAATTATACACACATACCTACTTGATCACTCACAGTGACAGTAGCATTGGGAACAGGCATCCAAAACTTCACAAAATCAACTGAGGCTCACTCCTGAAGAGAGTTTTGAAGCATCATTGGCCTGCCCATGCCCTCTTTGAAGCTGCTGGATAGCTTATTTAGCAAGCAAAGACAACCGTCTGCAATGGTCTTCCTCTAAGTGAGCAGAGCATCTTATCCTCCGTGGTGTCTAATAACAGGGAAAATTGGATGCTCAGAACAGAAAGCACAGCAACCACACAAACTAGCTACCATGAGTAGCAGTGGATAGACCAGAGGTCCAACAGTTTTCTTATCACTCTGTCCTCAACTCACATGCAGCATAACACATTACTCAGAAAGTTCTAGAGAGAGCATACAACATGCCAAAATCAGGAGGCAGCATGGCAGGGACACTATCTGAAATGCTAAGAAATTAATGAAGGGTCACAAGGGGGAGCACATGTTAGACATCCTTGAGCTCTGAGTATCTGTCAAACATCCCAGTGTGCCACACTTTAATCCTAGGTTTGCTTCTAAGTCTTGATTGTGTACACATGGCTTTGAGGTAAGATTCCAGAAATATTATTTACTGCTAGCCATTAGGGATGTGCTTCTTTAAATTATTCGTTCATTCAATGTTCTTCCTGCCACATGAATGTCTGTGCAGTTTTCAAGGTCTCATACTGAGAGAAAGTCCCCAATCCTGAATTACCTCTTTCCTACCTGCAAGGAAGTTCCCTTGTTGCCAGATATAATAACTGCTGGTGGATTGTTCTCCTGTTTCTCTCATGGCCAACCAGAGAGAGGTGGGTGGGCAGCCAAGCTAGGTCACCCATTCCTTGTTGTTACAGACAGTACTGTATGAGGCTCAATCAGCAATCTCTCCCCTCACACACACACAGCCATGTAGGTCCCACACAAGTGGGACAGGATGAGAGGTCCAAGCAAGGAAGACTTCCTACTGTATGCAGCACACATCAATGCAGGCACCATTGGAAACCACCTGGGGTCCTCTGGGCGTCGTGCAGGGTATCATTGTGGTGCACAGGCTATATTAGAAGCAATTCTCCTTGCTTTTCTACTGCCACTCATCCTTTTGCTAGCCACTACATGGCCATGGCCAAGGCCAATGGAGGAGGACAGGAAAAGGGTGAGTCTGGGCGATGGTGGGTGGATATGTAAGCCTCAAGTACATTCAAAGACTAAGGGAAAAAACACAAGAAAATAGAGAACTGCAATTAGTTTGAACTATGCGTGGTTCATTGGTATGATTTAGGATCAAAAAAATCACACATTGATTTGGGCTTGTTTCATAGTTTGACTAGGTATAATTAAAAACAATTTCCTCTTGTCAAACTTAATGGTTTAATGAATGCTTCCAAACTTTTTCTGAAAATGTATAAATCAGTGGCTCATCCAAATCTATTCCCATATCACTAATTAAAGTTTAGCATTGCGTCCAAGCCAAGCCTTAATGATGCCAGAAAGTTATACAAGGCTTATTCAGCTAACAGACTCCTTTCATGTCAAGAGAACATATGATTACCTTGTTGCAACAGCTAGACTAGTTATTGGTTTGTTTCTGGGTACAATTCAAAATGTTGGCTATGGCCTATAAAGCCTTATACAAAACTTAGGCCCATGAGCCTGTTGGACGCTGAAGTCCTCAGAAAAGGCTTTCTTTCAGTACCACCACCCAGACATGTGTAGTGAGGGACATGAGACAGGGCCTTCTCAGGCTTCTAGGCTTTTACCTTTCCTAGGGAGGATCACATAGCCCCCTTACCGCATTCACAGAGGTAATTATATAAACCAGAATACTTACGTGGACTTGTCAGCTTTTAATAGTCTCTGTTGAGTGAGACCAGAGTGTTATGTTTGACTGGCACTAAGTGACAAATCAAGACTCATGATGGGGCAAAAGAGACAGTGAAGCAGTTCTCCTCCTATACATATCATTTGGTGTTTGACGTTGATCCACCCTCCCGCCCTTAATGCAGTATGAGTTAATCTGGTCACTTTGGGGCCAGAGAGGAATTTCTCCCCATTTTCTTAGGGTTTTTTTGCCTATCCCATGTTTGAGAGAATTGGAAAAACTGGCTTTGGTGATGTCATTAAATAGGTAGTCCTTTAGCAGATAAAGGAGGAGAATAAAACTTTGGTGATCACCTATTGGCACCTCTTTGGTGTAGGATAGGGCTCTGGAGCCCTGTCTTTAGGGCCCTGCATCTCAGGGGATTAGTGAAGGAGGCTACCCTTGAGGTTAACCTGGGAATAAGGCTCTCACTTTTAGCGCCCTGCAGCTTGAGTGGGAGTCCCTGAATTACTTTCCAAGATGTTGGACTGGTGAGCAACCAAAGCAATTTGGATTGCCTCTGAGGCTGAGCTGTTATCACCCTGAGATAGGCTGAGCCAGGATGTCACACTGTGAGCTTGGTATCAGCTCGACCCATATCATGTTGCTCCCCCACTGTCTCTTTCAGGATAGTGCAATTTAAATAGAACAGGTCAAAATAAAGTGGCCCTTTGTTAACCCAACTTTGTGTCTGGTCTATTTATTCCATGGCTAAGCATCAATTTATTGGCTGGAACCTTGGTGGTGCTCTCCACTAGCAGTCAAATTTTTTTTTTTTTTCAGGATCATGCATTGGCAGATAGACTTCTCAGAGTTGACAGAGTTTATTTCTCCAGTTCCTTGCTTCCTTCATGGGTATTGCACCCACAGCCTGTTGCCACCTCCTACACAGGTATAGTTTGGTCATCATAGGGCACAAAGAGAATTCTGTTCAATGTGTCTGTCACACCATCATATTACTGTTACAGAAGCTGCTTGTTGCTGGACATTCTTAAAGTCCTTGGGGGAATCAGATGAAGTTGCTACATCGCTAAATCGATCATAAACGTAACAGTGATTCTAAATGTGAGAGGAAATTCATTACCCCCCAGCCCCCGGTTTGAGTGTTAGACTATAACCCTGGAGACCAGGGTTTGATTCCCCGCTCAGCCATGGAAACCCACTGGGATACCCTGGCCGCATCACACACACTTAGCCCCAGAAAACTCTGTGATATGGCGAGCCTAAGGCAAACCTAAGTCAGAAATGACTTGAAGACGCACAACACATAACCGACTCATTTCACAATAGTATGATTTAACAATAATACAATGATAAATTTAATAACTTATTAGTAGCCAACAATAGTATTACATTTCCAGTAAGCCTACAGATTGTTCTTCTCCCCATTGCTTTCAAATTGGTTTTCAGTATGACAGTTAAATTTCAAGTCTGACCTCTATAGGCAGGTAACTGAAATGGGTGTTTTATGACCACAAGTTTAGAAAACACATACAGAAATACTTATAGGTTTGCATGTCTCCCCCCACCCCTCCTCTCTCTCTCTCTCTCACACACACAGACACACACACACACACAGAAGAGCTATCTTTCCAAGCTCCTTTCTGCTTATGTCATTTTCATATTAGGTGTGATCTTAGTCCAGTTCTTAACAAGCACCCCTTCTTCTTCCTTTTTAAAACAAACTTCATTTTGCTTCCACACAACAAATCCTTTGTAGTTACAGAGCCATATTTTGCTTTTAAATTGGTAACATAAACGTGCATTTTCCTTCCAGAACGTATGTTTTTAAATAGCCTGATTGTTACCACCTTTTTGTAATCATAACCAACTATTCTAACAAACTATCCTTTGTTGAGTGATCCAGTCTCCTCTGTTCCCACAAACCTACAGCACATGTTGCCATAGTTACTCCGCATGTCTATTTACCACACAAGTGATCAAAGAAAGCAGACAACACACACATACATACACACAAAAACCTTGCCAGACTTCCTACTGGGTAATGTCCAGCCACTAATTAACTGATACACTCAGCCTATGGACTCCATGCACTTTTTCTCTCCTTTATTATCTATGAAATACAACAGCAACATTCTCAGACAAAAAGTACATTTTTCTTTCAGAGTCAGAAAAAAACAGGACAAAGGGATGGGAAAAATTCTCACTAAGAGCTGAGGTCACACATTTTTCAGGTTTTTTGTTTTTTGTTTTTGAAAAGCCACTTTTTAAAAAGCAAGGCTTGCATTACTGAATAGAAAGTCGGCAGTGAAAACAGGAAGAATTAAAGCATATCCAATTGAGGCAAACCATTGCAGAGCTCGCTCTCTCCCCGCCCCCGTGTCATCTACCAAATATCCATCCACTGTGTCATAAAACATACAATCAAAGAGCTATAGTCACTGCAGTTTACTATAGTATATCGACATAGTTATAATAAACCAGAATGAATAGGGATCACTCTGTTCTCTGTGGATATCATCCAAATAGTTAAGCATTTTGGTATTCCATTGGCAAAAGTTTAACATTTCTCTGGGTCCTGACATTAGTGGCATTTAGGTGAAAAACCTATATACACTTAACTAGCAGGAATTCCCACTGAGCCTAATACACTTCATTCTAACAGACAAACACAAAACTGTGCTGAATGTCAAATGAATCATGTCTTAAAACATGTATTCCATATTAAATTATCAGAATATTTATTTAGCTATTCCCATCCTAGATATTTCCACTTTCCAAACAATCCAGTTTACTTCCATCTGTTTTAGGAGCAGTTGTGTGGATCCTTTTAACTTATTTTCAAAGTTCCTGAGAATTTCAGTTGGTGATGGGTCAATAATAAAATGCTGCTAACTTGTCTTAGAAGTCTGTATTTTTAAAAATGATCCCTGATTTCAAAGAAGTATCTCTGCCTTGTACGGAAATACTTCATGTTTTGAGGTATAGATTTGGAGAGACTTTAGAAGATACCACAGTGCCCTCTCCAGTTTTCAAGAAAACCATTCCTGCCAGAATCTTTAGTAAGTCTCGAGGGTTCTAAGACCTGTTACTATATTTTTTTTTTATTTTTCCATAAATAATAATCTCTTACTCAAAAATTGTTCAGATGGTAAACATTAAAAATCTGTAACAAAGACTATAACTCCTGAAGGAAAACAATCATACAATTCTCTGCATCTTGCTTTGTAGTAAACCCTGTAGTGTTCATAAGGCTTATTCACTAGTAAGTTTCTTTTAAGACTGGGACTTCAATTAAGATTAAGCATGCAGCACATACTGTACTTTCTACTGTGGAAAAGAACAATCTGCCATTTCCTAGTATGGCAAAAACCAGGTTAGAGATTAAATGACATGGTAGAAGCCTAAAATGTACAAAATAACCATTGCACTTTTCATTGTCAAGGCATCCAGGTCAGAAGTTAATTGTTGTTAGTTGCCTGCCCAGTTCCCCCCTTCACAATGATATAATAATTCCTTTAATAAACAGTGCTTCCATGAGACTGCATAGTGGATCATTCTAGTCTGCCAAACGACATTTTAAATATATTGACTGCTTTTCCAAAAATGTTGAAGGCAGTTTGAAAATCAAGACCACACATGTTTTGACAAGTTATGTCCCATAGAACCTTCTGGTTTGCCTCTGCTTTTTGAAAAGGCTGAATCTTATCAGTGTGATTGGCAGCATATTACATGCAGTACTTCTTGTTCCTCTGGGAGAACAGTTAGCAGACAGGCACAGATCTATGCCTTTGTGCTGTTCTTCAGGACTGGAATTTTTCAGTGGTCCAGATCATTTATCTGTGCCATACAGAATTCCATTTCACACTGAAGACACACCACTATATCTGAGAGTTAATAAATCCAAACTGCAATGTTCTTGTTACGAAAAATGGACTGGAAGATAACAGATAGCTTAGTTCTGTCCTTGTGTCATTTTGTTTAAGATATTTTTTAACTTAAATTCAGAAGCAGTTTTCAATATATTCAGGCCACTGGTTTTTGACACTTTCATCTTACTGTATTTTAAGGTCAATTTTTCAAACTGACTAATGCTTCTGCAGACCTCTAATAAACACTGGAAACATTTCAGCGTTTCCTGTCTGTTAGAACATGCATAAACTATTCTAGATGCTGAAGTATGATAGTTTACTGATGAAATTGAATAACGCAGTTTTGTTTAACACACAAAGACAAACTGGTGCTTCACCAAACTGGAGGCTAACAGGTATGGAAACATATCATGTGACTTTTGCAGCTCAGTTCCAAGACTATACCTACTTGGAATACCACACAATTTACATTCAAGTAAACACACATAGGATGCCACTGCATGTGTTTTCTAAGAAATATCTCCTTTGTATAGAAGGAGACTTGCTCCCTCATAATTTGTACTTCAACAAGAGTAAATTTAACAGAACTCAGTGCAAAATAAAGAACTGTTAGAAGTATATCCATAGATCCAGAGGCTCCTCTTAATTGCATTAGTTAGAATCAGTTTAAGCTTTCTGACTATCAGCAACACTGACTCGTATTGGATCTGTTTCCTTAACTTCATTGTTAAGAGCTGGATTTTGAAAGTGTTCTGTCATGTTCTGTACTATACGTTAACAGGCTCCTGCTTAGACATGTGCAGCACAAAAACTCATCAAGATTCTTACAATACTTTCTCAGCAATGTGCATGAATCTGGTTAGATATTTGATTTCACCAGTGTGACTTTTCAAACCACTAATGGTTTGCAACAATGTGAAATATGGGTCTAGGTAAAAGGAAGTACACTCAAATCTCTGTTGGTATAAGGACATTTTTTGGCTAAATTCTTAATGAAGAATACAAAAACTGTCAGAGATGGAAACAAAAATGAATGCAAAAAGTATCAGGACACGGAAACAAAAACCAGGGCCATATTATGACATTAAGTGGCATCAGTGAACACTTCTAGTAGTTTTCTCAGGTGGACAAATCACCACCAGACCAAAACAAAAACAAACAAACAAAAACCAGAGAGCTGGAGCTATGTGTAGGACAAGGAGCACACAACCTAAGGAGGTAAAGTAATTTGCTGAATTTGTGCTACACCTTTTGTGTTCATTAACACCACTAAGGTACTTTTCAGTTTCTTACCATGTCTTTTAATAATCTTCCCCCTTTCTCTTTCTCTCTCTCTCCTTTATTATATATCTGTTCACCCACTGTCCTAAAAGATATTCTGCACAATGGATATTTGCTCTTTTTTAAAAAAAAAATCTGCTATTTTCTTTTAACCAGAAATATTCTAAATATGATACATGTGTGCTTGGAAAAGTACCATATCTTTTTGAAAGAGGGACATATGACGTTTTAAAAACTGTCTTTTAGCTTACTAGCACCAGCTCCCTCTGGTGGCAATAAATCACAGGATATCCATCCTAGGATCCTAAATCATTGCTTGGAGAATAGTCTGATTGCAAGTAATAAATTGATTTCTTAAATAGCAAAGCAACTCCACAAATAGGCATATTCATAAACTGGTATGCAACAGGAGGGCTTTCCTCTTCATTGCTGGTAGAAATATTCAGATCACAGTTAAAGTCTTCAATACAAAAGCTTCTATTTCTGATACAGGTGCCCCTGTCCCTTCCTTTATTCTTTTTCGTTACTCAGCAAGCAATTTCTCCCACTTCTCATGGACACTCTTATTTCCCTTGTATTTTTTAAAAAGATATTTAGTGTTGTACTAGTCTCTGGCAACGTTAAACAGTGCATTTTTCAAAACGGTGTGTGTCTAGATAACAACATTCTTTGAAGTGGAGGAAGTAGAAGAGGAGGAGATCGACCCATGCTAATTACAGAACAATGTGAGAAACTTTGCAAATAAAAGCAATCAGGTGTTTTTTGGTTTTTTCTTCTATCTGCCAGGGTGTGCACATACAACGTTTTCCTTTATTTGTTTTTAAAGTCACTTCTTATAACAAAAAGGCAACGGGGAAAGGGTGGTAAAACATTAAACCAGTGGCCTTGGAGTGGACTTTCCCTGCGTACTTGTTTAATTAGTTTTCTATGCCAGGGAGGACCCAACTGCCAAAGCGTTGCTTTGTTATCACAAAGCGAGGTTGCTGCTACGCCGGGTGCCACAGCACATTTAAGCCAAGGTGAATCCAAGTGGATAGATATTTACCCAGGAAAGAGATTCATTAGACACCTTTTACGGAACCTATTTCCTCAAATACCTCGCAAATGACGTCACCAATTGCTAGGGCAAAAAAAAAAACTTGAAAAGCAGTTCGAACAACAAGTGTAGCCACGTCCCTGCTCCGTAAAGGTTTCACTAACAAAACAAAGAATGGACCCCCGCATTCCACCTAAGCGCTCAGAGTCTCTTTCCCTCTTCCTCCTCGTCTTCTCTTTATAGGAAGATCGCCAGCTTCCTTGCAGCTTGTGCCTTACCTGCCTCATGTTTAGAATCCCATTATCCATCCAGCAGCAAACAGGAGAGTTTCAGGATAAACCAAGATCCCATCCACGATTTCCCAGTTCCCAGCACGCCGGCAACTTTCAGTCTCCCAAGTCCTTTCTGATCGTTTGCTTCCTGGCTGCAGAATGCGTCCGTGAGACAACGTCAAGTTTTCTCAGTCTTGTCCCTGCTAGCCCATCACAAGTCAGGGAGCAGGGAAACAACTGTCCGCCTGGCTCCTATTTCAAATCGCAGCTCAGAGATGTAGCAGTTGGCTGAATTAGGCCATGAAATAGCCTCACCAATCAGGAGAAGGGGAGGGAGGAATAACACGTAAAGGCTGCCTACATGGGGATTAGGGAAGCTTTCAAGGATTTAAGAGGCTGAAAAGCAGCTGGAAACGGTGTCTCCAGCTACAAAGAGGGAAGTCAATTTGCTCTATAAGAGATTATTTTTCATTCTTATCTAACTTCTCTGCATCCAGTCTTACCCTTAAACAGGTTCCCAGATTTGCCCAGAAAAACAAATACTGAATCTTGAAAATATGAACTGAAACTACAGAGAGTCACTCAAGTGGCAAATTTCTTATACACTGTCACTATAGCAGAGCAGTTGGGAGAATTTCAGCCAGTTAATCCACAAGATGTCATTCGAAAGAATGTGCGTTATATTTTCCTAATTGCACTTTTCCTTCCTTTCAAAACTTCCCTGCAAACTGCTCAGCAGAAACGTTACTTTTTATGAAGGCAAAGTTTCATCAGCAGATTCTTATATTCCTTTATCTCCAAGATCTGTAAGAACTGTTATATTGTTATTAACATATTTGTTGACCCTGTTTACTTCCAAACATTTCTATACTCCTTTTCATTGAGAAAGAAAGAAAATCCCGAAGCAATTCACAACAAAAAGCTTCTACACCACCTTTTTAAAAAGTGGTCTTAAAAAGAACTTATTTCATCCCCATAATTTGACTCTCAAATTTGCAGCAACACCATTACAGATTAAACAATTCAGAGACAGAAACAATTATTTGAGGATTTCCCTCCTCCTGGGATAGTGTTGATCTTCTTGTTTTGTTTAGTCTTTCTAACCCGTGCTTTGAAGCTGGGGCTAGTATACGCCCTTTGGGTTGTTTACACTCATCTTAGGGGAGGAAAAGCACACAAAAATGTACACACTCAAACCAAAGTCCTAAAATCCCCATCTTCCTTCTTTACATATGCCTCAGCTTTAAGGTTGTCCTAAGAGGCGTCTGCTGTATCCTCTGGTCCAGTCCAAATGGAATTTTTTTCTCAATTTACATGCAGATCTGAAGTGGTAATCAGCAACGACTATACTTATCTAGCTAAGGAGTAAATCATCACCCAGAAAATGCCTTGCAAATCAAGAACTATCTTGCAGTGAACAGCTGATATGTATTAGAAGTATATCACCAATCTGTTACCTTTTTCACATCTCAAGGTGCCTAAAACATAGAAACAGAAACTCAGAGACAACGCATCTGCTTTCATACAGAAAGATTATTCAGATTTCTGACAGGATGGGATTTTGTGATTAAACTTTTCTATTTCTCATTTTCTGTTGTTATTTATAGCCAACATGCACAGTGTGGCAAGTTTTCTATCACATAGTAAATAATAGTTTCTACCCAGCATTAAAGCCTAAATAGCCTAAAGGCACCAGATCCCATCTGATCAAGGAAGTTAAGCAGGGTCAGCTCTAATTAGTAACTGGATGGCAGACTGACAACAAATGCCAGGTGCTGTAGGCTATATGCACCTCGAAGTATTCATTGCCTAAGAACATCCTATGAAATTCATGGGGTCACTGTAAGTCAACAGGTGACTTGATGGCAAATGTGCACATACACAAATGTACCAGTAGTTCTACTCAGCTTACTTGACTGGTGGCTTTATTGGGCTAGGAAGAGAGAGAATAGTGAAGGTGAACAATTGACTCCAAAGATGGTACAGCTGTGAATAATTTGGCTTTTTGGACCATGGTCTGTGAGTTCATGAAGATGGACTTCTGACAAGTGATGAGTGTTACCTCACAGCAGTTGGAAGGAACATTTTTAGCTAAGAATCTCACAAACCTGATAAGCAAGGCTTTCAACTGATTTTTGTGAGGAAGGGACACAGTATTCTTGAGCACAGGAGTTAATCAAATACTGAATAGCCCAAATGTTATATATATAGAACTGGGTGAATAGTACAAGAAAAACCTTAGGCAGCTAGAAGGGAATAACCCATGATCTTAGATCTCTCTACATTAATGCACAGAGCATGGGTAATAAACAAGATGAACTTGAATTCTTAACATGGTAAAGCAAATATTATACACTGTATTTGTTGATTTATAAGACTACCTTTCCCCCCAAAAAAATACTGTTTGAAAATGGGGTGTTTCTAATACGCCAGTGTGTCTTATATGCTGGCAAATACTATTTGCCAGTGTATAAATGGGGTGCATCTTATACACAGGTGTGTCTTGTATGCCAGCAAATACAGGTAATAGGCATCACTGAAACCTGGTGGGACAAGTCTCATGATGAGAATGTAAGGACAGAGGGGTATAACATATTTCAGAGAAAGGAAAGAAGGGGAAGTAGCATATGTTAAGGTTGTTTACACCTGTGAAGAGATCCATGACTTAAATCTTGGAAGACAGATTGAGAGCATCTGGGTAAAAATTAAAGGGGGGGTGGAGAACCAATAGTGATATCATTGTAGGTCTATTACAGACCCCCAAGCCACAATGATGACTTGGACAATCCCTCCCTGAAACAGATGACCAAACATTCAGAAAGGAGAGATGTAGCAGTAATGGGAGATTTCAGCTATCTTGCTATTTGTTGGAAGTTAAACTCTGCCAGGAATATAAGTCCAATAAATTCCTCACTTGACTTGCAGACAATTTCATTGTCCAGAAGGCAAAAAAGGCAACAAGGGGATCACTTATTTAAGATTTGATCCTAAACCACAATGATGACCTGGAAGTGGTGGGATCCTTAGGTGGATATGACCAGGTTCTCTTGGAGTTTGCCATAGAGCAGAAAGAGGAAGACAAGCATAATGAGACACAACATTCTAGACTATAAGAAAGCTGATTTAAATAAACTTAGGGAAATAGTGGGTGTAATCTCATGGACAGGAATACTAAAAGAGAAAGGAGTTCATGATTGATGGGAGTTTCTTCAAAGTAAGACATAGACGGCACAGTTTCAAACTGAACATGAGTCAACACTTTGATACAGCAGCTAAAAAAGTCAATGCAGTTCTAGGCTGCATCAATTGGAGTATAGTGTATATATCAAAAGAAGTAATAGTACCACTTCAATCTGCTTTGATCAAACCTCACCTCAAATACTGTGTTCAGTTCTGAACATCATAATTGAGGAAGGATACTGACAAGTTGGAACATATCCAGAGGAGGGCAACCAAAATGGCAAAAGGCCTAGAAACTATGCCCTATGAGGAGTGGCTTAGGGAACGCGTTATATTTAGCCTGGAAAAGAAAAGATTAAGAGGCAGCATGAAAGCTATGTTTACATATTTAAAGAGATGTCATATATAGATGGAGCAGGCTTGTTTCGTACTGCTCCAGAGACTAGGACATGGAGCAATGGCTTCAAACTACAGTCATTACAAGCCACATTCACTAAGGTTAGGAGCACAGTACCCCTGCAAAAGTGGAAAAATCACAAATATCAAAATGTGTGTGTGTCTCTGTGGGAAGGGGGCCAAGGCATGGTGAGGAAAGCAAGCATCCAGGGTCCTAAACCAGGTCAAGGAAAGAAGAGGAAAGGAGATGGTTCAGCATGGTAGCTCTATACTTCCTTTCTCTCACTCGTCTCCTTTCCTGGGTGGAAGGGGCATTGGGAGTGGATTTACAGTGCTGGGAGATTGGGCTGTAAGCCATCCTGAGCTGGCCAGTCAGAAGCTGGTGGAGGAGGAGGACCAGAGGTGGATACTAAAGGGCTGTGCGGCCTGATCAGAGCTGTCGATAGAAAATGTTCCACAAGAAAAGAAGCACTTGAGGTGGGGGTGGGCAGGAGCTGTAAAAACTCTCAAATAATTAAATCCATGAAAGTTAAACCTGCAAAAGGTGACTGCAAAAGGTACAGGAAAAAAGATTCCACTTAAACATTAGGAAGAACTTCCTGATACTAAATGCAGTTTGACATTGGAATCTGCTGCTTCAGAGTGTGGTGGAATCTCCTTTGCAGATTTTTAAACAGAGGCTGGATGGTCACCTATCGGGAGTGTTTTGATCGCGTACTCCTGCACGGTAGAGGGTAGGACCTGATGGCCCCTGTAGTCTCTTCCAGCTCTATGATTCTATGATTCTCTGTCTGTCTGTGATCTGACACATGTGTACAACATGCATCTCTATAGATACAGGTCAATTTTGCTATCCTGAGATAAAGGTAACATATAAGAAAAGAATTCATACCCTTCACTGATGCAGTTTTAGGTCACCCACTTGTATTTCCATATTATTAACTTTGGATGCAAGAATAAATCATGCTATAATTTTCAAGAGGAAAAGAGGAAACCAAAAGAGCTTGATTTTATCAGGAGTTCTTGACTCTTTTGACACATTACAATCAAGATTCATGCTTTGACTATGTAATTAATTTAAGAGGCTCAAGCGAGTGCAGGGCAGCACTGCAGCAAGGACTGGAGTTCATAGACTTGGCAGTTCCAAACTCATCAAGGGAGCAACAGTTGATGGGCACAGTGGCAAACAAGTCTGGGCTGGCATGGATGAACTGTGGTTCAACAGGGCTGATACTGCTCACTGCAGCATCCTTTCTCCATAAAATATGTTACACCCAGGGGCAACTGGGCAGCCATCTACACAGCTACATTTACTAATTATATTATTTTTTTTACTTTACAAACTATATTAGCCTGATCTACAACAAAATGATGCTCCTAAATGTGTTCATTACTAACATCAGCAAATTCAATTTTATTCCTGTGGTTGCATAAGTCCTCTGATTGAAATGAATCCTTAAAAACAAAAACAAAACTGTATGCTCAGGACGTTTCCTTTTTTTTTAAAAAAAAAATCAGGCTTGTTTTGTTGCAGTAACATCTTAAATTGCATTTTTATCTTTTTCTCTCACCCACTTAGAACTATTTCCTTATTGGCATACTGAAGAATATTTTAAAATGAAAACAATGGTGACAATTGCTAATTAGACATATGCAAATGTATAACTAGCATATGTTATATGAAGCACCTGAGAATGATTCCAGGAAATCTCTTTTTCCTCCTCTTCCTCTTATTCTACAATAATGGACATTGCCTTAATTCAAAACAGAAATAAAAGTATTCCTGAGAAAACTGGAACATTTGCAATGTAATCTAATTGCAATGAAATTTTTTGTGTCTGTTTTATTTACCACGACACACACATCAGGCTTTTTCACTTTGCAATAAATACTTAGTCATGCTTATTACTGGTTGAAAAACTCAAAAGTATTGCATGTGTGGACTGTTGAATGTGCAGGTATGAGGTTGCAAATCAACACTCAAGACTGTGATCCAACAGAGGTAATAATAGTATTTAGAAGTGGATGGCATACTTGAAGATAGATTCATGCTTTTATTGCCACTATAATTAAAATAACCTGTTCAGCCTTTGTCAGAGCAGGAAATGTATCTTCAGTGTTTGCTGGTACCCATTGTGTAACTAATTATCCATTTTATCATCATTGTTTTCATTTATAATATCTTCCACTGATGTCAATAATTGAATAAATCCAAAAAACTGACCATTAAAGGATAAAGGTCAGATTAAAGATTTTGGATTTAGAAAGTTACTTAAGTACTTTCTGGGTAGGATCTGTTCCCTACTTTAGGGAATATGGCATTCTATCATATGTGGTGTTGAGCAATATTTCTGTCATCATCCAAGTACATTAACACTTGTTTTTCTACCTTGTACGCTTGGCTGTGTCTCAAGTCTCCTTTCAATGGAGCCAACAGAGTCATTGCATGGAAAACAAAGGGCTCACCTATAATGAGTTCACAACCACACTGGGTGACCTTTTTGTTATTATTTTCCTGCAATTACATTTTTACAGTATCCACAAATGCTTGAATCTGTATTTCTCAACTCTTGAAGTGAGTTTTCCCCCTGCAGCAATACTGTTTCCATGTTTCAAAAAGTGCTTAACTATACCATAAGGAGATAGAGAACATAACTTTCGTGTAAACTCTATCTTAGTAATTTTAAGAAATGATCTGAATAGAAGCTAATTATTCAGTAGCAAGCACCATGTATCTTTTGTTATGCTGGTTTTAAGAGTACTGAACTAGTTATGTAACATTACAAAGTTTGCAAAAGAAATTTGTTGCTGTTACTGTTGCTGAAATTTGTAAAGTAACTCATTACATCAATCATCGTGTTATTTGTTCATTTTTCGTTTTTTTTAAAAAAAACTTGCAGACTGATAAATAAATTGGACAAAACTTGAAAAATTCCATCCACAAAGTAACTTGCAGTGACTATGTTTCATACAGAAAAGATAGAAGTAATAATGATGGTCCCATTTATTGCATTACTTTTGAAGTATCACTTTGTTAATATCGTCATTAACAAAAAGAAGACAAAAGGGCAAAGAAATAAAAAGAAATGCCCAAACAACACATTACAGGTTTGCTATGTTAACTTGTAGTTCATCATGTCCTAAGTTTGAATCATGAGAACCTCCACAACAAGAACTTCAGTTAATAGGACATCATCCAACACATCACAGCCAAACAACTGCACAGCCCCATTTGACTCTAACTGGGACAGGGGGAGGCAGAACCAGATGTCATCAGCAAACAGTTGGCCCTCCATATCCGGGGATTCTGCACCCACAGATTCAACTAACCATGACTTGAGAATATTTTTTAAAAATCCCAAAAGCAAACTTTGATTTTGCCTTTTATAAAATGGGTGCCATTCACTACACCAATGGACATAATGGGCCTTGAGCATCCATGAAGTTTGGTATCCATGGGGGAGGGGTCCTGGAACCAAACTCTAGCAGATACCTAGGGCCAACTGTACTCACGGGACCTTGCTCCAGATCTCCCAAAGTCCTCCCAGTAGACTATATTATTAAAATGAGTTTAACACACTTATTAAACAGCATGAGAGAAAAGAGGTCCCAATGTACAATTGCCAAGGATTAAGCAAGGGCCCTCATCATTCCTTTCTGAGACCAATTCTGAATATAGGAAACATTCTGCACTTACAGGTTCCAAAATGAAGCTTACCATCATCACTGGTATCAAAAGCCATCAAGAGATCAAGCACAATTAGCAGATTTCAATCTCTAGTCTTTTGCCTGATACATCAGTCAGGGCAACTAAAGCTATTTCAATGCCAAAATCATTCACCCTAAAGCCAGATTGAAATAGATCTAGAACAGGGATAGCCAACTGCACATGAGGCGAATTTCCTAACATACACTCTTGCACATGTCATGTCACTTGTGTCACTACTTTGAAGGAGAATTGGAAGGAAAACGATGCATTTGACAGGGGATGGGGGTTCTGAGGAAGGAGTTTTCTGCATTTGTGTTTGCATGTCAATCAATTTGGTGCAATTTTGGGGTAATTTTTACACTTCCCACCCTGGTCTAGACAATTCAAAGTTCATCCAAAGTGCCCACTTCACCTTTGTGAGTAACTTCCCCCAGAAGGGGATATTTGCAACTTGGTGGCACAGTGGTTAAATGCCAGTACTGCAGCCACAAGGTTGTGAGTTCAATCCTGCCGGGCTCCAAGTTGACTCAGCTTTCCATCCTTCCACAAGTTGGTAAAATGAGTACCCAGCTTTTTGGGGGCAATTAACTAACACATTGTAAACTGCTTAGAGAGCACTTAGCTGATAAGCGGTATAGAAGTACACATGTTATTGCTATTGCTATTATCACATGCTTCTGGGTCCAGAGCAGGACTTGTTAAGTGCAGTACTGCTTTAATTGTTTGGAACCAACTCTTTCTTCCACCACAGACATTTTCACCACTTCCTCAGCCCAGCTATCAAAATACTTACTAGCTAACTTTTTCCAGCCATGAAGGACATGGATTGAAACTATGTGTGGACTGTCCCATTTCCCCCAGATAAAAAGTTCTGCACATTAAATGAAATTTTCCTTCAGTCCTCAAGCTTCAGCCCTCAAGTTGTATTTCTAAATGTTCATCTAAACTTTTAAGTTGCTACAATACTAGAAATTTGGTGACTGAAGGAAAAATTTTTGGGGGTGGGGGCAGAATTCTTACCAGAGGGTAATGCCCTCATTTTGCTCACTCATAGCTACACCTTGACTTTGTTTAGACTCTGCCCTTTGCTCACAGTTATCTTTAAAGGATTTTGCTCTCAAAATGCAAAGTGTCAAATCAGTTCTTTAAGGGTCTGAGGGCTTGTGGCAGAAGAAGGCCTCACCAGCTGGCTAATCTCTCAGAAAAAAACCAACTGGACTTCTACTTCAATGCAATAAAGGCAGAGAAGTAAGATTTTACTACCACCACCATCACCACATACTATCCACAATCATATGCTCGCACACATGCTTCCTTGCATTCATTTTGATATTTATAACACTTGTACTACAGCCATCAGCTGAGTACTTTCCATACACTAAATCAGCTGTCTCCTAAAAAAATCCAAGAAACTGTCAGAGCTGCACAACAACAGACGGTATGCTCAGGTTTAGCACATTAATGGCCTTTTCAATCTTACTGTTCCACAGCAAGACAAAGTAATTTTTCAATTTTTCAAATGGAAATAGTAGGAATATTACAATCAAGTGGTTTCAAAATATTTGACCTAGAATTTATAGTCTTCACAAGATTTTTTTTTTAAGGAGAATGAGGAGAAACTAAAATAAACAAAATCAGCTGACAAACCTGCAGACCGTGGAATAGATTCATTTTTTAATCACAACAAAAAGTATTCATTTGTGTTTCAGTCATTTTGGTGGAAAAGCCAGAAATCTAGTTTTAAAATGATACTCTTGTTTATTAGGACAGTTTTATGTATACTGTTCTAAATTTTCATGACTCTATGTCTACAAATGTCTTTCTTATCCTCAGTCTTACCTACAGATGTATATGTACATTTATTTCACAATAGCTATATTAAATTCAATACACATTAATTTTAATAGTAGTTTTTCACACCATGGTGTATCAAAGGACTGGCCAGATGCCAAACCAAGGTGGAATGAGTGTTTCCAGAATGCAGCACTTGGTCTACAGTGCTAACCATTCAAACTGGACAGCTGTACCTCTTCATAGTTACAGAACTGACTTGCAAGAGATCTGATGCAACTGTCTTCAGAATTTTGCTTTACACCTCAGACGTTCCTTTCAAGAATACTACTTGAAGTGGTACATTAAATGGTAAGTAACAGAATCCAGATTTTAATCAAGCAATTAACTTTTGGTATTTGCCTATAAAAAATAGCACTACATTTCAGAAATAATGGCAAGCCAATTCAAGATACTGTTATGTTCCATTCTCAAAAAATAAATAAAATAAAATAAATCAGATTCCAGCTGAGATCTCCCATTGTGTTTCTTTTCATTTAAGTCCTTCCATATGTCAAGGATAATGTGAATGTGCTTCCTTTTCATATGTCCTTCTGTGTCCAGGCTTGCATTCTTGAGATTTTATGGAATTTTCACATATAAATACAACCCAATAAAAATGAGTTAAGATCTGCTTTAAACACACAAACAAGGATAAAATACATACAGTAGAGTATGCATTGTGCAGACTTCCTGACATCGTTGAACTAAATGTACTGCATTTCTCACCATTGGCAATGCTGGCTAGAGCTGCTGGGAGTTGTAATTCAACAACATCAAGAGGGACACACAGTTCCTAATCCTGATCTAAGAAAAGTATGTGTAGTGAAGGAGAGGGAGGGGGAGACTTCAATAATGAAGAGCAAAAAGTGCAGACAACAAGAGAAATTGTGGCGTGCATACCACTCACAGGACTTTTTGAACAGTCCTCCTTGTATTCCTTGAACAAGATACTAAGATAGTAAGCTAGTCATAGGAAAACAGCAATCAGCAAAAACAAGGGGCAGAGATCACAGTGTAAAATTATCACCCTGTTTCTAACCCCTCTTAAAGTATTGTTCATCTAGGAAAGGAAAGATGGTCCCTTGACTGAGTTAGGGTTAATGGCAACTTTGGGTGAATGGTGATTTGAAAGGGATTACTTGCCATGATCTGTGATTTCATCCTGCTTTTAGCCTCTGGTAAAAAGGCTTTATGTAATCTTAAAGGCTTCTTTGACCAGAGTTGAGCAGAAATATATGCACAAATTGGTAGGTAGTAGTGTTGATCCATTAAAAACACAACTTCTTTAGGATCAATCCAGATCTCCAGAAGTCATAAACAAGCTTTTGAGTCTTCAGCTCTTCATGAGGCTGGATACTGAACAAAAGAATGAAGAAAAGAAAGGCTGAACAAGAGTCTGGTCTCTGCAGGTGTACAAAAAGACTCACTGCTAGAGGTACTGATGTTTCAGTTGTCTGCTAGATGTAAAACAGATTTAGGACTTCTGAAACAAAATAGCAAACAATAACTGTTCCCTCATTTAAAAAAATACTGGTTATTTGGTTCTGCATCTCAAACAAATTGCAATGCTGTTCTGATGACAGGTAACAACAAGCTTTCATAGCTTCAAAAATGAGGAAACAGCTATTTAATCATCTTCCTGCATTCTGTTCAACATACAACCTGATGAAAAGTTCTCTGGACCTTGGGATAAAATCAGTGGAGCTTTTCAGCTTCATCACAGCTCTTTCAAGCCTTTACTCAGCAATAGGGCACTGCACAATTACCATTGAACTTTCAAGACTCAGGGCTGAATAAGCAATCAGTTACATAAGCAAATGTCAAGGGAAAGGTAAACATTTTGGTGTGTGTGGGGAGAAATGTGTCATGCACAATATACCTAAGGAGATGTCAACTGTAAACAGCGACATAAGGTGAAACAATGGATAATTCAATTGGAATAAAGGGACATGCTTTGCATACACATCATCATCTTACACTTAAAAACTTGTTTTAAACTGGAGGGAATAATCATAAGAATGTAAGAAGAGCTCTTCTATCTAGTCCAGTGTTCTCCACCGAGAGTGACCAACCAGATCCCTCTGGAAAGGCCGCATATATGAACACAATAGCACCTTCTCATTCACACACCCACTATATGCCATTGTTGTTGCTGTTGTTGTGTGTGTGCCTTCAAACTGAACCTAAGGCAAACCTATCATGGGGTTTTCTGGGGCTGAGAGTGTTTGACACACCCAAAGTCACCTGGTAGTTTTCCATGGCTGAGTAGGAAATCAAACCCTGGTCTCCAGGGTTGTAGGTGTGTAGCCATACTGCCTCTATACTGTAGGAAATATATTGCCATCATGACTACTAGCCATTTATAGCCTGAACCTACATGAATTTACCACACTTAGAGCTAGACAAGTTGGTAAGTATCACTCTACCACATAGCAATGAATTTCACATTTTAACTCCACACTGTGTGAAGAAATGCTTCCTTTTGCCAGGCTTCTGTCTCCTACCATTCAGATTCATTTGATGATACCAAACTATACTATTCTCTGTCCACATGTTTCAATGGCTTTCTCCATCTTTTTCTGATCTACAATATCCTTTATGATCTACAGTGACCAAAACTGCATATAGTACGCCAAGTGTATAAAAGTGTTATGATATGGTATTGGCAGATTTGTTTTGAATTCCTTTCTTAATGTTCTCCAATATGAGAATTTCCTTTTGCATGGCAGACGCAGAATAAGCTGATCTTTTTCATCAACTTTTCTTCACATCTCAATATCAGCCAGTCACTTCTCAGCTCATAGCACATCAATATATGTGTGCACTCCAAAGTGTGTAATTTCACAATCATTTTATTAATACAATTATTGCACATGCCATGCTATTGCATTGCATATTTAAAGTTTTCAACTTATCACGATACCATGAAACCTTGTTATTGTGTACCTTCAAGTTGTTTTCTAATTTATGTTAGCTTTAAGATAAACCTTAAGTCCTTATGTGATGGGGGACTTTAATATCCATGACAAGACTGCCTTGTTGAGAATGGCTCAGAACTTCTGCCATGACAGCGACGGATCTGTCTCAAGTCTATCCTTCCTCCAACCTGTTTTCCAAAGTCCTCCAGTTTTTCAAAGTTCTTTCAATACCTACACAAGACCTGTTTCTTTCAATACCTACACAATAGGTAAATAAATAATAGGTAAATAAATAAACAATACATTTCTGGTAGAAATTCTACTGTTATGCTATAAGGCATATATATACACATATAGTTTTTTACCAAAATATTTCAACACATGGGAGTAGGAGTAGTGCTGGCTTTATTTCCTTTTATTGGAAAGGAAATAAGGGAAGTAAATGTTCATTGGAAAGGAAATGTTTTTGTATGGATTAGATACCCAATCCATTACATTTCACAGTCTGCATGTGAAATTTCATGTGCATGAAATTAGCTACAGGATGTTTCTGATATTATATTCCGATAGTCTGAGTGTATTAAATTTTAGAAAACTAATTGTAAAAAGTACAGCATGACAGAGATTAAACCAAACTAAATAATTTCATGGTCTCTAAAGCTATTCTGCATTACTCCAGGTCTTTGCTGTGGGATACATAAATCAGAAGCAAGTAAGAAAGGAAAGAAAAACACTAAAAGGTTTCAAAAAATATGAACAAACTGATTAGAGTAAAACAGAAATGGACAAATAGAGAGAACACAGCACAGAAAATATATTGCACAGAGCGAAGAGTACCAAGACACCCCCCCACACACACTCTTCTACAATCAACATCCAGGACTGAAACAGTCCTGTGGATCTTTTCCCCATTCCTTTATACCAGGAGTTGTAGAAATGGCTGTATAAAATATCTAAAATTAATACTAAAGCAAGATTCACACAAAGACTTTCTAATCTGATTAAATAAAAAACAAAACAAAACCAAAACATCTTGAGTTCATCCTGTTTTCTGTACAACTGTAAGTAGTCCTAGAAAAGGGGGTAAATATAATATCTTTTGTTTCACTCTGTTCTCAGGTTTATGAACATGTAGTTTCTTTATGCAAGGAAAACACTGGACACCCTGATCTGGTAAACACCTCACTACTAGGAAAGTTGGGTACAGGCCATCATGACAACAGGGAAATTAGCTATAGGAGTTGTCACATTCACCTTCTCCTTTCTTAAGCCAGTTTCTCATGGAATCACTCTATAGACTGGAACAGCTTCTGTCAACAGAATCAAGAAGGGACTAATCCCCTTTTGTCCTGTAGTACCCTCTCTGTGTCCCTGATAAATCTGCTTTGTAAGGTTGAGAAACTCTTAAGAGCCGGTTTTTAGTGAATGCAAAAGGCTGCAGTGAGGAGAGGAAGAATGTTCTATCTATCGTGCTGGTGGTCATGTGCTAGTGTGACATTGGCTTTAGGCTCTGAGTCCTTTACCTAAGTGTCATTCAGGGGAAGGATCTGACACTGAAACAGTGGACAAGTGAGAAACATGGTTCAGCACAGTTGATGAGAGAAATGTGGAAGGCACAGAGACAGGTTAGGTTGTATGATATTCAAGTTCTATCATCACATTCATTCAGATCAAACTCACACTGGCTAGTATGCAAAAACTCTCCATGTGGAATACATTGTTCCTGAGTTCAAGAAAGTCAAAGCAAAGGATTTATAGAGAACATTATTCGACATTAGCAGCAGCCTGGATTTGAATATCAGAAGTGCAGCATGTTATTGTCTGCATTCACACTGAATTCGCTCCAGTGAAGCCTATGACTAACTTAAGTCTTATTTGTTTGATTAAGTCTGCCCTAAATATAACTACATTTAGAATGAATGCATTTTAAGAATCCTTATAGCTGAATTCTCTTCAAGTGGCTCCATTGCATTTTATTAATCGAGAAAAAATCACTTGTATTAAAGACTTTTAATATTCACTCAGACTCCAAAATACCAAGAAATTACAGATGTTAAGGACCATGTTTCCAAAGATGTTATCCTTTCATCTATACCAGTGGTTCTCAACCTATGGTCCCCAGATGTTCGTGGACTTCAGCTCCCAGAAGCCCCAGCCACTATGATCAATGCTCAGGGCTTCTGGGAGCTGAAGTCCACAAACATCTGGGACCCACAGGTTGAGAACCACTGATCTATACAGATGTGGGATAGTAACCTATTCTGTGGCCATTTCTGGCCTAGACTGTTATAGTATTATTCCACTTTCAATGTCCTGTAGAATTCTGAGATTTGTAATTTACTGAGGCCAAAGAACTCTGAGAATTCTATATGCCTCCCTCTAAACTGCAAATCCCAGGATTCCATAGGATGTTGAAAGTGGAATAATAGCACTATAAAAGTGTAGTGAGGAAATGGCCTGTGTTTAGTTTCAGTTTCACAATTTCTTTGGGACTGGATGGCTGCCAGATTTGTCTGTTAACTGCATCATACTCATGGAGTCTATGTAACTTAAGATATAACTATGATGCCATGTTACCCAGCTGGCAACCAATACCATACAAACAGAATCACAGATTGGAAGTTCAGCCCACATCTTCTGAAAACTGTAAACAACTCATTGTGTTGAGAAGACACTACATTCTGTATTATCATTTGGCAAATTGCAATCCATGGTCACAAATGATCCTCAAGCAGGAATCCCATACTCTTCCTAAACCTGCCGGGGGGGGGGGGAATAATATGGACAGTCATATCCCATAAACCTACAGGAAGCATAATTGGACATTCTTTCCAGTTTGGGGGATGGGTGGGAGTGGGGGGAATGGCAGAGCAAGGTCAAGTATAGCCATCTGGATTTTATGGGGGGACAGTTCCCAAACCCATGGACTACACTTGTCCTATGATTTAAGACAACAAACTGTGTCCTAAAAGAAGTAGTGCTGTATAAGTGGAGAAACTGGCCAGCAAAACAAATCCCAGCAAATTCTGTGGTGAACAGAAAAAAGATAATACTTTGCAAACTGCTAGATGTGATATGTCCTATTTTAAATTCTATAAATAAGCTATTTCTTTAGCCTTTCTGTCTCAGTATTGGCACAGGTCATCCTCAAAATGACCCTTCCACATTGCCAAGTTTTAGATCAATCTCTTGAGTCATTTTCTAAATACAATCCATAAACCTTTCTACTTCTCTTCTTTTTTTTGATGGTGGAATGTGACTCATCCAACCAGCCTTAACAGAGGGCCACAGCTGTCACCCTATAATATACTCAGCTTATTGACAAGTAATTCTGCCAACATTTTACAGTCTTTCTCCTCTTTTACACTACCTTCTTAATCATAAACTTTTTCCAGTTTTATACATTGTTAACATTAGCATGTTTGATCTTGCATTCCTTCTATCAATAACACTCCATATTAACTGACTTTTGTGTGCTTTAAGAAGGCACTTTGAAGATGCAGCATGCATAACCATACTTATTTCCATGCATGTGAAGAATACTGTGTACATTACATCCTAAATAAACTGCAATTTTAATGATGGCCAAGAAATATTGACAGATATAACCTGTGCCATGAAGGTAATACAAGAAGGGTAACGTTTTTGTTAACAGGGACAAGAAACAATGAAACATTTTAAATAAAATCTCCCCACTGCATATATAGCCTAGATAATTTCACTTCCACTGTTTCTTCTCCACTGATTATTATTATCAGTAGCCCACAGAAGAAAAGAAGCAAAAAAGTATGAATCTAATAAATGGAACCCAACAAGTTAAACAACTATGTTCATCAATTGGATTCAAGCCTGATTGATTTTAATAGGCACCTGTCACCTCATGAGTGCCCAGGGCTTAACTTTTAGAGGATTTCTGGGACATTTCTCCAGTACATATCTTCCTCCATTTGCAAGAATAAAAAGGCCAAATAAGTATTTTTAGGTATGCAAGATTTTATGATACTGCATAAATATATGCACAAGCAGGGATGAACAATGTTAAGGGATCTATGCCAAGAACAAATTATTATGCTTTGAAGTTTCTGATTAGATTAAACAGTGTTGCTATAAAAATGGAAGTACTTGCATACTTTTAGTATGGGTAGTCAAACTGATTAGGCATTAATTTCTGCATTAGTCACTTAAGACAATACTACACAATTATTTATTAACCAGATCTACGTACATTCAAATCTTTCCTCTGATAAGCTTAGGGTAGTATATACAATATCATACCATTTTACCTTTGTCAATATAATTAAATGAATAAATAAATAGAGATTAGGTAGTTTAGTTAGGGGGGAAAAGAAACATTTGTCTATACCTCCCAGTAACTTTCATGATCAAACAGGGAACTCAACCCTGTTTCCCTATTCCACACCCAATATTCTATCTTCTATACAACAGGAGAGACAATGGAGCCTGCGAACCCAGGTAGACCAAGTGTGGAGGGGCCAGCATTTTCTATTAATCTACATTGTTTCCCTAGACTACAAGTCAAGCCCACAAGTAATTCTTGGTGGGGTTTTGGTTTATGTTGGTAGTAAAACAAGCAAATTTCCATCCCATCCCACATTGCCACACTTGCTATTTTGGCCTAAATCCAAGAAGAGTAGGCTTGTGGAATCAATTGGAACTTAGTAAATTAACACATATATAATTTTATTGATTTGGTAAGTCTACTGTAGTCACAGCTAAATACTGGATTTAAGCCTTTGTCAGTCTCCAATCTGCCATTTAGGTCAAAGTCAGTACTCAAAATTGTTGGTTGTAAGTTAAGCAAGTAGGATTGTTTTTTTTCCTCCCGCAGCCTATGGCATGGTTGATTGGTGGCACTCACTTTTTGTCTTGCTGCATCATCTGGGAGCAATTGCTATTGAGCGTTAGTGCTTTAAACAGGTTACACTCATCACAACAGTGGCGGAAGAGCATATAAAAACAAGGTGGTAGCGAGCTCTCAAGATAGTGGAACTCAGCCATCCAGGTCAGTGGGACTCTGAAAAGGAAAGAGACATCTTTCCCTCCAACTGTCTTCGTTTTGCAGGGATTGTCCAGTTAATTCTATGCTCTCCCATGTTTGCTTCTGGTTTCAAATTTTTCTGGTTCCTCTCTCCTCCTCCACTCCCCTCCATCCCCAGATTACTTCAGTTGCTGCAAACTGAGTTCAAAGTACAAAAACAGTTTATTCAGTTAAGTTGGGGGGGAAGGAATCTTTCCTTTTCCAGTAGGCTCAGGCAAAAGCAAATTGGCACAGCCTTTCTTAGGTTTGGAACAGAATATCACACTGCTTCATGAGGTAAATGAAAGGAATAAACATACCCTGTTGAAAGAGGGGAAGCAATGAGCCTGGGTAGTTAGATGGAGATTTACTTGAGATTTCCTTTGAATTATATCACTTCTGGAACCACGTTGATCTCTCAATATCTCTTTCTCACAAACACATGGATTCTGCCTACTGTAATTTCCCTAAAATAGGATCAACATTGTAGACAAGCGTTCCATACTTAATTTTTTTCTAGCTCCCATTTGTTCTATATTTTTGTTGGTTTTTGAGACTAACATAAACTTTATATTTTAAAAGCCTTGTTTTAGTAGTTGTCTTAGTGTGCCAGGACTGCACAGTGACATAGGAAGTAAACTGTAACTTACATGGGTAAAATATTAGGAAAGATTTTATTGCCACTTTACTCTGAGATATTTTTTTTCTGCAGAGCCATGTTCCATTTACATTAATACTACAATCATACAGATAGCTACTGAGAAGTAAGTCCCAATCATTTCAGTAGTACTTACCCTTAGGAAAATCTGTACATGATTGTAGCCTGAGATGTTCTAAAAGGCCATTAGAATGTTTGTATTTCTTTATGGCAATCTTCCACCTGCCAATATAATTTTCTAAACTAATTTCATTCCCCTTCTCTCCTGGAGCTTAAAGTATTGAACATTGTTTTTGCTCATTTCATCTACCCTATGCCATTTTTTATCCTAACAGCAGCTCTAATTTTTAGCAGAGCTGATAAAGGCAATCTGATTTTATCATAATTTATTATATAATATTATATTTATTTTTAATCTTATGCATGCAGACATACGAGTATTTTATTTATTGATTTGGGTTTTGTTTGTTTTTCAGCCTTTCCTAAACTCAATACATAAATTACAGGGTTACCTTGCTTAAAATAGTAGCTTTGGTCCTTATTACTAACTTTTGCCCTCTTGTTGCCTGGTCACACCCTTTTGACCACACTCTGATGCTGCTCCAGCTCATGTGTCCCAATTTGCATCTGTGAAATATTGAACAGTAGGCACCTCTTTAAGAGCAGGAGTGGGGTAGTGGTTTGAGCACTGAACTACAACCCCGGAGACCAGGGTTCAGTTCCCTGGTTGGCCATGGAAAACTCGCTGGGTGACCCTAGGCACATCACATTTTCTCAGCCCCCAGAAAACTACGTGTTAGGTTCATCTTAGGGTCAGAAGCAACCTGAAGGCATACCACCACCACAACAATGACATGCACCTCTTTGGCCCCATTTGGTCCATACACTCAAAGCCGTAGATCAGGAATGCACTCTTTAATTCGTAATGATGCAACCATAGGGTGGGAACAGTTGGCATTCTGTTGCCAGACAAAGCTGAATCAGGCTTTGCCTTCTTAGTTAATACTAGTAGTGCCTGCCTAGCTAGTATCACTGCAGAGCTCTTTTTCATTCTGATTCAAGAAAAATGTTGCCCTAGTCTTCTCAGTTACATGTGCTTCATTTCTTGATGCATGTGTTTTCAAATATAGATGCACAATGGAGAGCCTGGTTAGTTTTCCCGTCAGTTGCAAACTCAGTGAATGGCAGTACTCTGTAATATGGCAACACCATCTCTGTCTGCAGTATTGTGGTGGCTGGCCTTCTTTACAGGGCTGGTATGTATATTATTGGGGTACTGTTGAGATTTGACAGCTGCTAGGGATTTAACAATGGGATATAATTTCTAGTTCTGCTGTTACCTACTTCAGGCTCCCAGCATTCTTCTTCCTTTAAACTGTCATGACAGTTTGATGCACATGTTTCATTAAGATGTCGCTGTGTTTCAAGCATATCCCTGTCCCTTGATGGAGAGGTTGCTATGGTTACTATATTCTATATTAGACCATATACATAAGTAGACGTGCAAAATCTTCACGCAGATCCATATAAATTATTTTTAAACTAATGGGTCTAAAGGGCTTCAATGCTCTTTTTCTTTCCTTTTCTTTTTAATTTGCTGAACTTTTAGTTCTACTTTCCAAATACCAGGGTTTGAACATTGTTTATCCATTTAATCAAGGGAGAGTTCTGGGGCAAGTAGTGTTGTTAGCAAACTCATTATCAAGACAGTGTATAATTAAATTGAAGAATGAGAGAATCACTGACTGCACTGAAGCAGTTCTCTCTTTTTTTCAAGAGATTTAATGAATCTTCAAAAAAAAATATTTACAAGACATCAAGCTCATTCTCCACAAAGTGTTCCATGGTAGCATGGCAATGGACCATATCACTTTTAATAGCTTAGACACTTTCTCCTCTATTCACATGAACCATTCTGGCTGTCCTCTGTTGCTGATCCAACCAACATTCAATTCACTTGGCTTGCATTTTAAGTCACTGGACCTGAAGATGATATTTAGGAAGTCTGTTGTCAGACATGCAAATTGGGAAGGGAGGAAAAGTGTCGCTTTAAATCATGACAGATTAATAAAGTATTACTCATGGGCATATGCTTTGTACTCCTCTTCTGAATGAAGTCATATTTAAAGAAGTTATTTTTGCATTAACAACATATTTAGCTATTTCCAGTTATTTCTCTCCATCTTGCTGTCTTCAGAACCATGAAATTCCAGCTGAAGTGACAATTTTTAATATCTCACTGGTTTAAACAGGAGATACTATGGAGCATAACTGAGTGTTTTACACAAGGATTTAAACACATTTCTTTAACTTGCATTGGACAGGCATGATGTTATTAAAAGCAAAATTCATAAATGCATGCTTCGTGCAATTTTATTTGGTTCATTAAAACAATGAATCCTACAGGGACAATAACTTTTTGTTTAATCTCTGTTAATCCCTATTGATTTATTAATTTCTGTAGCACTCATGTGCTCATTTATTCTCCTATAAATATATCACATTGTAAACCATTCTTTTGTGTTATTTTTTTTCTTATCATGCAGAAATGCACTACATTTAATAAACAAATACAATTTTTAAACAAGTGAATTTTAACTATAAACCATAATCTATTGCTTTCTAACCTAAGCATTTTATTACTTGGTGACTGACAACAATAGTAAAACTATTGAACTATATGTGCTTCATGGCATTAATGCAGCCATGCTGATCTTTAAAGATTCAAAGGATTGGTTTCCACATTTGCATAATGTAACTGCACATTTCTATAAGCAGGAAAGGATATTTTAAAAAATGTATGAAAAGTTACTTTGAAATCATCAACCAAGTTTGCCATGGACAGAAGAAAATAGCAAATATTAACATGGCTTGTTTAAGCATATATTAAGCAATGCTATATTTCTAACGTAAAAAACTGCATTAACATGTTTAGCTACCAGCTGATGTTAAAACAATTGGTTCATAAACATCTGAGATTGTAAAGCAAGAACAATATTTGTGTGTGTGTATGTGTGTGTGTACACATAAGCAAAGTTGAAAAAATGCCATCAAAAACTCTACATTGGAAGTAGTCATGTATGTGGTCTTAAAGTGGTAAAAAGTGTTCCTTGCTAACAATTAACCCTCTGTACGGATGCATTTGAAAAGCCCTTTTGGAATGTAGGCTTGTCATTCCTTTCCCTATCAGTTTTTTACTGTGTCTTGCAATGTTTTGAGACTGCTATTGAAATTGTCAACTGCAGTGCTAGGCGACAGAGGCCCAGAGTGAGGAATTCGATCTGAAGCTTTACAAAAGACCTTCCATTTCACAAAACATTGCTTGACTATCACTCTCCTGATTATGTTACTAGTTTAAACATTCATTTTCTTCCAAGAAAACATGAAGCAAAACTGTGCAAAGTCAAGTAATAAGACAACTCTGAAGGGGGGAGAAAATTCAAAAGTTGCCAAATATTCAATGAAATGACTTCCTGGAAATAAGAGGAGGAAGGGAAATATCTAAAAATATATAAAGGAGAATGGTATAACCAAAAGACATTGTTTAAAAGGTCACATACGAAAAAGTAAGGATGATGCAAGAACTCAAAAAGCTGACTCAGATTCTGCAGTGGCTCCTTTATGCTTCGTTTTACATGATAATTAATGACCCCAAAGAGAAGACAACCAAGGAATGCACTGCTATTTTATAGGAAAATTAAAAACACCACTTCTTTATTCTTTTGCCACACAGATTTTAATCCTTAGGGAGCTAAGTCTAGTAGTGTCTGGGCAACCTCTGGTGGCCATTATTAAATATCATCTGTTCCCACGAGAGCCTTTAAAACTCAGATTGGTCAGAATTGCAACTATTTAATTGCTTTTATGAAACAAAATTTAGAAATAGTATCAAGACAAAACAAAACAAATCAACAGTTTGATATCAAGTATGTCCACACAAATCCTATAGCAATACTTTACCTATATATTGGCAATACTTAACCTTGATATTGGTAATGCTTACCTTAGTTTATTATTTAAAGTTGTATGTTATATATGAGACATGGCTGCATAAAAAATGTTATATTTAGTATGATAAATAACTATATTTATTTCAGTATCTAAACCTTAAGGGCAGAGCCAGTCATGACAAGCATCAGGAGAGAATCTGTAATGGGCTGGGGGTAATATTAACAATGTTCATTCTAGGATTGCCATAATTTCTGGGCTTCTTCAGAGGTATCCCATGGAACAGGAACATATATATCATGTATGATGTATGGAACTGAAACCTTGAAATCTTTGCAACACAACAATTTCTATATCATATATCAACATGCACATTAATTTTTATACCAACAAACAATTATTCTTTGTAGAAAGATTTCCCCAAATATATTAGATTTTTGAATACTAACCTCTAAGCTTCTCCAGATGGTTGGTGAATTCATAGTAACCTTATATTATATGAATATAGTCAAATAAACTGCCCAAGACAAATGCAGGAGGGACCAAAAGATAGTAGTAATCTTTGTATTTTTAACACAGCCACCCTTTTGTTTAATACTTTAATTCTCTTTTGCCAGTTTGTGTCCCTTTTTTGTTGGTATGTGCTATCAAGTTGGTTTTGGCTTCTGGCAACCCAATGACTGAGACATCTCCATGAGACCCTGTCATTAACAGCCATGTTCAGATCTTGCAAACCTTGGGACATGACTTCCTAGACTGAAGCAATTCATCTGTAATATGGCTTACCTCTTTTTGCATTGCCTCACACTTTACTAAACCTTATCATGTTTTCTACTGAGTCATATTGCCTCATGATGGAAGCAATGTAAGATATCTTCAGTTTAGTCATTTTGGCTTCTAATGAGAATAGTAATAGTTGTCATCATCGTCATCATCATCACCACTACCACCACCACCATCATCATCATCACCACCATTCTTCTTCTTATTAGCCAGCTTTTTCCCAGGTTGGGACTCAAATCAGCTTACAATTAAAAAGCACAGTTAAAACTCATAGAATACAAAGTTAAAACACAATTAAACACTTTAAAGAACCAAAACAATGATTAAAATACATAATTAAAAACTCGTATATTCATCAGGAACACAATATCCAGCACCTATTAGGCTACATATAATCATACATCAAACACCTGTCTGAATGAAACATCTTTACCTGATTGCAGAAGGATAACAGGGAGGGTACCAGTCGTATTTCTCTTGGAAATGAGTTCTAGAGCCTGGGGACAGCCACTGAGAAGGCCTTCTTCCATGCCCTCAACAGGTGTACCTGTGAACGTGGTGGGATGGAGAGAATGGCCTCTCCAGTAGATCTCAAAGTCCAGGCTGGCTCATAGAGGATAATACAGTTCTTCAAATAACTTGGACCTGAGCCATTTGGGAATTTACAGGTTATTATAAGCACTTTGAGTTGCCCTTGTTGCAACAGGGGAGTTATGTGATGCCTGCAGCCAGCCCCCAGGCTGTGGCTCTTTTGACCAACTGAAGTTTCCAAAAACTTTTCAAAGGCAGACTCATGTAGAGTGTGTTACAGTAATCCAACCAGGATGTAACCAAGGCATGTGTCACTGTGGCTGGATCTGACATCTCAAGGAATGGACACAGCTGGTGAATAAGCTTTAACTGTGCAAATGCACTCCTGGCTACTGCTGAAACCTGGGCTTCCAGGATCCAAGTTGAGTCCAGGAGCACCTCCAAGCTGCAAAGCTGTGTCTTCAGGGGAAGTGTAAACCTATCTAACACAGGCTGAATCCCTATTCCCTGATCTGCCTTTTGACTGACCAGGAACACCTCCCTCTTGTCTGAATTAAGTTTCAGTTTGTTTGCCCTTATCCAGTCCATTACTGATAACACACACTGGTTTAGGACAAAAACAGCTTCCTTGACTTGTGGTGGGAAGCAGTAACAAAGCTGGGCATCATCCACACACTGATGGCACTGAACCCCAAAACTCCATATAATCTCTCCCAGCGGTTTCATATCATGGGAAACAAAACCAAGACCTGAGGAACCCCACAGGCCAAAGGCCAAGGGTTTGAAGAAGAGTCTCTCAGTACCATTTTCTGGGTTCAGCCTCCCAGAAAGAATGAAGCGTTTTAAAACAGTGCCCCCAAGTCTCATCCCTACAAGATACCATGGTTGATGGTATTGAAAGCAACTGAGAGGTCCAGTAAAACCAACAGGGACACACACTTCCTGTCTAGTTCCTGGCATAGGTCATCCACCAAGGCAACCAAAGCAGTCTCTGTCCCATAGCCAGGCCTGAAACAAGATTGAAATGGGCCTGTCAAGGCAGCAGGAAACTCCCCAAGAACCATCAGGAATCCATCCAGATCTAAGCTTCCTGGGGGAGGCCATCTTCATGGGTCACCCACCCTTGCAGAGGTTCTGAGTCCCAGAGAGTCTAAACTCCACCAGGCGATTTGCTCTCAGATCACATTCACCCCATTCGCTACAGAAAACAAGGTCCAGAGTGTGCCCAGCGGCACGGGGCCTAGACACCACTTGGGACAGATCCATGGTTGTCATGGCAACCATGAAATCCTGAGCCACTCCTGACAGGTGGTTTCAGTGTGAATGTTGAAATCCCCCAGTAGTACAAGCCAGGAAGATACCAACACCAACACCAAGATCATGCCAGCTAGCTCAGGAAGTGAGACTGTTAAGTATCATGGTAGGTGGTACACCAACAGGATCCCTAATCTGTCCCAGCCCCCTGCTTCAGACAAACACATTCAAACCTAGAAAACTGCAGGATAGGGTACCTGTGCAAGGGGATGGATATACTGCAACTCCACTTCCCCAACCCCCAGGTTTTTCTTGCTGCTGAACAGACAATCCTGGTGGACAAAGCTGAGAGAGATTGCCCCCTCCCCCCTAGCCTCATCCAACAAGGTCTCTATGATGCTTGCTAGGTTGGCATGCTCACTCACAATAAAGTTGTGAATGGCAACTGTCTTCCCATTAACCAACCTGGTATTCACAAGCAACATTTTCAACTCTGGGGTAGTGTTGCCAGGACCATCCAGGTTATTTGAAATGGATGACATTTTAGGGACAACTAGTACCCTACCCCTGTCCTGTTGTATAAAGTGTAACTGTCTCCACTTTCCATATCCCCCCCTGCCCTGTACAATTCTAATGGTTGCTCCCTAAGGTCTGGTATCTCCCTTCCTCTTTTCAGAACGCATCTTTTGTATAGTATACTGGCTGTGCACTTACAGATGATAATGCAGTCATTGCAGTAGCAACAAAGTGCAGAATAACAGAATGCAACCCTCTCTCTTCTTCCAAGCAGTATGACAGACTCTTGTCCTTGTGTTCCCCCATAGTGGCTTTGGTGTCACCCCCTTTGGAAGCAACTCCCCCACTGGCAGGACATCCCTCTTGGAGTCCTGCTTTTGTCTGCCAGCTCCCTCAACATTACAGCTGGAGCAGATGGGACTGGCTGACAGAGTCTGCTGCATCACAGCTGGTGGTGGACCTCAGTCTGTAAAGACACAGGAGAGGTAGCTCTTTCTCACACAATTCCACAGGTAGAGTAAAGCCAGGCAGTGGCAGCAACAGCAGCTATAGCTGGATGGAAAAATGCTTACCTTTAGTGGACTCTCCTGGCCAGGGCTTCCTGGGGCTTCCTCTCCTGGCAGAGGTTCAGGTATCATTTCCTCTTGGACTCACTGAATTCTCCTTTTGTCAATGACATTCATAAACTTTCCACCAGCACCACATTTCACTGAAGCTGATTTCCTTCCTGACAGCTTCTTCAATGTCCACCGTTCACAACCATATATAAAAATCAGAAAAACTATGACATGGACAATTCTGATTTTGGTATTCAATTATCTGTCTTTGCACTTGAGGATCTTATCTGGTCCCCCCATAGAGCCCTTCCTTCTATTTGACTACAGTCTCCATTTTAACTGATGAGTGAGCTGAGCTATGCAAAATCTTGTTAGATAAAAAGCGTGTGTGTTTATGTGCGTGGGTATGCAATTCTAACTACTGAAGGTGGGTAATAGATACTTTGACAAGTACAGCAATCCTAATACTTCAGTATATATGCCAGTTTTATTAAATAGAAGCAATTAGACATCATTTGGGTAACTATTAATGTTTCTGCAATAAGAAAAACGTCCAAATGAAAAATGAATTGCCGGATGATATATATTCAACACTGTGTTCTCTTAAAATATACTATCCTGTTTTCTGAGAGAGACATGAGAATTGGAAGGCCAATTACTACATTCCTCTTCTCTTAAGAGTATTTGTTCCTGGATACAGATGTGAACAAACATAATTCAAATTACTATGCACTGATACATCTGGATCAAGCTCAGGTTCCTACTGATATATTTCCCCATCAGTTATTGTTTTTGCCAATAAAAACAGCAGCATAATTTTTTCTTGATTGTCTTCTGGACTGTCTTCAAGCGCTGTTAGTTCCTTTCCTCCCAAAGAGATATTTTCTTCTTCCCTGTTACAAATGAAAATGTGCAACCACATCTGCTGTAATAAATCAGTAGAATTCTGGCAGTATGATATAGAACACTGTTTTTTGTAAACACAATGTCTTGCAAGATCTACAAGACAGTTAAAATGATCAATATGAACACTATGTAATATTTATTAGCTTGAAAGCATCATCCACAGATTGATCATACCTCCATATATTACCTGTCACTAAAAAGGTGAAGAGATGTCTCACTGAATATATGACATATCTATGTTCCACCTTAGGATTCTAGGTGACATTTGAGATAATAGGCTTCCACAATGGCATCACCACCAAGGAACTGCCTCTATATGGCCAATGGGCATGCAAAAGGGAAACTGCCCACAACCTACATACATATATATATATATATCAATGGTATAATCCCTTATTGGAGTACTCTCACAATACATTGACTGGACTACATAAGTAATTATCCACCTAATTAGGATTAAATATAATAAAAATAGGTTCTCTGCACTTAGAGATCTAACCTCAAACAGTTGGAAGTTCTACAACATCTGGAGGGCCACATAACCCCCTGCTTTGTCCTGCAATATTGGAAACTATGGTAGCCACACACCCTAGTTATGAAGGATTGTCCTCATTGTCGGCGATTCACCCATCGATTTGAAAGTGTCCTACATTTGAAGAGCTAACCAGTCTAGTTTACAGATTTAAAAAATGGGGAACACAGATGGTCTTTGAGTGTTCTGTCAATAATTAGCACCTAGACTGCAGACTAAGCAGACAACACTGGTCCCTTTTTCTATTTACATATTTTATTTATCTAATTTATATCCTATATTTCTCCCAATATAAGACCCAAGTTGGCTTACAGTGTAGAATAAAATGAAATATGGCTTTAAAAAAAGCCTAATACAAAAGTTTAAATACTTTAGAAATAGAAAATCCTGTTAAAAACTAATTTAAAACATTTCAGAACATATTTAGAACACAATATACTCGATATATTACAAGAGGGTCAACCGTATCACACTAGTTTTCCTCATCAGGGTGAGATGTACTGTATTTCTATTTAGCTTAGTAAGCTATTTCAGTTACTTTTTATCTGGATGCATTTGATGAGTTTTCTAAGCTACCCTAGGAGCTGCCAAAGTGAACTATGACATTAATTTTATTTGGCAAGCCATTTCTAAAGAATACAGGTAGATCCCTGCTGCATCAGGCCAAAGAAATATGTGCAGATCAATCCTGTGTGTGCTTAGTCAGATGTACATCCTGGTGAGTTCAATGTGGTTTATTTCCTAAAAGGTGTATTTGGTATTGCAGTCTAAATGCTCTCTTCTCACATTTTACAGATCAACCCTGTATATATCTACTCATATATAAGTCTCTCTGAGTTTAATAGGGCTTACCACAAAAAACAAAAACACAAAACAAAACAACAAACTATAGGACTACAGCCTGAGTTGATATTCTCAGCCAGTTCTGTTTTCTAATGCGTGCACTCTTTTTGCTGAAACCCTGAGACTTCTACAAATATATTCAGGGAAAGAATGTAGTCCTTGATCTTTTAGAACTGCTAAAGAACTAAAAGGGAGGGATGTTAACTGTGCAGCAGTCCCCATAGAATTCCTGCAACATACCTCAGAAATCCCAAACTGCTTTACATTGAAACCTACCATTGTGTAGCCCTAAAGGCACGGGAAAGGTCATTGACTATAAAGACAAAAATGTCCTATATCCTTACAAATGGCATTTTTAAAATTTATGTTTATTAACACTTTCCAAGAAACACTCAAATCACTACAAATACATAAATAAAAATATATAATAAAAAGGGGAAAAAAAAGAAATATATAAGCAAACATAAAAACATATGAATTTGAAGAGTAAAAGAAAGAAAAAGACGGAAAGGAAAGGAAGGAAGGAAGGAAGGAAGGAAGGAAGGAAGGAAGGAAGGGGAGAAGGAAAAAGAAAAGAAAAGATAGCATAAAAGAATCAAACCCCCCTTCCTCTAGACAGAATATAGCCTACCACTTGATTCAAGCCTATGTCTCTCAAAAATAAATAAATGAATAAATATTTAAAAAATATTAAAATAATTTTTGAAAATAGTGAAAATAAGTGAAAATAAGGTTAGATAACCTTAATGCTGCTGATTTTTCTAAATACTGCTTACTGACTTCATTACTTATTATTTTCACCAGTTAACATTATAAATCTACTACCTATTACCTATTTCTTAACATTTTTACATCCATGTCCTTATAAACACAATGAGGTATCCTTATCGAAAATCTGTAACTCTATATTCATGAGTTAAAACTGTGAACCTATTGCATGTTTTGTAGCAGCACAAGTTTTCAATTACATTAATACCATTTTATGTTCTAAAATCCATTATAGAATTCATAGACCCAATCCATTTCTCATCATAAATCTGTGGCAATATTAACCTAATTTAATCAAATCTTCATCTTGAATTTAATTCTCCACTTAGCACAAAAGCATATTTTCCCTGATTGCTTCTCATAGAACATTTTAAAAACACTATCCTGAGACAGCACCCTTATCTTAAATATCTTTCTACCTCTTTCAGTCTTACAAGATTAATCAGCCCTCACATATGACTATATAGAATCACAGTCTTGGAACAACATTATTGTTTTTAACATCTTTCTCACTCCTTCTTCAGATATGCAAACAGGTTAACTTGGTTCTGTTCAGTTCACTTACAGGTCCCAATTAAATTTATCCTCTCTTCTTCCCTCCTTGGAGCATAGTCTCTCTTTCACAATCCAAATCCTCCCAATCATGAATTTTCTCTTCTGTTTGTGCTTGTCCCATCCTCTGATTTTCTTCTACTTTTACTCCCATGTCCAATTTTATATCTCTCTCTGTCTTATCTTTTATCTCAGTTCCTTGAACTCTTGCCTCATAATGTCAATTATGCTCTTTAATTCTCTGTGTATTTTCTCCATATTGTAGAACATTCTCTAGCTATTTCAGGGAAGGTTCCATTTTTCACTTAAAGCAGCAGTTATAGGGTTAACAATTCACTTCTCTAAAATCCAGCTAGAGGCAACCAAGAAAACAACATCCAACGGATAATGCTTGTACTTTCTCACACTATGATTACCTTATTAGAAACCAATGGCTTCTTGTAAGTAAAATTGAATTCAATCCAATCACAAAGTGCATGCACTAATCACAAAGTGTACGTATTAGTTCTTCTCTTTTTAAAATGTCAAAATGACCCAATTTTTTAAATTCAACTGTCCTGGTCTTATAGGACAGAAAGACTTAGGGCCTTTCTACACTATGGTCATTTCCACACTACACTGTTAAAATGCTATTATTCCACTTTCAACATCCTACGGAATCATGGGGTTTGCATTTTAGGGAGAAGCATTTAGAATTCTCAGCCAGAGAGCTATTTGACCTCAATAAACTACAAACCCCAGAATTCCACAGGATGTTGAAAGTGGAATAATAGCACTATAACAGTGTAGTGCGGGAATGGCCTACACTGTTATAGTGCTCTTATTCCACTTTCAACATTCTGTGGAATTCTGGGTTTGTAATTTACTGAGGCCAAAGAGCTCTTTGGCCAAAAATTATAAATTCCCCTCCCTAAACTGCAAACCCTACGATTCCACAGAATGTTGAAAGTGTCGAAAGCACTATAACAGAAAGGCCCTTACTCAGATCTTGATTGCAGAAAGAAGGCAGCTGCAAAGGCTTCTCTGTTCCATCTTACTCAGAAGGGATATTCAGTTTTGTGACTTCAAAGGTTAAATAAGATTTATTTTTGAGCAGGTTACTGGCATAGGGCCTTCAGATCTGCTGATCTGAACAGCTGCATTTCATAGCAAAGGAAAGGTGTTACTCCCTTGGTCCTTCCCATTCACAGTGCATCTGCTAAAAATGAAATGCATATAATGGGAATTCTGGACCCAAATGGGTAATCCTCTGTTCTCCCTTTGTTCCTGACAGGAAACCTCCAGCCAGACAGTGAAAACTCTTCTTTTTGTTGAAAAGCTGCCAGGAGCTGCTGCCTGCTGGCCCTCCTGAAGTCAACTCCATACAAATGGCATTTTCTAATAGTGTGAAAACACACGGATGGTTGTGTAGCTGGTGCTCATGCTGAAAAATGACCCCTCACACGCTTCACATAAACACTGTCTAAAAGACACTGTCTAAGGTGAGTATTAAAATGAATATTCAAAGGGGAGACAGTTTTTTTCATGGCTCACTACCCTCTTGTTAAAGTTGAAGAAAATTCACCTTGTGAACAAGAATGGTGTAGCAGATAGCAGAGGTACAACATTGTTCTGCCGAGGATCCTAGAGATTACAATTTAACTCCCATGATTTCAGCAGAATATTACCTTGGTGGCATCTTTACTTTGAAGTAATTGGGCTATTCTAACCCAACCAAAATATTTATTAGAAAATATTTATCAGAAACTCAGACACTCAGAATGTAGTGACGGGAATTTAGAATTTTCAGCCATAGAGCTCTAGTGCATTACTAAACTACAAACCCTATGGTGCCACAGAATTTAATTCCAAGAGTTAAACTGGAATAATGGTGCTATAGCTGTATCGTGTGAATGGGCCCTGGCTAACTACGTGTGGAAAAAATGCACAGTTATCATCAGACACATCATGTAAATGGTGAAATCACACCAGAATGAGGTATATTTGCTGCCTTTATTCTCAGAAATGATTAAGTTCATTTGCTCCTTTGTCTGAATGTGAATGGCATACCAAAAAACTGCCACCATCCATACAATTAAGTTAGATTCATTTAAGAAGAAAGAAAATATATAAAACAAATTGGAAAGCTAAATGATCATTTTGGAAAGTGGAAAAAAAGTTAGCAATATTCTGCACAGAAGTCTTTAATTAATGTACCTTGTTCAGGACTTAAATGTATTGTAATAACAAATAATTCATTATGTAGTGAACTACTTAAACATTATTAAGTACTTTGACATTCAGCCTGGGATTTTAGTATTTGGTCATCTGAAGCATATTTAGACTATTTTATTGCTTAAGAACCATATTGAAGTCTACACTTTTAGCAGGTGTGTATAGGTTTGATGATGTTAGATAAGAATGTAGAAAAAAATAATCTCCAAATAAAACTTTTAATTCCAAATGTCACCTGTTCACATCTGTGTAAATAATTGTTTTTAATGTTAACAAATTCAGCAGTTTTTTAAAAATTCACTGACCCCTGAGCCTGTTACTCCTAGAAAGAGAAATACTGAAAATTCCATACAGCCAGCCTGTAAGTAATTTATAGCCTTGCAGGGTGTCAGTGCAAAAAATTCAGGACGCTATTTATCACCACAGGCAATTTCTAGCTGTAAGCAGTACAGCAGGCAATCTTGTAGGAATGAAGAAAAAAACACTAATGAAGTAAAGCCAACATAAGCAACACCCAGGAGTCTGAGAGGCTTAGCAAAAAGACATATCAAAATGAAGATAAATAGCACAATTATGAACATGTCTACTCAAAAGTAAGTCCTAATGAATTCAATGCTTTAATCATCAAGGAAGCTACTATTCAGAAAATATTGTTATACAGCTAATTTTTCTTTTGTTGAAAATGTCTATGAATTCTTCCAAAGTTTAACTGCTTATTATTTATTCCCAAATAAACTTTTCCCCTACATAGTCATATATAAGCATATACTGACACACGTATATACACATACGTACAGACATACAGACATATATATTGGAGCTTGTCTGTTTTCCCACGTAAAAGAGCCACAGGTCATGATTGCTGGATTGTGGTGGTGCTGGAAGTTGTAATCTTAAAAAAAAAAAGAGGGGGTAGTTTTTCCTGTAACATGTATAATGTGTGTTGCATTGGATCTGAAATCCAGAACACAACTGAAATATAAGGAAAGGATTATAGGTCTTCCTTTCTTTTCTTCAGAAGATTCATCATTAGAAGGGTACTGACAGAGGCCTGCCTAGTTCAGTATTCTGTTCACACAGCAACCAAGCAAATAGCTCTGAGAAACCCCACAAACAAGATATGAGGTCAACAGCCTTCTGAAGTAGTAACCAGCTGATCGTCCCACTGCCGTTCCAAGTAAAACAGAAACTCTACCACTACTGGATCCTAGCCAACTCTGACCAGATACAGGAGGTTGACCAGATGCAGTCCAGGTTGAGTATGTCACTCCCACCAGGCCTCCTCACAATCTCATTGATTCCTAGCAATTAGTATGCTAGAGGAAGCTGACCAGTAGCCACAATCTTTCATGATTTTACCTAATCTCTTTTTAAAGCTGTCTAGGTTACTGGCCATTACTATATTTTTGCAGTAGTGAATTCTAGTTTAGTCATATGATTTGTGACCAATTGCTTCCTTTTCCCTCCCCATCCAACTTCTTTCCAGCATACATACTTTTATTAGGGTTGAGCTAATGTGGCATAGTGGTTTGAGTAGCTGAAGACCAGGGTTCAAAATCCTGCTTGGCTATGGAAACCCATTGGGTGGCCTTGGACAAATCATACTCTTTAAGCCTCAGAGGAAGATAAATGCAAAGAGCCAAGAAAAACTCATGATAGGTTTACCTTAGGGTCTCCATAAGTCAGAAATAACTTGTAGGCACACAAATCAACAACAATACAATGTCAACTTGTTTTCCAAACAAGTTTTGGGAGATTCAGGGGCTCATGTGGGGGAACCCATGAAAGCCATTTAACTTCCAGGAAGGGGATATACTATGTACTTCTGCTTATCAAGTGGTCTGGGAGATTTATGAGTAATTTATGATTTTGGGGTAATTTATGATTTTAAAAAATCATCTACCTGTTCAGCAGACACTTTAAAATGGGTTTGTGATGGTGCAGACATAATTCCCTATCTTACTCTGAACTCTTCCTGGTGAAGCTTTCATCACACTATCATCCTGCCCCATTCATTGAATGGGAAGAGGCTTCAGACTGCAGTGTAACCTTCCCTACCACGCTACTTCTGTCTTTTGTAAAATTATGGAAGAACCAAAACATGGACTAACTGGTAGCATGAAGAGCCCTCTACTTCAAAAAAAATAAAAATAAAAAAATGCAAATTTGTCTGGAGAAGTAGAAACAGCACTATTTCATCACACAGGCCAAGATAATGTAGATGTACACCATTTATGTAACAGACCAATACATTGGCAGTTTTGGTTTCATCCTCTATGTGCTCAATTTGGAGGTGGTAGTGATAGGAGGAGGGGCGGCTGGCTTCAAGTTGCCTATTTCATGGCACAAATTATTTTCCAGATCACCTGTTCCATAAAACCCTGGCTTTTATGGGCCTGCTGATCCTAGGCATTTGAGGGATAAGCTTCTTGGAAGCAGTTGTCTACTTCACCCATCTCCACTGCCACCAGCTGCTTTTTTAATTATTTTTATTTCCTTGCTGCAGCCGTTTTTTCTTCTTCCATCACTACCTCCACCTCTACTATCAGTATAACTATGCCAGCAGAGCAAACAGGATCCTGCCCATAGTCTACATCTTGTGAATATTTGCAACCCCATTTCAAAGCATGCAGCCACTGAATTGTTCCCAGAAAATGAACAACTTGTCATTTTAAAATAATAAACAAAGCAGACATGGGAACCTTTGGATCAGCTTGTCAATAAGCATGTCACACCTCCTCTCAAATTGTTCCCCATCCCTCTCAAATGCCTTCCCAATCTTTGAGAAGATCTTTGCTTCTTATCTTTAAAACCATGGAGATTTGGCTGGGCAGAACTTTAGCCCAGCCCTATTTTGCACACTTGACTACATCACACCTCACTAGGTTTTTTTCTTCTTCTAATGCTAAGGTACCTCAAAAGGTCTAACCTTTATTTCTGAGACAGTTACTGTACCGTCATGATTATTCTGCATGTTTATTCTGCATCTTTCCTACTTTTACCATATTCTTTTTGTGATGCAGCAATCAAAATTGAACACAGTATTCCAGATATGATGCACCATACATTTGTATAAAAATACTGTCATAGTGAAAATTTTAATTTTCATCTATTTTCTTACATTTCCTTTTGCAGAGCTACTGCAAACTTCATAATTCAGAGAAAATGAACATTTTCACATGTAGAGATCATCAGTATATATGTAAAATTAGGAATATTTTTTTAGCAAAAATGTGATCAATTTGCACATATTTATAGTGATAAGCACATGTTATTCTAATGCCCACTTATCAGCTGTGGAGAGATTTCTACTGTAGCTCTTTGAAATTCTTTAAAAAAACAAAACAAAACCCCTTGATATTCTGGGATCATTCTGAATATGCCAGAAATACCAAAATGGAGCTGAAATCACATTATTTGGTTCAAAAGAAGTGTTTTATTCCTGCACTTGATATTATTAATTTTAAAGAAAAGAAAAGTTAGGAGACTGTGATATTTAGTAAAAATTGGGGGAGCTGTCTAAGCTTTTTCTCACTAGCTATTTTCACATTTCAGTAACTATACATAGTTCCCTTTCCTAGCAGTGGTCCTGGTTACAGAAATAAACATGTATCTGGAATTCTGGGGCAGCTTGGGGTTAATCAGAGAAGGAAAATAATTATCAACGGAAATGTTAAGAATTCCTTTCTCACTCCTCACTTACTATTGGTAACACTCTGTGTTGTTTTTCAACATGTATGTGTTAGATAGAGTGGTGTCACTTAAAGTAAGTAAGAATTGGTTCTGTCTCCTGCCGCCCCACCTACATGTGAAATGTGTTCTGCCAGACTCCCTTCACCAGACTACCTGCTGGGATCCTAGCTGCTGGCAGTGTTGTCCCCTAGCTACACCTCTGGCCAGTGTTTTCTCCAGCTACTCAGCAGCTACTGTACTGGACAGCATGGTGCTTGGTGCATCCACATCCCTGTCTCTTCCCTGAAGCCATGGAAGACCCAGTATTTCCCTCTTCTCTGACCATCTCTGACCATCTGCTCCAATCTCTTCCTCTTCTTTGCTACCCCTGGCTCCTCTTTAAACATCCCTAGTGTCCACATCTTTTAGCTATTTTAACAACTGGTTTGGGTGTACTGCAATAAACCAGGTGAATGACACCACTGTGTATGTGTTGAGTATAGGCTAAGTTCAGTTTTGCTTTACATTTTTACAATACAGATACAAGTACAGGTACATGCACCAGCACTGTGAACATGTGTGTAGCATTCCATGTGGATCTTTCTTTCTTTGTTCCAAACTGACTTCCCTGTGGTTTCACCACTGTACTACATCTGTCTTTTCCTATCTAACACTATCCAGTTTAGTCTGTTCTCCCATTTCTGTGGGCATAACTTGGTGTCTGATTAGGCTCTTTGTTTCTGCAGTGTTGAGTGTTTGCTAAGTTATGCACTTATCCTGAGTATTTACTAGTAGAATGCTGTTACCGTTGTCCAAATGGTAATTCTATTGCTGCCTTAACGTGGTGTGATAGTGTGACTGAAAATTCACTTTAATACCTAGAACACTGTGTTCTCATTGATTTTTTTTTAAATCAATCTACAATTGCTCCTGTTTCCTTGAGGAATAATGATACTTCTTTATATTCTCCTAAGGAGAAATACACTCATTGCGGTTCCATAGTGTAACATCTTCATACAACGTCCACATTAACAGAAAATAATGAGTAAATGCAAACATCTTGTTTAAAGTGTGCGCACTTTAATATAAACTGCAAAGGGTGAAACTGAAAAGAATTTCCCCCCGCCTCAGCAGAAGAGTGCCAGAATGTTCCTTCTTTGCTAAGGCAATGATGACAACAAGCCATGTTAGTTTCATCTCCTATCTTTCACATATTCTTTGTAGGCAAAGACTGAACCAAGCAATCTGCAGTTCTGCAGCAAGAACAAATCCATACCCCTTCTTAGAAGACCTTCTCTTGCTAAATAGAAATGAACTTTTCTAAGTTTCTTCAGCTATTTTCATAGTTCATGGAAGATATTATTTATTCCTTACTGAGCTGCAACACCTGACATACAGCACATGACAACCTAATGGTAGCAGTGAACATCTCAGCAGCTTTTATCCTATCTATCTTGGCAGCTTTTCAAGCCAGAAGGATATCACATATGGTGACAAATACCATGGTGTATAGGATACATTGATGAATATATACAGACATGGATCAGATGTGTACCATCATGATAAGAACAGACTTTAGTACCAATGCAGAGTTATAACAGTCTTAGCCAACTATCACCTGCGGAAAAGCACTTACACAAACAATATTACCATGTAAAAATGAACAGATCCGTATGATACTCAGAGTGGAAGTAACATTTATTTCCTCTTTATTCTCAATCTATATATTCTGTCTCACATATAAAGATTTCATTTCTAAAATTATTTTAGTGGGATGGAGCATGCATTACAAAGAAGGTGAATTTTTGGTGCTGGCATCTGAGATACATTAACAGTCTCTGAATCCTGGAAGAAGTAGATTGTTGTGATAGACTCAGCTCACGCCTAGACTTTGACATCATACTTTCTTTTGTTCACTCTTCATTACCAAAATCCAAACTGTTGGAACAAATTGTTTTGAAACTATTGAAAAGAGGGCAGAGGCCCAATGCCAAGCTAAAACTCTACTTTTCTGTGCAAACTGTGTAAAATATGTCAGTACTGAATATATTCTGAAAAACGTTTCTTTTAGGCATTTGATATCTCAGCATTCTATCCTTACTTGATACTTGTGATACCATTTACTAAGCTAGCGTAAAATTCCTAGTATAGAAGCACCTATAGCAATGGAATATAAATATACTTATTATCTGTTGTTATTGTTAGCTGTTGCTGATTATCTTTGTCAGGTTCCTACAGAGCTGTTTTGTAGGACAGCTTAAGTTGACAAGATACCAGCTATCAGTTTCTTTATTTGCCACCTGATTCTGATATTTTAAGGTTTGAATTTATCTCTAGCCAGAACATAACTGTGACTAACTTTTAAGAGATGAAAGGGTAGAGTTCACAGACAATCTTTCTGGTAAAACAGTGACTGAACATAAAACAGAAAATATAATTATGTTTTAATTATTAATGCCATGGTGTATTGACACTGAAGAAAAATGGAACCAAGTTCAAAAGCTTACAGCATCTTGCCAGCAAAAAGAAGAGTAACAGTGGAAGTCCTTATATTTGGTGGATGGTAGAAGGTTAAGGGAGAGCAGTAATAGATGTTTGAACAATTATTATTAGTTTCAGGAGAATGCATAGGAATTCACCAAAATGGATCGTTTGCCAGCAGAATCGGGACAAACATATTTTTACTAATTAATCTGATTTCTATCCCACAAAAACCTGCTAAGAACCTATATAACACACACCGCACTAATACTATAAATCATAATTTTAAAACCACAAATATAAAACAACCATTAGTAAAAGCCATTAGTTTAAAAAACATGCTTCTCCATTCATCACCAAAAAGTAATGAAATGACTTTATCATAAGTACATAGCAATCATGGGCATTACAGCTTATTTTTGTTTATCTATTCTGGCAAAGGCTTAAACGATCCAGCCAGCTAGCTTTTCTCAACCTTTTTACTAAGGAAGAACCATTGAAATAATCTTCAGATCTCAGGGAACCCCTGCATAAAAAATTGGTTGTGTGTATATATGTATATGTATACACACACACATATATATATGTATATATACATATATACTGTTAAATTAAATCATATATATATGATTTAATTTAGTTAAATCCCTCCGTTCTCCCAACACAGGATTCTATAGCTGAAAGCATATTAGCATGTTCAGCAACTGACACTTATAATCATCAAATAATATGTAAAGAATCACATTTTTCTGTGCATCTGTTTATTGTGACCAATTTATTAGCCTACTCCTTTTTGTGTGATTCCCCCCACCCACAAAGGATATCAGTTCTAAAGCAAGTTAGTACAATCAGCCCTCCAAATCCACAGATTCTGTATCCGCAAATTCCACCATCCACAACTTAAAAATATTTTAAAAAATCCAAAAAGTAAACTTTGATTTTGCCATTTTCTATAAGAGATGCTGTTTTACTACACCATGGTACATAATGGGGCTTGAGCTTCATGGATTTTGATATCCACAGGTGGTCCTAGAATGAAATCCTAGTGGATACTGAGGGCCCACTATAGTATAAATAGAGAAAACTTTAGTTTTCCATTTTCAAAAAGTTTCCTCCTTGATTTTTTACCTCATTCAATTAGGCCTAAAAGTAGTATCACACGTGTCTATTCTACAGGATGCTAATAAGCTATGGCATGTGAAAGATTTTTTTCCCCTCTATTTAAAACTAGAGGTGACCTTTTTTGTCAATCTCTCTTTAAAAGATAGGTAGTTGCCAAAAAGATCCCATAAGTTTGGCTTAGAGTTGCCATAAGTCAGAAACAATTTGAAGGCACACAGCAACAGCACAGTCAAGCTTAGCTTATCTTTCTTGATATTAACCTCATTTTAAATTTTGAATTTTAAAAATGTAAAAAGTGCTTTGAGGGTGTTCCTGCATGGCAGGGGGGTGGACTGGATAGCCCGTGTGGTCTCTTCCAACTCTACATTTCTATGATTCTATGAAAAGTCATAAGGCAAACATAATGCATTTCTACCAAATAACTGACAAATCAAAACTGGATTTAATTTTTCTAAAGGCAGGCTTAGTAGATTTAATTTAAATAAAAGTTGTACATTGATTTTAATTAATTATATTAACAGTGTAAAAATCATTAATAACGTTGAATAGTAAAACTGTTAAAACATAAGCCAAAGAATATTAAAAAATATAGACTAAGACAGTATTCCTTCTTTAGAATGAAAATTTCCCTCTGATTTTCTACTTCACTGGTAGAACTTGTTTGCTTCCATAAGTCAACCTATGGCACGTAAAATGTGGTTGGGGAAGGTAATCTGGGACGGAAAGGTTGATGTCTTCAGCCTACTGTCTTCCCCTCCATGAAATACAGTGCTCACCAATTATCAATGACCTCCCCTATTTTGCACTGAAACAGAATTAACTCAACGAAATGGGCACCATCCCACTTCACACTTCCATACAAGTCTGAAAGACCTTTAACAAAATTGCTAATGGGGCTGATTGGTCAATGCCCACCACTACAAGTGTGAACATGGTGTGACACGCAAAGTTTTTTAAAAGTTTACTTTTTTTTTCCAGTTGTGATTTCTTGTGGCAGTCCTTGCAATCTCTGATAGAACCCTAAGATTCCAGGGAACCTCGGCTGAGAAATCCTGAACTACATAGTAGAAATAAACCATAGGGCATGGACTCTGTTTTGAGCTTTATGAATAGTTTGTGGCTGTCATCTTTCTGACCATCTTTTTAGACTTTTGTTATGATCTGGAAAAGCAATTCTTATCTTTTTAGCCTAGACAGGTTGCTACTCGTATAGCTTTTCTTCCCTGCATCTGCAGTCATACAAAGTAGCATTTATTGAGTATATTATTTAAAGGTTAAAGAAAAAATATTTTAAATCCTTCAAAACCGCAAAGCAATTTGTGGCTTACCAATGTTGATCATAAACATGTACAGGTGGAAAACAGATGAGAAGTTTCCTTTATGTCATTGCCTGTTATCTACACGAGCTATTCCATTTTCACATATTTAGTCTCCCTGCTTACCTTTTGCTCTGCCTTTAGAAAATTTGGAGTATGGTATGGTAAGCTATTTGGGCTATTGTCTCAAATTTTTATACTATTCTTCTTCTTTGCTGTGTAACCATTGACTTGTGTATCATTATAACTCAGCAAGATTTGACCATATCATTGGGATGTACTATAGGAACAAATATATATTGATAGCCAGTTGCTTTTGTTAAAAAAAAAATACATGGAGCTGGTCTATTTTTAGGTATTCAAGAACTGGCATTGATATATCTATCAGTTCAACATACAAAAATATTACAGGATATTCTAACCATCTAGTAATAGTTCTTCCCTGTAGGACACTCCACTACAAAGCCAGACTCAAGCTGAGTTCATTATTTATCATCCTATATAGCAGCAGGCATTAAGAACCAACATTTTAAGAAAAACCGGTCTACAGCAGCCTCACCTTATATTGCTTATCTGGCTGCCATGACACAAGCAGAAACCTCATTGTTTGCTTGTTTGTTTGTCCTGCCTTTTTGCCAGTAGTGGAATCCAAAGCGGTTCATGATGTGATAAATTATAAATATCACAAAAAATGCAGTCCCTGGGATCCTGCTGGTTAGCCCCAACTTGAATAGACACATTGAATCAATTGTAGCATGGTGAGTATAAAAATGGAGGTAAATCAAATTGATTGAATGGGCCTACTCTATTTGGTAACAATAAGATTTAGGCTAATAAATTATAATAATAGAATGGAACAAATTAGCATATTAAAACAGCTACTGAATTACCCAGTAGGGTAATACAGCATGCACATAACAAAATGATGAAGCCTCTCTTTCAGCAGCCAGCTGGCTACCAAAGTGTGATTAAATAAAAATGTGTGGCAATAGACAGACAACAGGAAGAGAGCCTGCCTAGTTTCCCTTCATATAAAATTCTGCCACTTAAAAGCAGTGACAAAGTACCCTTCTTTTGTGTCCTCATCAACTAAACCTCTGAAAATGAAGAATCAAGAGAGGCATCTCTCCTGAATGGCTTAAAACCTGGACAATTTCATGTCAAGAGATAATCGTCTTTTAGATAACTTGTGCACAAGTCATTTTGAGTGTTTTTGGTCCTAACACTGTGTTTTTCCCAGAAGGAGTCTAGTGAAACTGAATTCTTCTTGTAACAGGCCCAGCTGACAGTCTGGCTACAGCATTTTGGATGCATTAAAACTTTCAAACACTTCACAAAGGCAGCTCTAAACAGAATGGCATAACAGTAATCTAGGGTAACCAACCAAAGGATCTGACAGGCCAATGAACATGGCATCAGATAGGAATCCTGCAGCCCCACCTTCTGGAGTGTCCTCTCCAGGAAAAACAGATCCATCACAAAACAATGTCTTCAGGTTTCATCCCAGAAATGCAGTCCCAAGGGATACCATGGTCACTGGTACTGAAAGCCACTGACAGATACTACACAATCTGTCTCATTCAGGAATCTCTGGGGCTGAGAAATCCTATGAAATGGAAACGTTATGAAAAGTAAAGAAAGAAAAAATGTGTCAACAGTTCCAACCATGCACACCTAGGAGAGTAGCACATAATACAAACATACACCCTTTGCCTTACAATATTGCTGATGTTAGTGTTCTGCCAACTGCTTTTTTTAATATATATATATATATATAATTTCTCTATCCCTTGTCATAAAGCTGTTCCCTTTCTCCTCAATACAACATACCTTATAACAAACCTAAACCATTCTAATTACTTTATTAAAGCTTTACTATTAGTTTGGATGCCTGCTAGTATATAATGGATTGTGTAGGAATCTCTGCTGAATATCCTGCTAGTTCAGTCTTTTAGGCAGCGCTAGCTTTTCTCATGACCTGAGTTTCTCAGTTTCAACAGCAATTAGTGGGGAAACAACTCCAGCCTTTGGGGAACAACCATTTGTGCTGAAAAAGCAAACATTCTCAGGCCTACAAAGATAGCCACCAGTGCCTCATGCTGGGATTGAGGCTAATTAAGATGTTGATGGAGTCTGTGCTAATCATGGCTCCACCGCAGTCTGTTGGATTAGCATGTAAATTGGTAGACCATGTTCTGAAATTGCCTCACCATCTGAGGTCTAATTACTGGCTAGACATAACAAACAATGGTAGCATTTATAGACTAAGAAGTGTCCACATAGAAATAGATGTATTTCCTTTTTTTGGTTTTAAATGTAAATTGGCTTTCAGGAAGGCTGTCATACAAAGAAAGGATAAATTTCCACACTGTACCACACATTTCTCAGTAGTTAAGCTCATACATGATTCACTAGACTCAAGACACTATTTTAGCAAGACAAACAATTCACAGTTGAGGGCCAGAAGCTGCTATTGCCACATCTCGTTTGAACATATACTGGTCAAACCAATAATACTGATCATGGCAATACATCACTTGATACTTTCTGTATGTTGTTGTTGTATACCTTCAAGTCATTTCTGACTCATGGTAACCCTAAAATGAATCATGGGGTTTTCTGGGGCTAAATGTGTGCAATGCAGCCGAGGTCACCCAGTGGATTTCCATGGCTGAGCAGGAAATGAAATCCTAGTCTCCAGGGTCATAGTTCAATGCTCATACCACTATACCATGCTAGCTTTCTAATACTTTCTGTAGAAAGCATTTCCAAAAGACTAACTCAGATAGTCTGTTGCAGCAAATACAGCTAAGAGTCCTGTTGCATCTTTGAGACTAACATGCATCTAATGAAATGAGCCCTGCTCCAGGGAAGGTGATGCTACAATCAATTTGTTATATTCTAACACCTACTGGGGATATTTGAACATTCAGATTTTCAAAATATATTTGCTACTGGGCTAGTCTGCTGGGATTTTTGAGAATTTGTACAATATTCCCAATATGTTAACTAACTCTAAATTTTTGAAAGACCTACCCTATTTCAAGGACTTGTGGATCAAGAAACAGAGATTTCTTTCACAATACACCATTATAGCACTTTGACAGCACTTTTACTGCCATAGTATATCCTATGGAATTCTGGGATCTGTAGTTTGGTGAGGTATTTAGATTTCTCTGCCAGAAAGCTTTAATGTTGCTCCAAACTACAAATCACAGAATTTCACAGGCTACTGTAATGGCAGTCAAAGTAGTATGAAAGTGCTATAACTGTGAAGTGTGAAACAATAACTGTTTAATGGGACTTAACTCTGTAATAACTGTTTAATGTGATTCAAGTCTTTTCATTTCCAAATCAGGGGCAGATAAATTGCCTTCTAAATAGGATATGAAATCAGAGAATGCTATAGGCATTAACTCTGATCTCACTTAATCCATTGTAAATCGTAAATTGTTCCACTTACTGAGGTCATGGTAATATCAAGTTGATTTCTAAGAATGTCTGGAAGCCAGTGACAGAAATGAAGATTTTTCATTGGCAGCTTCAGCTGCTATAGTTTTGTATGCATTCTATAGTCTTTCTTGTGTTCAGCTGCTCATACCACATTTTAAAAGAAATAGTCTTTAACAAATATCATGAGAAAAATATTAAAATTCAGCTGCAGCTATGATGAAATAACACAGTAATGTAGGGATATACACTTCATTAACAAACAGCTCTGAATTGATTTTTCCTCCCTCTGCTTCAAAACTTCAGAACAATTGTGAGAGGCAGAAAGTGTCCTGAAATGCAAGGAATTGTTCTCTCTCTCTGCTTTAATCAGACCAAAAGGGGACATTTTTTAATGTCCCACAGTGGCCTTGCTTGCATATCTGCAGGAAAGTGGGAGAGAATAATCATGGTGAGTTCATGGTATATCACTCTCTGCAGAATAGAGAGCATGCATGTACTTGTCTAATGTAGGGATCACAATGGGAAACAATAATTTATCTGTGAGATAACAGACTTGTAAAAAACAATATCACAGGGTACAATGCTGCTCCTGAACTTCACCATCAATTTCGGTCATTCTCCACAACAGAATCCTATCAAAGTATAAACTATAAACATTCTTCTAGTTACATGTCATGCTGAAATCCAAGCTGCCATAGAAAGCATGATCACCAATAGCAAATGCTTAGAAGTCAATATGGACCAAGATCTTGCATCAAAAAGATGTAACGTAATTTTATACACATGGAGTTATGCCTTCATTGCACTATTCCACTTTGTTACAGAATTATCATTTTGCACAACCAAATGTTCACTGAACATCGATGCACAACGGATAGCCATGTGCTACCTTGCAATCAATGTGCAACACACGACACACAATGCACAATGTTAAAATGTCACCACATATGTAAAATGCTTTTGCAACTCTCAGCTAAATATTTGACATTTGACATTGGCCCAAAAATATAACCATGTGCATAAATGAACTTATACCTACATAAGACATACCAGGATGCAAGCCATACTTTATATCTGCTTTACCTTTCAGTTAAAAATGGCTTGTAAACTTGTTGAACCTAAAGTCCTAAACTAGAAATTAAACCTTATGTTATTGAGTTAGTCCATAATCCAGTATAAATCTGGATCACAGAGAGAGAAGCTGAAGTACTTCCAAGGAAGCAGGGTAAAAAGGGGCAGGACACCTCAACTACTTTAACTTGACGGTGATCAAAGAAACAAGGAGCAAACGGCTGGGAAAGCAAGAAAGAGAAAAGGCTTTTTTTTATTAGAGATGAAAGACCATTTCTTTCCCTAGCCCTGCAAATAAGTGTCTGGTAGCTATCTACCTAGCTAGTCCAATTAAGGCTGCAATCCTATACCTACTCACCAGGAGTAAGCCCTTCTGAACTCAGTGGGGCTCATTTATGAAAAGACATTATGTGATTATACTGTCAAGGATGATAAGTAATTCTCAAAATGTATAGTATTGTGCTTTGTTCTAACACTCTTCCAGAAATGTTCTTTGGCTTCCCTTCCCTCAAAGCTAGCTATGAGAAAGAGGAAGAATAATTAATATGGGTGGGCAAAGTACAGCTCTCTAGCAGTTGAACTGAAACATCCATCAGCCCTAACTAGCATAGCCTGTGGTAAGGAAACCAGGAGTTGCAGACCAAGGCCCTTTTCGCATAGCATTTCTCATGTGAAAGGGCCTTTGGAGTGTCGCATGATTGCGAGGAGCATTTCAGATGATGTCCTTGCAATCATGTGATGCTGCTGGGGCTGGCAGGCACCGATCACGCACTATATCATTTTCAGCTTTTAGCTGAAAATGGTGCGTGATCACACATCACTCCAGGGCCCTACGCGCACTTGCCTTGCGTGCGGAGCTCCAGAGCCGCAGCCCTCATGCTTCTTCCCCCAGTGCAGCCTGGGAAAATACCCAGCTGCACTGTGGAAGAAGAGGTGGAGCCCTCATGTTGCCGGCCGGCCGGCCAGCAACTCCTGCAGAGCCAAAGCAGTGGGGACATGAGAGCCTCATGGAAGAGGCTGCTCGCATGATCCCTGCGGGAGTGTGCCGGACAGAGGTAAGGTGCAGAAAGGGGCCAAGTTATCTGAAGGGTTATATTTTGCCCCATCCAATCAATACTTAGCCAAGATTAGACATTTCTGACAACTATTACATAACCATATCATCATAACTCCAGGGACGTCTACTTCCCCAACATGTTTGCTATTGCCAGATTATCAGTTTGAGGTTGAATCATAGAATCATAGAAATGTAGAGTTGGAAGAGACCACACAGGCCATCAAGTCCAACCCCCTGCTATGCAGATCATGAATGAGACTGGAGGCCTTAGGGTTATGGCTTTACCTTCTCATCCCAAGACCTTAATGGAAACAGCCTCCCCTCATTGCTGCTATGAGCACTTCTTCCTGGGAGTAATAACAACTTCAAGGGGGTAAATATTCATAAGGGCCAGGATGTAGGTAACCTTTCTTTCCTGTGCATCATGGTCCCTGTCTTCATCAGATACCTCCAATGGCTGCCGTTTCAAGCATAAGCATTATTACAGGCATGTAATATCATTTCCGTTTTGCTCTTCAGTCATATCCTTACTTGAGGTTCACTAGGCACACTGGTCTGCTGTTGGCTTCCCTAGTGTGAATAACTTTCAAGTAACAGCTGGATTAGCAGCCAGTATGATGTAGTGGTTCAAATGTTCAACTAGGACTCCAGGAGACGAGGGGTTCAAATCCCTGCTCAGCCATGGAAACCCAATGGGTGACCTTGGGCATGTTACACTCTCTCAAGCCTAGAGGATGACAATAGCAAACCTTCTTTAAACAAATCTTGCAAGAAAACTCTGTGGTAGGTTTGCCTTAAGGTCACCATAAACTGGAAACAACCTGAAGGCACACAACCACAAGGGCTGGACTGGGAGAATGTCATGGACAGCTGTAGTGATGAAAGCTACTGAAGTACTAAACAGTCCTGAAACCTCACATATTTGTGTATGTGTGCTAAAAGATATTTTTCTACTCAGTTTAGGTGCCTTTCTTTTTCACACATTGGAAAAATGCTTAAAGACATTTGATTACCAGTGGCCAGTGCCTCCGTTCTAAAGCATTTAGCTCCTTTAATGCATTCCACATTTTGGGGTAAAATGCAAGGGGTTCTAATGTAGAGACAAATCACTATGCTGGACTTTTAAAGAAAATGTTGATTTGAATGTATTTTAACCTGTCATAAGGTTAAAAATCCTGCCCTAAAGTTCTAGCATGAGCCAGTGTAAGCCAGCAAATTGGTATTCAGCATTCCCATCATTCTCTTCCATGACAGATAGTAGATAGTACAGTATCTCTTTCTTCCTCAGAATATCTAAGAACCATCACAAATTTTGAAAAGTATCAAGAAAAGGATGTAAAACTATATTGCCTCTCTACTTCTTTGTGCCTGATATGCAGAGGGATGACACTTGCATTCCCTATATGGTAAAACATGTGAGTATCACATGAGTTTTGAATATGTGTATCTTACATATTGGTGGTGGACAAATGTGCATGTTTTCCTGTTCTTCACTGCCTAGGAGACAATACGTTTGTGAGCAAGCTTTTTATTAACTTTTCACCATTCCTTTAAACAGGCAGATTAATTTAATGTATGGTTTTCATCCAGTGTGAACAGTATTTTAAAAGCATAATGATTCTCTTCTGGAAAAAAATTGAAACAGAAGGGAAGGACATTTTTGGCAAAGCTTGCAGTGATCAAAGGATTTGCTTTGAACAGTCCTGAATTCCTACTTTCCTGACCACTAACCAAAATGTCAATAGCAGCTTTGTTATTTTATGAAGTCCCAACGCAGTGACTTTACATTAAAGTCCTTTTACACTTCATTAAAGTCCCAATACACTGGGACTTCACATTGATTATGCTAAATGACCATTCGAAGACTCAAAAGACATTATGTTTATACTCTTTATGCTTCCATTAGTAAGCAAATACATTTTCACACAGGCAGGCATTTGGCATGTAACCTGGTCTGTGGCTGTTACTATGCTTTTCACTTATTTTTATGTTACGTTTTAATTAAGATTTGGTTTTAATGTGTATTTTATTATGGTAAGCATCCCTAAAGGCATTTTTTTGGGCAGAAAGGTTGGATATAAATCAAATCAATAAATTAGAAATAAATAAATAAATGCCATCATCAGAAATGAAAACTAACACAGCTGGCAGAGTTTATCACACGGTACAAAATGCAGGCAGTGTTGGCTCTGTTGAACAAAACTCTATAGATTTTGACAGATGGGAAAACCAGAAGTAGCAAGCTGCTGATGGATGTTTCCTACATGAGTCTGAAGATTCTTTTTTTCAAAAACAGAAATTGTGTGTACTTTAAACATGCAATAACTTTAATAACACAAGCACTGTTCAGGAGATTGCAATGAGTATGTGGAAAGAAAGCAGATAATGAGAACAGGCTGCATTTACAACATACATCATACAGTACAGAACCGTGAATAAGGAGAGGTCAGGGGCACAGACTGTTAACAATGGCATCACTCTCCTCTTATTGTCCCCTGCTCCTTTTCTAACCAGGCGCACAGAGTATATGCTGTGTAGTCTTTGGATTGTCTTATATTCTGTGTAATCTTTACTTGCTGCCTAAATACCCTAAAGGCACCAGATCCCATCTGATCTTGGAAGCTAAGTAGAGTCAGCCTTGGTTAATATTTGGATGGAAGACTGCTGACAAATACCAGGTGCTGTAGGCTATATCTCAGAGGAAGGAATTGGCATAACCATTCCAAAAAAACTCTGTGAAATTCATGGAGTTGCCTTAAGTCAGCGGGTGTCTTGAAGGCATATACACACACAATTTTAACTCCGACAAAGGCTGATGGAAAATTCTCCACTGACTTCAACACAAGAGCTTTGGATTTCCATTAATAGTTAAGACATGCCAATATCACACAACAGAAGATTGTTATTAGCTGACATTCAAAGATCTTCCATTTTTCATCACAAATCGGAAGACCTGTCTTGATGAAAATCCATGGACACGACCATTTGACAACAGAGAAAAGTCAGGATTTTTCATATACTTAAGAATGAAAGAGCAATATGAAAATATTATCTGATCTGCACAACTTGTGTGTGTATGTGTGTGTGTGTGCATGTGTGTGTGTGTGTGTGAGAGAGAGAGATTGTGTATATGCATAGTACACACAGCAAAACAGAAACTTCTTGTGAATATATGGACTTATAAAAACATAATTTTTACTTATGGGGGAAAAGTTAGAAAAAGAGTTGATGGTAAAAGACTGTACAAGTGACCATCTGGAAGCAGTGACTTATTACAAACTGACAAGAAATTAAAACTAAACTAATGAAATTAACATGATACCCCTCCTGTGTGGCTACTGTGTGCTTTGCATTAGACAAATGAGTATATAATCACTAAAACCACTAGCAGAATTACTGTGTGAAATATTATACATTATTTTCTAAGCACAGAACCCACCCACATTATTTAATTCCCTAGCAACCAGTTGTGCTAGTCTCTTTCTCTCTCCCTCTCTCTTTCTCTCTCCCTCTCTGTGTATGTGTGAAAAAGAGACAAAATCTTACATTTGATCACCATGTATGTAGATGTGATTTAAAAAAAGAATTCTGAAGCAGGCATGCTCACCCAAGCACATCCTTACTCTTTTGTTTTCTTTAAGGCTCCATGACAACTCCTTTATGTTAGCTGTCTCTTCCTGAGCAAAAACAAACTCCAGCCACATTAAGCAATGGCCCACTTCTTAGAGCAGTTTATGCATGATAGCGACTCAGATTTCCCCACCCACCCAAGTGTTCATTATCTGAATGAGATGCAAGTCAAGAGAAGTTCTAGGTGAGAGTACAAAGAAAAACAGTGTAAAAACATTCCAATACTTCCTTGGAACCCAACAAAAAAGGTAGAGAGTGAGATGCAATGAGAGGGAAAAGAAAAACATTTCCTATATGCAACTTGAATAAAATAGTAAGAGTCAAGCAGGTTAAAGAAATAGTTGTCAAAGAGAGAAAATAAACAAGTTAGGTCAAACAGACTTTCTGGTTCTCCCTCACTCACCACTCTAACTGTTGCCAACACTCCTTGTTCTCTTTGTTACTTATTATCACAATGAAAAGTTTTGTTTATAAATCACACATTCGCTATTCTTGAGAAGCGCAGGCAAGACATTTTTTTCACCTTTCCCAGAAACAGCCCTGAACCTGAATTTATCTGTTTCAGTCCTACTAAAGGCTCTCACAAATAGATGAAAGACAACAATGTGATATTTGAAACTGTATTTTCAAAAAGGAAATGGGAATACAAACATTGTAGAGGATTCATACAGCCAGTCCTAACCTGGCTAGCTTAGAAGCCCTCTTAATTTCAATACAATTTAAATATGCTTCGAGTTGTCGCCTAAATTCGGAACTCAGACTCAAAGATGCACCTGCGTTGTTGTGCTGTCCTGTGAAATAATCCCTATTGTCTTTTGCTTAGAGACATGTTTGTGTTACTCCGAGCCATGCTACTTCATTCAACTTTTTTATTTTTATTTTCCTCACTTCCATCTCACTTTTCTTCCCTCCCTCTTCAGAAGGTATTTCTAAAAGGCTCCCCACCCCCCACCATTCAAAGGTGGTAGGTGCTTGGCTAGCTTTTGCGGCTAAGCCAAGCAAGTCCCTGTTGCCTTTGTTTGTGTGGAGCCTGCGAACAACAAAACAGGATCCGAATCTATGTTTCTCACGCACACCGCGGGAGATCTGGAATTCGTCCAGGAAAGTGACAAATCTGATAACATCACGCAAGGATGTTGCAAGCAGAGCACTGAAGCTGCAAGGAGTCTCCCTCGCAAAACGTGAAACGCATCCGAGCAGTCCAGCACTTTGAAAGCCCCCCGCCCTCCCTAAACGTACCGGCGCCACTTTACCAAGCGACTTCGAGTTAGTTTAGGAACTGTCCCTCTGTTCCTAACCGCGCTCGCCCCCTTCCCCCTGAAGCAGAGCCCCTCCAGCTCGGCGGGAGCTGCTAGAGGCGGGAGAGCGGGAAGGCAAGGGAGGAGGGCGTCTCCAGGACCCGACTCCCCTGCCTCCTGAAGGAGTCTCCTCTCCCCCCGAGGCCAGTACAACAGCATCACGGAACAGTCAGCAGGAACAAGGGGGGGGTATTGGGGAGGAGGGGAGTTTAACCTTACCAGCTTCACTTACAGTAGGTAGCTGAAAGGAAAAAGGAACGGCCCCCCAGCTGCTGTGTCCCACGCAATTCGTCCCAATTGCCTGAAAAGAAGTCTGAAAGGCTGGTCTTCTCGGCTGTGCTTAGTTTCCTCTCAGCAACCTCTCCCCCTCTCTCCCCCCGCGCGCGCTCTCTCTCTCTCCTTCTCCCTCTCTCGCGCGCTCTCTCTCTCTCCTCCTCCTCCTCCTGACAAAGCCATTCTCCCAGACCCCTAATCCTCTCTCGGGGGTGGGGGGGAGAAAAAGAAGGGGGCAGCACAAGCCCAAACGCCTTCAGCCGAAGGATTCTCCCGGGGCGCGCGTGCGGGGGGCTGCGGGGGCGTTGTCGCTCGGAGAGGGAAGCGGGGAGGGGGGCAGGGAGGGAGTCTCCCGGCCTTCAGGCATCGCAGCGTGTTACTCCACAAAGTCGCCCGCGCACATTTTTTTTGTTGTCGCCGTCGTCGTCATCAGGCTCCAGCTTCCATCCCAATAATGCTTCGTGACAAGGCAGAAAACCCCCCAATTCATCAAGTTCCTTTCAGCTACTGTTTCAAAACTTCCCAACTTCGTGGAGTTCTCCCCGCCTCTGTTCCTGGGCTTCGATTCACCGCCGTTCCCCACCCACAAAATCGGACATTAATTTCCCATTAGTGGCTCCCTAAAGCCTAAGCTCACAGCACCTGGCCAGGAATACCCACTCCCCCCCCTTCTTTTTCTTCTTTTTGGAACAGAAACTGGAAATAAATACCAACTCCACAAGGCCAGCCCTTTAAGAACCTGAGTTGTACCAAAGCCCTTTCGTTAAAAATCCACTAGGTGATGACACATAGGAGCAGTATCATTTCAAGTTGTTTTTCATGCAGGTCAAAAAGAAACCAAAATAATAACGATTTTTTTTAATGTCCAGAATTTAAAGCTCTTTTTTTTTCTGTAAGAAAACAATAAATCTAAGCTCTTGAGAAGCAGATGGCACCATTTCCCACCATAAATGATGGTGGTTAGTCTTCAAGTAATAATTTATGAGGACACCTCCCCCTTCTTAGTCCTGTGGCTCAGCAGTGGGCCATTTGAGCCTTTCAAGCAAAATAAACAACCTTCAAACCACCAGCTTCACACACAGCAATGCTTACTAGCGCTGTTTCAACCCAACGCAAGTTACTTTGTTCACCTGTGACCCTGTACAGAAATGTGGTTTGATGGTTAGGCCTCTCTGTACATAATACAGTATAGTTTCTGCTTTCATAACTTTGTTCCTCTTAGGTCAAAACAAAATAAAATACACAAGAAAGCTGTTTTGGTTATGAAAATGAAGCAAGGAGATCCATGTGAAAAGGCTACCATATCCCAGAGATCAGATTGTACACTCCACTCTCTGTCTCTCTGCGACAAGTGTGGGAGGAGATAAGTAAAGGCACGTTACTAGGAGATGAGTTGATGTCATCCGTCTCCAAACAAAGCTTAGTTTAGCTCAGAAGAACAAGAAGCATCGGCAAGACAGATTCTGCGTACCAGCCTTAAGCACGTGACCTCTTCTGAATTCTTCTTATGAAACTGCATTTTTAAAGTTTCACTTTAAAAAAACCACAAGCATGCAAATGTGCATGTATTCATGAAGGAGTTCATTACATGATTGTTTAATAATATCATGAATCCATTAACTGCAAGCTTGTTTAATAACGTCATAAACCACTTAACACTGGAATTTTATATACTTTCTACACTGTAATGGGGCATACCTTTTCTACTAAAATATCCTTGAGTATTTCATATTTCTTATGAGAATGCCATTGGTGGACACTAACACCAATGTGCTCTTACTAAAGTAAGCAGGCCTGTATGAGAGTAAGTGCTCACTGAATGCTATCAAGGAAATTTTACAGACATAAAAGTCCTGGTCCTATAGATCTATGACACTGGCTTGTATTAATACAGTTATACAAGGAGGGCCAACATCATCAGGTGCATATGTTTAAATATTTGAAAAGATGTCATATAGAAGATGGCGCAAACTTGTTTTCTGCTGTTCCAAAGCTGGAACACAGAGCAATGGCTTCAAACTTCAGGAAAAGAGATTCTACAATTAGGAAGAACTTCTTAACTGTAAGAAGAGTATAACAGTAGAATATGCTGCCTTGGAGTATGGTGGAGTCTCCTTCTTTGGAAGTTTTTAAACAGAGGTTGGGTTCCCATCTGTTAGGAAAGCTTTGTTTGTGTATTCATGTATGGCAGGGGGTTGGACTTGATGGCCCTTGTGGTCTATTCCAGCTATATGATTCTATGGTTCCATGATTCCATGTAGTGGGAACAGATGATATTGGGAGCCAATAAGGTCTAAAGATAAATGAGGCATGCCATTTAGCTGAGAAATCCACACTAAGAAAGTGAACAACTACGCATTTTGGATATCCATATTCCTGAGTCCATGTTACCAGTAACTCAGCCACAACAATATAAACCATCAAACCAGCCAATCAAACTCAATATGAGGCTCATTTCAAGATGTACATGCTTGGCTTCAGCTTTTACAGCTGAGCAGTAACAGCAACTTTCTGTGTATGGTTGTAATGAAAGATAGTATGGAAAGTGAAGAAAGTTGAGAGGAAGAAAATGAACTCTGAAAATGAACAATGAAAATTGAGAGGAAGAAAAGTGTGGTGCTGTAGAAGAGTTCTGCAGAGATCAGTGATTCATAAGAAGACAGACGAATGGTCTTAAAACAAATCAAACCTGAACTTTCCCTAAAAACCAAGATGACTAAACTGAGGCTGTCATACTTTGGACACAGCACGATATGATAGAAGTAAAAGTAGAAGGCAATAGGAAAAGAAAGCTATGAGACTTTTTGTAAGACATGAGGAGGGGAGTTGAGGACCAGGGCTCTTGGATGTGTCTCATTCAGAGGGTTACCATAAATCAAAGTCAAGCTGACAACAAATAATGACAAGTATTTGTCAGAAACACATAAACTAGGAACAGGAAAAAAAAATCTGAAATCATATGAGACATGTCCACACAGGTTTGTGATCTGAGAGAGCAATCTTATATATGTACCAAGGTATACCCTATTTGTTGGCATATAGGATTCACCTTTTTTCCTGAAAAATACAGTTTGAAAATGGGGTGCATCTTATATGCTGGTGTGTCTTATACACTGGCAAATATGGTAAGTCTCATAACATGTTATGGGGTTTACTTAGAGGTAAAGAAATAAAAGACTGCAGCTTAAAAACAAGGCAAATGTTTTTACAAAGGGGAACAAGGAACAAGGTGGAAAGCTGGGGAGTGATACTGTGATCCCAAAATACCTATGGTATTTGTAGAAATGATGAATGTGGCATTAGACTTGACTCACCTTGGCAAACTAATCAGCTAATGTTTGATACCAAACTGTTAGCAGCACTGACTTAGTGACTCACATCTTAGAGGGACAGTGAATCTGCTCCAGGTTTTAGTCCAAATTTTAAAGACTCCATCCGATGTGTTGCGTTGAATCTATTTTGTAGATAGGGTTCAGCATGTTGGATATATCCTTTACAGTTCAGCCTAAAATTCAGAGCAGATTCTCCATTCCACTGACATGGAAACAACTGGTCATCACTGATCTGACAAATTACAACACTTTGCATAGAAGAACGAGTCTACTGCATTCAAGTCACATCTGTAACTAAAAGCAGTCACTTTATGCTGTGTTTGCCTTTAGGCTGGAGCAACAGCATGCAAATAAGGGAAGGACCAATTTCAAAATTATTTTGGTTGTATGTTGTGTATTCAGATAAACAGCAAAAACATTTCATGCCCAGTCTATGTTCATGGATAAACAAAGGAAGTTTGCATCCCAACAAGTCCACAATCAACCCAAGCTAGTTATAAACATGTTTTTCCTCTGTTCTGCAAAGAGAATGACATTCTCCCTCCTTGTGTAGAGAGTCAGCAAAATGGTCTGTGCTCCAATGATCAGAGTTTTTAAAATATGAAACATGCTGTATTGTGGATGCTGATTTATGTCAGCAAACTTGCTAGAGGGAAATGTGACAACCTTGTTTTGTTTTGTTTTTGATTGTAGAGGTAAGCTGGCAAACATAAGACTACAGATTTTATTTCTCTTATCCTTGTTCCCAGTTAAGTCCCCTTTGATCCCTATGCTGCACGTCTCTAACACCTGATCTGCATAGCACCCTTCTCTTTCTGTTTTTCTTGGATTCACAAGAAAGAACAAAGCCAAGCCACTTTGGTAATAACCCTGATATTTTAATAGCAGTTGTTAAGTGTTTACCAAACAGCCTTGTCTATAAATAGAGAAGAGTAGGTAATTTTTAATCTTAACATTAAAGAACACCAAAATCTTTTAGCGTTGTTAGTGTAACTGATTAGCTTAGCCTAGAGTAGAAACTCGCTTTATTGTTGTGCAGCTTCCAATAATTTTTCAACAATTAGAGAAGCTCAGCAGAGCAAACAACTAACATAATGGAGACAATTGACAGTAATATTCCTCATTATTTAAGTTAAATGCTATGCATTTCTGGTGTGGGAACAGGAGTTACCTTGGACCCCCCCTTTAAATATCTTTTGTTGCCATGGACTACCAAGACTTAAGTCAAGGCAGCTTCTGGCTGTATGGGTGGTAGCAAGAAATGTCATATGCTTTCTCTTAGTCACTTAGTGTTGGTCACTTGCATGTTCTCACTACATGTAGAAGTAGCAAGCGCTGAATACATTTTTCACTATCAAACATTTTCATAACTGTTCAACTGTTGAGATATTGTAATGAAAATTTGTACAAATTATGTCTGTCACCAGCAAAAAAACTGCTCTTTGAAATCAATGTTTGCCGATCTTCCTTCCTTCCTTCCTTCCTTCCTTCCTTCCTTCCTTCCTTCCTTCCTTCCTTCCTTCTTTAACCATAAAAGCTCATAACATTTTTTCCAAGCCTTTGTTGACCCCCATGAGGACATTGCCCCCCCAGAGGTCCACAGAACCAGGTTAAGAACCACTAGTATAGAGAAACCTCTTCTTTCCACTTCCACAGCAATACTGCTGTACGGCACCATTCATAGGTATACTTGGCTGGCAAAACTAGAACTCTGGACAAATTACCAAGGAGTTAGCCTGCATAATTTATCATCATGGTCTAGATAGGATGTATCAACGTAAGTTTTCTGGATAGAAAAACAGAGCTGTTAATCAAGACTGAAAGCAGTGAAAGGGATATTATTAATTTTTTTAAGAGGCAGTTTATGGACTATATCATCTCCCAAACATTTGCATCCATATTACAGGGCAATATTAGGAAGGCTACACAGAAGGAGGGGCAGGTTCAAAAGGAGATACAGAGTGAAAGAAACGAAGGAAAGATAAGAGAGGAGAAAAGGGATTGCTACTTATTCTTAATTTGCAGCAAAAAAGGGATTCTTGGCATTTGATAAAATGCAAAAGTGGGTGAGATCATAACATTCCCAACCCAGAATTAAATGCTCAGAGTTAAAACTGCAAGGCCTCAGGAAGTTCAAGCATTCCCATGTTAGACAGAAACACGGGAGGGAGGATTGCATGGAAATATGGGCGCCCACCCAAGAGCCTACCAGCAAAGTACAGTTTAGGAAGCACCTCTAGCATAGGGAACAAGAAGCAAATGTACTTTTGAGAATACAAAATACTAATTGTCCATTACCAAAGATGTCTGAAGATGAACAAAAGATGCAGAGGCACTAGGGATGATTTTTGAAAAGCATGGTTGTACATGCTTGACAGATGAACTGATATACGAGAGACTTAGGATTGTGCATAAGTCTTTCTTTGATATCAGTTATCCTATATGCAATGAAGGTGACAGCTTGAAGAAAATGGCATCCTGAAGAAAATAACATAAATAACATCCTCTATCTTTAGAGGTACTCCATGTGACCTGGAACTCTGGGGCAAGTCTGGGTTCCTAAATAGTGAGGGGAGCCTCCACAAATAGAATAGGCTCCCTCTTCAGACCATCTCTCTCTATACACATAGAATATGACACAACCAGTGGTAGAGAGGATGGGGCTAGTGTGTTCCTTAAGTTTCTCCTGTTTTCAGTAACTGCTCAGGACTTGACTCCTGAAGTAGATTGTTACTGCTAGTTTCTAATCCTGCATTAGTTCATATCAGTGTTGCTCTTCCTGTTGATTTGGATTTCACTACTAGTCGGAAAGAAAGACTTTCCAAAATTACACACTGGCTGCTTCTCCAGCCAATTCTTGGCTTAGCCTTTTTGATCCCTGATAAACCCCTTTATGAGTACAGAAGAACCCTTGATCAATGGGAGATCCTATTTACATTATTTAAGTGCAATATGGACTACCTTTTCATTACAGAGTCAGTTCCATATGCTGCTATTCAGAGTGGTTCTACGATAGAAGTCTCCTGGTTCTGTGCTATTTTGTCAATGGAATACAGTTACTTTGGAGTAAGTCCCACTGGAATCAACACAACCTACTTCCAAGTAAACATACTTAGCAGCAGTGATGTATTTAAGTCTTTTACTCCAAGTCTCAAGTCAAGTCTCAAGTCCTTGAAGATACTTTCAAGTCAAGTCTCAAGTCAAGTCTCAAGTCTGGAAGCCAACTTTATACCCCAACCAAAATTCCAGAATTATTAGACAGAGTGAAATAAATTCAGTTTTAACAATTTAAGGAGAGTCAGTTCTCCACATTTGCAATTTTGCCATCTGCAGCTTTGGAAGCAGGGAATAGGATCCTATCTTACTCCCCATTACTGAAGATTCCAAAGATTTAAAAAGAAGGATCCTTCTTCCTCAAGCCTGTTGCCTAACACATTTGCTATTCCTCTCTGAGAAATGCATCCTGCACTCTAGCGGAGAGTCTTGTCTTCTGCTCTTAGGAAATGCTTTAGAAGGTTCTTCTAATATGCAGCTTGGACAAACTGCTGCGCAGACCTCAAGCCTGTCTCAAGCCCATTGCCTAACCTGTTTGTTATTCCTCTCTGAGAAATGCACCCACACTTTGGATTTTAGAGAGATTGTCATGTGAATAATAGGCAAAAAGAAGTGGAGGCATTGTTCAAAGTCGTAAGGTTTCTGAATGAATGTGTTATGTTACTGAACCAAGGGCATCAAGTCAGTCATTAAAAATATACAAGTCTCGAGTTGAGTCAAGTCAGTGTATCATTTATGGCCAAGTTGAGTCCTAGTTGAGTCACTGAAGTGACTTGAGTCCGAGTCTATCAACTCAAGTCTATATCCCTGCTTAGTAGAGTCTAGATATAAAGAGCTCCAGCAGTGAAAATTATCTTATAGCAAAATGTGCATCTTGATATAAAACCTTTTAAGTTTGAAAGACTTTTAAATGCCAAGGTGGCATACGAGACAGAGAGAAGGATTTGGAGACTGGACTCTCATGTCTTGTTTTCTGGTATTTCTTCTTCCAGTCCCCATATTTACTTGCAGCAAATGCTCGTTTCCCAACTGCATCAGAAAAAAAGGCATCATTTATTTGATCTAAAAAAACCCGCAACCATTTGAAATGTACTCTTTCTATTGCTTTTCTGAGGTACTGATTTATGCGAAGACTTCCAAAAGCTTTTAGACTGTGGGTTCCCAAGGCAGGTCTTATGATTTAGTTATGGTTGTCCTGTTCCCAGTGTCTTTAAAAATAAAATACAATGATGAGGATGATGAAAGCCTCATTACCATACAGCTCTAGAGCCAGCACTGGTTTCCCGTAGTTCTCCCTACACAATTTAAGATGCCACTGTTGAATTATAATGCCCTGAACACTTTAATGGCTACCTTCCCCTCTCACATTCTTCATGGAACCCCAAGGACATCCCCTTTGCCACAAGGCACACAGAGAGGCATATATACGCAAAAACTGCAATTCTGCACAATTGAGTGAAACTGTGGGAAATGTTTTTTTTCTTATACAAGCATTTGTATCTTTATATTTTTAGCATGCTGTCCCTTTTCTATATTTAGTTTATTCAGAATGACTTGTGGGATTCCATGCCTTAGGGACAGACTGAACAACACAAATAAACTCACAAACATTTATTTATGCATATATGATTTAAGGATGTTTTAAATCCACCTTAACCAGGTAAATTTAGTATATTCTTGTGCTGATAGCAGTGTGAAGATGAATGCGATAAAAGAAATATGCAATAGGATTTGGGCCATTTTTGCACTGGACTGTTGTAGCGCTATTATTCTGCTTTCAACATCCTCTGGAATCCTGGGGTTTGCAGTTTGGGCCCCTCCCAAAACTGCAAACCCGAGGATTCCAAAGGATGTTGAAAGCAGAATAATAGCACTACAACAGTCCAGTACAAAAATAGCCATAGTTATTGTGTGCGTCTGTTACGTATGCATGTAAACTTAAACAACCGATCCTGTGTGGTGTAGTAGTTTGAGCATTGGACTATGATGCTGGAGAGCAGCGTTCGATTCTCCACTATGCCATGAAAACCCACTGGGTGACCTTGGGCACTCCACACGTGCTCAGCCCCAGAAAACCCCGCAATCGGTTAGCTTTAGGGTTGCCATGCCAGAAAAGATTTGAAGGCACACAACAACAACAACAAATCCTAAACTTATATAGCATATGTTAAACAGAAGTCTCTGATATTTACTTCTACTATATAGTCTTCCTATTATATATATGTTACAACAGTAACATATAATTTGGCTTGTGGTGTATTTTTGGTTCATTTCTAAGAACAATGATGAACACAAAGCACATTATACATTAAATGCTATGGAAATGATAAAATAACATTAAAGTCATTATCTGAATGGGAAGTAACATTGCTCTTAGCAGGCTTTGCTAATAAACTTTTATTAGCAATAATAAATCCCATTTTCCATACGCAATATAAATCTCAACAGAAGGATCATCATCCAAACTACCTAGATAATATGAGAGCCCAAGGGTAAATGAAAGCATATTGTACTCAGAATTTTTAATAAAATAATTGGCTAACACATCAATGGAAATGCATAAATGGTATTTCATTTATAAAAAGAACAGCACAGAGTCTCAGGTCTCCATGTAGGATTTTACTACTGGCAACTCAGTGTGTTACTCAGTAGTAAAAGAAATCCTATTCTGAGAGTGCCGAAAAGCACTTTCTACTTTAATCTGTCAAGGGATGAGAAACTCAGGGTAAAAGCAATGCTTAATATGGGAGGTTAAGAGTCCAAAACTTATACATGCTTCTGAAACAAGTATCAACATCCCCAGGGGAGCTCCTGCTCAGTTCACACATGGAAGCAAGCTCTTCTCCAGCTGTGAAAGTTGCTTGGTGACATAAATCTAGTCAGAACATGCATTTTATGGTGGGACTGGCCTGCGGGAGGGAATTATTCTGCTTTGTATTCTAACACATCCTTGTAAGTGTCTGGAAAAGGTGCAAAGAAGGGCCAGACAACTGGCTTCCTTTAGAAGATAAGACCAAGGCAGGCAATGCATTTTGTCATCACATTTCACAGACACAGGACTGAGTCCTAATGCTGGAACCATGTTGTCAGCATAAGGGAAAAAATTAAGATTACATTCTTGAAAGAAATTCAGTTAATGTTTTTTCCATTTCTTCACTTTCCCTCCACATTTCTTTTCCTTTTTGGGGAGGAGGCATCCTGTATTGTATTACCTGTAGCACAGCCAAGTATTTAACTAACATCACCTTATGCCTGGAACTATATCTGTGAACTTGCTTCCTTTAGATTTCTCATCCAGAGAAAATCTTAGCTTTTTGGTGAAGTCCTCTACAGAGTTCTCACTCTGATCCATTTTTGAAACTGAAGCTGAATACATATGTAACTGAATTTAGTAAGTAATCTCTCTGTTTACTATCACCTCACTCTACTGTTACCTTATCTCATTTTCCTTGTTTATACCCATCCATTCAGAGATAATTTATTTTTAGAAGTACATCTCCCGGAATCCCTCAGCCAGTATGGCCAGTTGTCATTCTGGCTATGGGGCCCAGGCAGGTCCACATTAAAGTTTTTGTATGTCCTAGGCACTCTTGTATTTGACTCCCCATCTCACCTTGACATACAACAAGGGATGTTTTCATAAGCCCTAAAACTTCCCCATGCCTAAAGTGCTTAATGGATAAGACAGCCCTGGCTCCAGGGAGCTGCAGTTCAAAGAAGGAATATCCAAGTTCTACCCATTTCCAATCTATATTGCTCCCATTATACTTTATTTTTGACTTCAAGCTTCCAAATCAGAATACCTGTCTTAGTGCTTCTGTTTTTCAAAAATATCATCTACAATGCTACCTCCAGATTTGGGACCAGGTGCTCCATTTGACCACTTACTTGGGCAAGATACCTCCCTTTGGGCAAATGGCTGTCAACGGGACCCTTCCTGATCGGTCTGCTTCTTTCTTACTCCATTCCTATCTTCTGACTGCATCTGTACAGCTACTCAGACAGAAAGCATAAGGCAAACAAAGGATGCCATTCTGTTTCCTGATGAGGTCTCTTTTCAGCAAAGGCAAGCTATGGCAGGCCCACAAGGCTCTAGAGCAGCCTTTCTCCCCTAAATCGGTGCCTTCTCATTATCTGGACCTGGCATGCCTTTGGGAAAGCAACTCTAGGACAAGCTTACCTCATGGAAATTTCTGGGGACCTTTCACACTACACAATTCCACTGTAATGGCCATGGTTCCATCCCGTGGAAACTAGTGATATGCAGTTTAGGGAGTGGTATTTAGAATTCTTTGTCAGTGAGCTCCAGTCCCACATTACAAACCCCAGGATTCCAGTTAAACTAAATTAAAGGCAATTAAAATGGAAGCATAGTGATATAGTGAAAGGCCCTCGATTGTTGCTCCATACATTGGATGCCATTGCCTTCAACCCCCCTTGTAGATATGGACATTTTCTGTGTGCAGGACAAACTGATTTGTGTTTTGTATTTTCCTTGTTTACAAGGCTTCTGATTTGTGTTTTATGGAAGTAGAGTAGTCATGGTTTTATTTATATAGTGCATAATGTAGAAATGTATCTCTTTACTTATTTTGTCCTCTCGTGTGAGAATGAAAAATCGAACTTTTCCAGTTTTGAATTTTTGTACACCTGAGAACTTTTGTTTCACCTGAGAATTTTTGTACATTTTTAATAATTTTTCTGCCATTGGCATTTTGAAGGTTCTTTTCGATGATATAGTTAACACAATAAACTTATTTGTATAAAGTTATTGTGCAAGTTAGATCTGAACCTCATATGAAAATGGACAAAAAACAATACAGGGTTTTTTCTGTTTTATTTTGCTAGCATGATTCATTTCTTCAGTTCCGTAAGAGCTAAAAATTAAGAGAATAGTGAAAAATAATTATCTAGCAATCTGCACACATATGCAAACACACACACACACACACACACACAAGAACACACGAACACATGCACTCATACCCATGCATACTGTTTGGGTATTTTGATGCATCTTGCAAAGTGCTATCTTATATTCTTCTCTTACACTAACAGTTTTTATTGCTACTGAGTTGCCTTGATTTCAATTAAATTTATCACATGAATAATGACTCTATGGAAACAATATTTTAAGGTTTATGTTCCGAATTACATAGCAGTACAGCATTAAGACACACAACTTTATTCAAATCCCTTAAGAGTCTTCATCAGACACTGGCAGATAAATTTATTGGACAAGAAAATTGCTCTGTTACTTCAGCTTGCTATTACCCAATAAAATAGCAAAATAAGAAGTGTGTGTGTGTGTGTGTGTGTGTGTGTGTGTGTTGTGCGGAACAGAATTCAGCAGTAGTCTTTTCCCCAGGCTTCCGTACTACATTTCAAGAAGCATTACGAAAAACACGCCTTTTATAGTCCTAAATCTAGCACAGCAAATTATTAACAATCATCTCTGGGGTGTGTTTAAACAAAATCTCAGCACATTAACAAACACTGAGAAATAAAACTGGATTTGAAACTCGTAAGTTATTTTCATATCTGGAATTCCAGTATATGTGAAGAGATGTTAATATATATGCAGGCTGTGGTGTAATTATTAGGGTGCAAGATCCAAACTGAAGTTCCTGTTGAGCCATTAGATTTACTGAGTGACTTTGGGACAGTCCTTATATCTCACCTTGATCTCCCTCGCAGGGTTATTGTGAGGATAAATGAAAGAGAAAGTAAAGTATGCTGCCTTAAGCTCGCTGGAGGAAAGGCAGGGCATAAATGAATTAATTAACAACAACAACAAACCATCTGATCATGTAAATCTCATCAGAGAGAGATGATTATTTCTAGCCCCATTGGATTATCTTACCTTATGATAAGGTTTCTACTTAGGCTTGAGTCTCGTTACCTCTTCTAACATGAATTAAACATAACGAGAAAGCCAGCATGGTGTTGTGGTTTGAGTCTTGGATTACAACTCTAGCGACCAGGGTTTGAATCCTCACTTGGGCATGGAAAACCACTGAGTGATCTTGAGCAAGTCATACTGTCTCAACTTAAAGGAAAGAAAAGGCAAAACTCCCTTTGAACAAATCTTGCTGAGGAAAAAAAACTTGATGGGGGTGTATGGAATTCCTTTACAAAGTTCATATTAGACTGGACAGCCAACATTTAAGTGAATGCTAAGCAAAGTGTGGTTAAAACTAAACACAAGGTTTTTGTTTTGATTTGATTAAAAATAATGCTAGTTATTTTATTTTATTTTTTAATAAAGGGCAAATAACATGGGTCTAATGATGTTCAGAATTATAGTGAGCGGGGGGGGGGAATCAACCCTTTCCTCCACTGTTTTAGTCCTGAGGGAAAGGTCTCCTTTGAAGATAGAATTTGCGCTGGCAGGACATTCCCCCATTCCCTTTCATCAAACTGTAATAACTTCATATGGAGTAGAACTAGAAACTGAGACAAGGGCAAGATTTTTTTCCTTGTAAAAAGTTTATGTTTGAGTTGTTTGGGTATTCACAATGGACAGAAAAGACAGGAGTGAGGAAGAACAAATTTAGCAAAATAAATGAATAGATAGATAGATAGATAGATAGATAGATAGACAGACAGACAGACAGATGATAGATCAATTAATCCAGGTTAATCTGTTTGAATCAAAGAGCTGACAACTATTGTGAGATTAGCTTATATGTAAAAAAAAATACAGCTATTACATATTTTTACTAGGACAATTCACATATTTCATACACATGTACAAGCTATTTTCTTTTTAATTGGATGATTCATAGGATGAATTTTAATACAGCAGTAGCAATATGTGCCTTTAAGTCACTTGTCAACTTGTAGCAAGCCCATGAATTTCACAGACAAGGAATATTGAGAGCTGACGTTCCAAGGCCTTTCTCTGAATATAACCTGCAGCACTTGGTGTTTCTTGGAGGTCTTCCTTCTGAGTACTAACCGACCCTGCATAGTTTCCATAATTTGAGAAGATAGGGTGCCTTTGGGTTATTTAGGCTATTTCAAATGTTAATATATATACAGCTATACTTAATTTGTGAAATATCCTGTATCACATACCGGCACAATAGTCCAAAATCACAGTTGGGGGGCAGAATCCATAATGATGTCTGTGGTGTTTAGTAACAAATTAAAATGTTCATCTGTCAGTTTGCTTTTATCCTCTTGGCTTTCTTTCTTTTCATTCTTTTTTAAATAATTTTGTAGCCCTTGTTGAAATTTTGACTTCACAATCGTTCCCTCCCATACTACATTTTCTGTATCCATTTCCATCAGATAATTTTTCCTCTTAGAACAAATCACTATGTCAGTTGTAAATTCTTTGCAAGCATGTCCATAAAAAGTCTCCACATGGTTTGAATAAATCAGTTTAAAAATTGATTTTTCCCTAATGTATTGCAACTTTAAGATTATTGCTGTAGTCCTTTGTGAGATCAAATGCATGGAAGAGCAAGCTGTCACTGGAAGACAACGACATATATTGCTAAGGCAAACATCATCTGCCAACTTCAAAGATTTCATTGCAGGAAAGGTTACACAGCAACAGGGAAATTTTCAGACAAACAATTCCAATGTTTGGATGTTATCACATCCTTAGATGCCACATGAAGAAAATCTAAATGCTTTTGCTTTCTGTCTACATCTGGAAACCAAAACATCTTTAGATGCTGAAAGCACTAAGAAAGAGGGTTTAATTAAATGAAATCTCTGTGCTGTTAGAATAAATTGTAACAGGAAGATACTGTAGAACTTTAGAGTCAAAGATCAGGTAAAATGAATAGCTCCCCTCTATGGATGTTCAGCTCCTGTTTGGTTTGCTGCAAATTTCCCTGAGGAAAATCTATTTCAAGGGAGAAAAATATGCATTACTGTTTCAAAAAGAAGCCTGTGTCTCATATAGCTCCAGTTTTGTTTTCTGTGGCAGGAGAGAAAAAAAATATCCTGATTTTGCCTGGGGCAAAGGTGAGATGCTAATTATATTCTGTAATCAAATGAAACCTCAAGGCAAGGTCTAAATGCTCAGCCTGCCAGCAAACCTTCATAACATATTTCAGTTACAGTTTGCCAATATTTTAAGGAAAAGACATTTGTTCCTCCAAGGCTTTTAAAAAATGTTTTTGAAAGATTGCATAGCAATTGCAAAATAGCATTAAAGATGCCCTGGGGCCAAAATATTATGAAAGCATAGGAGGCACAGCTGCCAAAGATACTGAGTTATCAGCAGGCAAGCATGCTTGCAATGATGTTGTGATGTCTGTGTGAACTTCATGGCAAGGAAAAGAGACCAGATGCTGTGCTGTGCTTTGCTTATTTATTTTTTTAAAAAAATATTTTGCTCTTTCTGAAAAATCTCAGGAAAACTCCTTGTTTTATTAGCAAGGTTGTAACAGTTGATATCATATTCTATGATGTGAACCACCACCTGGAGTGAAATTAAGAAACATTTTAAGAGTATTTTAATGCAATAACATAATTCCAACCTGAGCAAATCCTGCTCCGGTGAACTGAACAGAAACATTATCACTAACTTCCGACTTTAAATAGTAAAAAGGAACAAAATCACTATGTCCAGTTCTATCAACCAATTATAGATGACAGTGCAACCTATATTTAAAGAAAACAAATTATATATAAAGGTTCAAAGGCACACTTTCCCTCCCCTACTATATTAATTGCATCATTTTTAGCCAAGGTACATAGTCCTTATTTCCACATTTGCATCTTTCTCATGGCTGTCCTTTAAATTTTCTTGAGGTTTTGATTCCCTTTGTTGGCTCACATGAAAGTCAAGAGCTCAGGATAATATGGGTGGCGTTAGGAGAGCCATGGGAGGTAGGAGAGAAGAGATAAGAGAGCAAATATTGCTAGCACATCTGCTTATGACACTTGTAGTGTAATTTCATGCTGAAAAAAGATATATTTTTGTCAGATCTGTGCAATGGACTGATGCAGTTCCTTTTTTTGGTGGTGGGCTGAATAAGTAAGTAGAAACTTGTCCCCTCTTTGTGGCAGAAGTGCATTGGAATTTTACAGGATTTTGGTTTCGTGGGCACTCACAGACACCTTTAAGGCAACTGGTAGTTTCTGGAGAGTCTCAGAGCAAGATAAAGGATCACCACTCTTCTCACATCTTTGGAGTTCTGTGGCCCTGAGTGTGGGGTGACAAAGAGATCTCCTTCCATCAGCATCAACGATGATCTAGGGATGGGGCAGACTTCTAGAATTCCCCACTCACCTCTGGGGCTGGGTGGATTCACCTGGCTGTGATGTGGCCATTGTTGCCTATTAAAAATGGAACTCCTGCACAGATCCCCCACTCACTCTGCATTTACCAAACAAAATCTGTTCCTGGTTAACTCCATATACTGTGCCATTCCTTTGCTCCTCTTAGTGCAAGGTGTTTTGTAAACATGAAAAGATTTTTTAAAATACTAAGTATTATTATTAATCATGATACTATGTAATAATAAAATGTTCTTAATATCTCTCCAGTATACCTTCCAAAGAAACTTCTATTTTCAAAAAAAAAAAAAAGGACCTGAGGAGAAGTTATCTCTTTACATGTACATAAGTTGTACTATCATTCCCATAAAGTCCCTTTCTTTTTAAACTACTAATTAACAGTGTGTTCCTTTGTATGTCTACTAAGATGTAACATGAGTTCAATGACGCTTAGTTCTGAGTAAATTGATATAAGATGGCTTTTAGACTGAAATAAAAAGTGACTATGAGAAGAACTTTTACAGAAATAACAAGAAAAGACATAGGGCCACATGAAAATATAACAGCCAAGATTATCTATGCAGAGAAGGTGCCACTGGATCACACTGATTTTACAGTGTTTACAGAGTCATAAGGAAGGACCTAAATCTGTTAATCACATTTTTTTCTCGTTAAATACACTGAAAGTAGGTAGCTTCTCTCAAAAAAGAACAGTGTCTGAACATTTTCTCTTCTGTTTCTGCTTCACAAGAATGTGAGATTTGCTACTAAAAATGTGTAGTAGCTGCCAGACAAGTAGCTGTGTTAGGGCATTTCTACCCTACACTGTTATAGTGCTGTTATTCCACGTTCAACATCCTGTTGAATTCTGGGGTTTGTAGTTTACTGAGGCCAAAGAGCTCTCTGAATGAGAATTCTCAATGCCCCTCACTAAACTGCAAACCTCAGGATTCCATAGGATGTTGAAAGTGGCATTGTAGCAGTATAACAGTGTAGTGTGGAAATAGTCTCAGTCTCTTGCAGCATAAAAAGGAAGAAAGAGGTGGGAGGGGAAAAATAAATGTGGCAGAATCTGTATGATTAACTGGTTTTTATTTTCTCAGAGCCTTTGTGGATATAGACGCACTTCTTTGAGGGTCCATTTGATACAGCATCTGAGGAAGAGGGTATGTATTTATGCTGTATGAGGAGCATTTTAGGGAGCTGGGTATGTTTAGTCTGCAGAAGAGAAGGTTAAGAGGGGACATGATAGCCATGTTTAATATTTGAAAGGATGTCATGTCAAGGAGGCAGCGGGCTTGTTTTCCACTGCTCCAGAGACTAGGACAAGGAGCAATGGATTGAAACTACAGGAAGAGAGATTGGTCCTAAACCCCAGGAAGAACTTCCTGATGGTCAGAGCTGTTCAGCAGTGAAATATGCTGCCTCGGAGTGTGGTGGAGTCTCCTTCTTTGGAGGTTTTTGAGCAGAGGGTGGATGGCCATCTGTTGGGAGTGCTCCGATGTGGGTTCCTACATAGCAGGGGGTTGGACTGGATGGCCCTTGTGGTCTCTTCCAGCTGTATGATTCTATGATTTGTGAAAGCTCGTGAGAAAACTTTTTAAAAAACAGACTTAAAAGTGCTGCCACATTTCTTTTTCCCCTCTCCCTCTTCCTTCTTTCTTTTTATCTACTGAAAATTAAAGCTTAGAAAACAGGCCAAATAGTTATCTGAAGGGGAACCCATGGCATATTTCAAATCTGTGTGGAACTTTGCTAATTGGAGAAAGTGACAATATTATCCAGATGTTATTGGCCTGCAACTCCCATCTCCCCTAGCCAACATACCAAATGTTGAGGAATTCTGGGAGCTACAATTCAACAACATCTGGTAGACTGCACTTGATCTACCTGATGATTTGTTTAAAGAAGACAGGATGAAATTATGGTGCATGAGTCCAGTTCATATTCAAATCATCATTTAAAGCAGGTGTTAGCAACTGTAGAGGAGATGGGGGTTAATTTTAAAAATTTGGGGGCCTCTGGGGAGTTTGGGGAAGATTTGTGGCTGCACTTAGGGGTCACAAGCACCACTTTGGGTCCACAGGCCACATTGTGCCCACCCCTGATTTAAACTGACTAGATTTTCTTATGTTTACAACAGCAAAATTCCAGTTAACTGAGAAGTGGAACCTGATGCTTCTGATTTGCTTTTTGAGACCATACCAGAGGCTCATGTCTGTGATGCACAAACTATAGCTCAGCATCATATCTCTGTCTGAATTAATATACTGCAATTAAATGGGAAACATTTAATAATTTTCTTCCCTGGGACATATCACCAGATTGCTCTGGCACACTGCTCTGAAATGTCCAAAAATAGTTCCATGTTGTCCCCTTGCCTGTCTTGCTAACCTTACACTGTCAACCAGAAACTGTTCTGTATAATGGGTCTTCCTGGGAAATGTCCTTCAAGATACTACCCTGAAGCCCATCTAGAGAGATGTTCGTGTCCATGATATCTACATTCCTCTTGGCATGCTGATTCGCTGTTTAGACAAGCTAAACAAAGACATGGAAACAAAATGCGGTACACCTAGTTCAAATCACCATAGTTTGTGTATTGAGATTTGTGTCTCTAAATTCCTCATCTTGGGGGTGGGGAGTGTTTCATAAGCAGACTTGCTAAGTTTGTCAGCTCCTCAAAGTGAAGTCTGAAATACGATTGAAGATTTCTAACATATACTTTGAGCATTCCTCACGTAGTTCTTTGAATCAAATGATGTTGGATCATTCAAAATCCCTACCCTATAGAAATGAAATCTTATTTTCTTAAGTAACATATGGTTTGAGAATGGGGTGGGAAGTAGAAATATATTGCTATATTCCTAACAGTATTTTGTGTAAGAAAAAAGGTCCTACTTAAAATGTGCTGGGGCACTGGACAAAGGAGTTCAGGAAATCTTTCTGAGCCCTATGCTATATGATTGGTTTTATAAACCATTATGTCTGTGTCCAGTTATGTACATTCCATGGGATCCAACATAGTGTAATGGTTAGAGGGTCATAGCAGAACTGGGGAAACCAGTCCAACTTCAAATCCAGAAGCACTGAATGACCTCTTGCTCCACTCAATCTACCTCAGAGTTATTGTGAAGATAAATATGGGATAAATGTACAATGAATAAACTGAATGAATCAACATGACCTAAGCATGCATGGTCAATTGTGGTAGTTTTCCATTGAATCTTAATTGTTATAAAAGAATCTACATCCTGAATGCAACTTAATTTGAATTAACACAGCCTAATCTTAATTGGTCTTTGAAGAACAGGATACAGTTGTTCATTTCTGAGTTCAAACTGCATGTTTATATACCTTTCTGTTATTGTTATAATAATCTTTTTTCACCAAGTACCTTGGGTTAGATCAGTGTATAGCCTTCCTAACTAGAATACACATAAAATGTTTTCACAATTCAGTCACTTTTTCATTGCAATATATTTGGAAAATCTTGAATAGCCCTCCTAGGCAACATCCTTTATGTTAATTATGATTAATTTTCTTCTGTTCGAAGGGCGAGTTGTTTGCTAAGACATTGGTGGAACAGGAATGAAGGTACATTTCCAGTTTGTTTGACTTCAGTATAAATACCTCCAGGTATTACAGAATATGTACGTCAGCATAGTAAACAACCCCTTGGGCACTGTAATTTCATAGGACTACACTCAACACCTGCATGAACACATTTTTTCATTAGTGAGTTCTATTAAATACTCATATAGTCACCAAGAGAATTTAAAGCTAACAACAACAACAAAATCTGCTAGATGGCTTCAGACTTTATAGAAAATTATGGTACTAGCATATTGCAAAGCCCTTGTCACACAATTCTCTTAGGAACTTGCTGATGCTGGCAACTAAAATCATAGGTTACACATGGCCACTTTGATCATAAGTGCAAAGAGCTTGATTTAAAAATGTATTAAACTTATATCAAAAGTCTGAAGCAATAGAAAGGATGTATGTCTTTACAAACTGTATAAAAAGTAGTAAAACAATAATGGGCCTCTTTGCTTTACCTATCTCTGGGAAAGAATCCACCCTGTGAACTGAGTCTTCATATATTACTGCTAGCTGCAGTAAATTTCAGTCTTCTAGGAAATACTTAACCCAGCATCATTACATACAGAAACAGTCAGTGTCATCCCCTTCATTCTGCTAAGGGGGAGAGGGAGAGTGATGTATTGCCAATAATGTGAGGATGTGTTTTTGGCCCACCAGGCAAAAGAGAACCAACACAGAGTTGGGATAGTGGAAAGTTGTTATCTGTCATTCTGCAAAATGGTTGGTTCCTCTTCAGTTGCCATGCCATTGCTGTGCCAACAGTCATTGCTGTTCCCTCGTGTTTCCTTTGTTTCCATCAAGATTAAAACTGCTAAGAGGCAAAAACCAGAGAAGACAAACTGCCCACTGCCAGATGACATATTAAGCCAGCCATGGATTGAAGCTCTGTGCACTAACGTTCTGATCACAACATGTCAGGATCTCTGGGTTATTATTTCATGCAAGTGCACACATTGTGGTTTATCGCACAGAGTTCTTCTGAGCTTATCATTATGTGTGAATGCAACCACTGGGATAGGTCCACACATAGATACACTATTTAAAAAGAAGAGAGAAAAAAAAAGAAAGCATACAGACAAAACAAGATATTTTTACAGTTTTGTCCAACACATAAATATATATCTTTCTAACTATCATTAAGGTATGAAACATAAACATTTTGCAGGTCTTTTGCTTCTTTAGCTGTTTGACAAAAGATTTCTTTTTCTCATTCCTGGAGAATTTGCAGGAATGGGCCTCTCAGAAATCTATTCTTAAAAGATCTTCTAAGATGCACTTTATTTAGAAAAGAAAAGAATATTGAATGTGTTTCACTGAGAAAACAATGACTCCAAAGATTATTTTCCCCTCCTTTTTTAAGATCTTGTTTATTTTAAAAGACCTTGGTTAAAACTTCCACTCTGGTTGGAGCTTTGTTCTGAACATTTCAAACTTATTGACAGAGGTCATTCTCCTTGACTGATGAGGTCATATTGGTGCCCTATGAGTGTGGGGGTGGAAGAAAAATGAATAAGCCTGCACATTATCTTTTGTGCCTGGAAGATGTTGCCAAGCCTATTCTTATGGTGTCACATTAGTCCTGTATACCTGACAACATTGCCTCTTCCGGCAGCTTTACCATACTTGCCAGCAAGATGTATAAGTTGCATTCTACTGTCAAAGTAGTCATGGTAACCACAATATAAAAATGCTGGGCTGAGGGAAAGGTGGTTTTGATATTGCAGGCCATGGCATTTCCAGCATTCTACATGTCAATGACAGTGATATAAACTCATTTTCTAATATATGGGCAACGTCACCGCCCTTGTTTTAAGCCAAAGCACTTGACTTATAGCAGGTTGTTGATCAAGCTCCAGACCAAGGCTTTACATAGCAGCAAAGTGAACAATCCAGCTTCCTAGAGACAATATCCCAAAGACATAAAAAAAAAGAACAAATGTATTTCCCCACCCCAGGCTGTTTACTCTGATATCTAACTGTGGTGGGTCCCTACATGAATCAAAACTCCATCCACAGGGAGGAGGAGGGAAGGCATTTTGGGTACACCTGGAAGCAAGTATTGTAGTGGAGAACTTATTCACTGCTGAATTCACAGTCTTCTCAGCCCCTAACCACCATTCAACACGGGAATCTATTTCGATCAGCCCTGAACCAGGTATACATGACTTTCTTCCCATTGCTTGTAAAGGGGAAGTTTTGTGTTTTTGTGGAAATAACCCAAAGGACCCATGGGTGGATGGACTTAAAAATAATCTGTGCCATTATTTCCACAAAGCACAGCTGGGCTAGGGATGGATCTGAGGTCCCAGTATCAGAGTGTTTCACCCTTCCTTTATCTTAGGATTTCTCTCTGAGTTTCTCTCCTTCCCCTTAGGATTTCTTTGATTTCTCTCTCTGTCCCTCTTTCAGTCCATTCTAGTTAAGGATGGCAACTGAGACAACCAAAGGTAAGAAAAGGGCAGCACAATAAAATGAAGTTCCCAAAAGACAGAAGCAAGATCAAAAGTAATTAATAGAGACTCCCATTGTGTTCTTCTAAATAAGGAACTTATGAGCTTCAAACTGAATAAAGGGAGATTTGAGATTTTATATGGGATTTCTATTCTGAAACTGAGAACTAAATTTTATGACTCTACTTTTATTGCCTTTCTTCTTCCCAGGGTTATTGAGAGTGTGGTTTTTGGAAAATAATTTTATAGTCCACATTAGGGATGGAAAGAAATTTGAAAATATCCATAAATGGTTGAAATAAGAGATTGCTTGAGTATCAGAAAACTGTAATGAAGAGAATCCCAGATGGATGTGGAACTTCACGGTATAGGATTTATTCTGTGCAAAAGATTAAAAACATCTTTAAAAACCCTTAAAAACAGACATGGCTTTTTTGTGCAGAAAATATTTCCCGTACAGGAAAAAAAAAACATTTTCTGTGTAGAAAGTAATATTGTTGTTTGATCTTCAGGAAATTTCAACAAATAAATCCCTAATTGCAAATTGTCTTCAAAAATTGTGCAATTTCTGATTACTTTCTTGATGTAAAGGAAAAAGATGGCAAAATTATTCATTCTTGTCTGCAAGTGTAAAAATAAAGCTTTATATCCCTAGTCCATAGGCTTTTCCTCTCATACCATTTGAAGAGAAGATGGAGATTCTGTGACTCTATCACTACCACTCCCATTCCCTTTTTTCCCTGCCATGATTTTGAAAAAGGGACTTCGGTTCTAAAAGTAAGCACCAAGATTTCTGTGCATTTTTTGGATGGCCTAGTAAAAGCATTGCTATGAACTCCATAATCGTAAATGATTACCTTTCAAAGATCTGGCAAGTTTTTAATAAAAATCTTTTCTGTCTCTTATTTCCAGATGATGCATATATTCCACACTCTTTTCATATACTTTCAGTGGTTTCTCTGCAAGCTTGAGGACCAGAATTGTGTATTTTAAATTGTGTATTTTGAAAAAAAAATTGGTCTATGTCCAAACCGTTGTAAAGCCACATCTGTATCAACTATCCTAAATATATCCTTCTTTTTTTTTTGAAAAGTAAAACCTTGTTCACAATAGAAACTAATTTGAAATAAATTACAAAATGTACTCACAAATTCTAAGAAATACATGTGAATCTATGTGTCTGCATATAATCTGGAGCATTACAGGATCTAATGAAAATGCACATTGAAATACAGTAGTTTTTTTCTATGAGGGTTGTAACAGAGAGCTGTCTAATGAGCCTTCCAGTAGTTGCAATTAGAAAAGCAGGGAAATGATTTTTCAATTAAGAAGACTTCCTCCAATTTCTGTACATGAACACCTCTTTCAACTCTATTTTTGGTATAAGCTAGGGAGTTTGTTGCAAAGTTTAAAATGGCTAGTGGAACTGTTTCAAAACTATTTGAGAGTTATGATCTTAATGCAACTGCCAAAATACAAAGTGGTACTATAATTACAAAAACAATAAATTAGGTACAAAGGATTATTAAATTAAAATTCAACTCTGAACATAACTAAAATGTGCAAATATGCTGCTTCCAGTGAGTGAGTTTGCAGCAAATATAGCTCAGATGTCCACTTGGAACAGTGCCAGATGTGCACCTTTCTTAAAGTTCAGTTCTGGAAACGGGACTCTGAAATCTAAACTTTGTAGATATAGCTACGGTTTGCCCCGTCAGGTTCAAAACCCATAGAGTAAAAATGTTCTGATTAGTTTACAGGCATACCTGAGTTACCAAAGCCTCTGACAAAGAAGCTTCTTTTTACAAAGGCTTTTTACACTCAACCAGTCCTCCCTTTCCTTGTCATTCTCTGCCAAGCTATAAGTGGGTCCCCCCCCCCCGTTTTGTTTTGTTTTAGCAGCATGGGGAGATAGTGATGGAAGTCTGGAGAAACACAGACTTTGGTATCATGTTGCATCATCTTCTATGCAATGGACAATGCAAAAAAAAAAAAAACTTGAGATGGTGAAGAATAGGATTCTGTTCTAGCTGATCCTACTGCGGCTGTGTGGGCATGAACAGAACCATTCCCATTAAGAACATAGGGAGCTACCATATAGAGATGTATCTCACTTAACAGAAGTCTCTAGGAGTGAAGTTCCTTTTTACATTTTTTTCCAAACCACAGCACCCTTTTTCTCCTTGTCCTCTGTCTAGCTAGAAGTTTTCTAGCAGTATCTGGATTGGAAGGATGGTGAAGGAGAGATGCAGAAAGGCATACTGTAGTGTTGGGCTGCAGTAAGCAGTGCAATGAAGCTTAAGCCGGGAAAAGTTTTACTCTAGCTATATTACTGTAGTTGTATGGGCCTGTCTACAACAGGCAAGGTATACAGCAGCTACCTCCAAAAACCCTTACTGAGCATGATTGATTAGAAAGAGAGAGAGAGAGAGAGAGAGAGAGAAGGGAGAGCAGATTGAGTCTACATCACCAACTTCCCCATCATGTTAAAAAAGCAACAGATTTTGTTTTCCACCAAAATGGGAATCATAAGAAGAAGAAGAAAAAGTAGAGCCTGAAAAAAATGTGCCTGGATGCATTTTGGAAAAAGATTTCAGGTAATTTCTAGCAGGTTCCAGCCAACCTGGTTGTTTCATTTCACATGTGTATACTGTTAATTTGTGATTTGGGAGTGAGTCCATCCTTTGCATGCAGAAGATCCAAAATTCAGTAATGCCAGCTAAAATTATCTTAGATGAGGATGAGAAAATTGCATTGTAGTCCTAGACACATATAGTCAGTCAGAAGTAAGTTCCATTGAATTCTTATATAAGTAAGTAAAGACCTGCAGGTTTTATGTATTCTGTTCTGTGTCACTTTTAGACATGGTCGCTCATATATTATTCTGTCTTGTTTCTACATTAAATATGTATCTCTTAAAAATATGGACATTGATGCACAATATTTAAATACATTTAAGCATGTTTTGCCTCAAAATGCATGTTTCTAAGGATTTGTGAATGTAATTTGATACAACTTTTTTGTCTTGACTTCCGTGGGAACATTAGTTAAATATGAAAGCCAGTGGATTACTCTGTGTGTTAATATGGAGGCAAGGATCAGGGAATCTTCTATCAGAATTCACAAAGGCTGAATTCCTCAGATTTGCCTAATGATAGCCATATTATGCTTGCTTCCTTTGCTGGCATATATTTGTCTAAGAAAATAGCACCAAACATACCAAATATATCAGCATGGAAACAGTCCGGTGTCCAAGTCCAAGTGTCCATGTCTAAGGAAAGTCATAGCCAGCACTTTTGAAAATACCGTGTGTCAATATGACCTCAAAGCTAACCATGGAATATTCAAAATGGCTCTTGCCTTTGCAGTTAGATAACTTAGGGCATATATACATTTCACATTTAGCTCTCTAGCAGAGAAGCTCCAGACAGTGAATACTAAGATTCTGCAGAACCATGATAGTTGGAATGAACAGTCATTTCCCTTCTGCTGGTAGAGTCTGCATGCCTGAATGTTGTTAAAAAAATAAGCTGTAGAAATTGCTTTTATTTCATCTGATACTAAAACTTAAATAAAAGTTGAATCCATATGTGCACTTTTCAAGAAATCCCATACAAATCGGGGAACTGCATTCCTTGTAACCATCAGAAATGCTTCCCCAGAAACTGGCATGTCATTCAAAAGATGACGTAAATTTTGGAACAAGAACATAGCAGACTTTGTCTTGGATATTGGTCCACAATGGCAAAAATTTTTTCATGCAGTGGGTCCCACAACTATTTAGTTTCAAAAATTAAAGAAAGTTATAAAACTCAAATAAAAATCATGTGGAAAATGAACCCACACATAGATGTATGTATGTGAGTGAGAAAGAAAGAAAGAAAGAAAGGAAGGAAGGAAGGAAGGAAGGAAGGAAGGAAGGAAGGAAGGAAGGAAGGAAGAAAGACAACAAAAAACAGAAAGAGAGACAGTTGTCTGTAAGAAAGACAGAGATACCTGAGTTTTCTTTATGGACCAGTAAATAAGATTCACACACCAGTCATGACAGAGACAGGTTTGGAAATACCACATTGACATTTTGCTTGTATTTAGATGTGGCGGGATTGGGGGGAGGACTTGTTTTGATTTTATGCTTTACTATAAGGCTGGATAAGGAGTTTATTTTTCCTGGCTCTTCCCATATATATATAAGAACTTTCTCAGAAAAGAATGGACTGTAGTTAAGTGTACTTTGTTGTATTTTTTTAATAGCTATTTTCCATGTATATTTCCATAAATATTTTCCAGACTTGGAATTTCTTATCTTATATATGTATGCTAATTTCAGCGCGCAATATAAGGCTGCTTATTTTATTCAGGCATGTTTGCATAATAGTTAAAACATTTTGCAGGGCGCATAAAAGAAAAACAGAAGCCTTTATCACTTCTTTGTTAAAAGCATTTTCCACAAACGTTGTATCATTTCATGATACCTCTTACATAATATCGGACAGATAGCAGATGTGGAATCCCTGATTCTTTTTTTTTTTAAAGGAGAATGCAATGAGTGTTCAAGGAGCTCTCAAAATTCCCATCCACTCCATTGGCCATGTTGGCTGGGGATGATAAGAGCTGTAGTCAACCCATCCGAAGGGTACCAGGTTGGGATAGACATTCTATAACTGAGATAGCATATAATTGATAAAAAACCACTTCTCATAATCAATAAATAAACCCCTTTGTAAGAGATGTGTTTTAAAAGTGGACATACTGGTATAGTTAAATTGGCTCTGCTCAGTTCCTTAGGTCTGCATTTTGCTAAGTATCCTTTCTTTACTCTTGACAGGCAAGCGTTATGTGGAACATCTCATATTAATCACGATGGATAGAGACAGACTTGAGAAGAACATTTTATCAGTTTTATCCTCTTTGGCTTGAGTGATGCTAAGAGTGGAAGCCAGAATTGGGCAATTAATTCCTGGTTACACAGTAGGAGATAACCAAGGAAGACGTACTGCTTCTGCAAGATGAAGGTTCAAATCCCCAGTAAGCCATGAAATTCAATCATCGAGTCTCTCTCAACCTGACTTCTTCTACAGCTCTGTTATGAAAGTGAAATGAGGAGAATAGATATGCACATTGCCTGAACCATACTGAATGAATGTGCCATATTTCAAACTGATCAAACAAAAATTGCCATATTTACAACCAGGTAAGGATTTAAATACCCTAAAGGCATCAGATCTTGTCTGGTGGAAACTAAACAGGGTCAGCCCTGGTTAGTAAGTGGATGGGAGACTACCAATGAATACCAGGTGCTGTAGTCTGTATTGCAGAGGAAGGGACTGGCAAAACCACTTCTGAGTGTTCCTTGCCTAAGAAAACCCTATGAAATTCATTGGGATGCTGTAAGTTGACAGGTGACTTGAAAACACATACACAGGCAAATACTGTAGCGCTGAAAATTGACATCTGTCATTTTAACTCCAGTTTTTGGATAAGAATATTTCTGATAAACCTTGGTGAACATTACTGAATTACTTATTCAGACTTGGTCAGAAAGGAAATTTGTTTGGAGAAGCAGTTTAATCTCACTCAGTCCTACTGCTGGCAAAGTTACCTTGTGTCTACGCAGTTTATTTTGAAACCAGAAGGCTGCCAGTACTCCGGTGTTTCCAGAGGGACTTTGGGTAGTTAGAGGGAGTACAGTTCATTCTATGAGCAAGGCCTATTCAATTAGTCATAGAATGTAACCTGAAAAAGTCAGTCGAAGCACAATACTACACAGAATGGGATCCTGACATGGGAAAGGGAGGGTGCTTATCCTCTTCCTCATGCCAGTAACAAACTCTTTTTGGCCCTGAGAATCTGGCGTAGGAGATTTAGAAGAGTCTTTAGGTTTGCAAATGCTGTGTGAAAGTTGGAGATTTCAGAAGAGGAAAGAGACCATGGGGAGTTTGAGTTAATAAGAAACACCAGTCAGACAAGACAGTGGAAGAGAGACACACTATTAGTACTCTCACACAACATTCATCCAGCAGCAGCTCTCAGGCGAAAGAATGACAGGTTAAGGCCCACACCTGCATTCTGGCTGCATAATAAAAAATAAAATAATAAAAACAGCTGCATAATTGCAGACAAGAACGAGAAGAACGTCCTAGATGATTGATTTACTGAATTCCATCCCCTTTCTATTTTTGCTGTGTTTAGATTGTTGTTGTGTGCCTTCAAGAGCTTTGGGGAAGGTAATATATTCAGTTTTTTTTAAATCTAAAAACAAAGAAAATTAGACATGTACATGTTAAATAGATTTGAAATGATCTGAAATTAAAAATTGAGCTCTACCTTAAATATTGTTAAATACATTAAAATCTCCCTGACTCATATTTAACAGATAAAATTTCTTCACTCACACCTGACTTTAATACATGCATACGTACATATATACACACACCTGGCTTTAATTAATATATATATTATAATATATAATATAATAAATACATTATTATAATCTTAAGGTAGTTAAGATTTAAAATTTAAGATTCAAAATTTACAGGTTACTTAAGATTTAAAATTAAGTGTGCTTAGATTAATTAGCATTGTGTTGACCTTCTTAATATTGGCTATTACTGACTATAGATTGGCACTGCAAAAATGCATACAAGTTTTGAAAAAAAAAAAAACTTTAGGGAAATCCGGGACGGTCTGAAGGGAGAATGTAACCCCCAGGCCGCACACTGCCCACCGCCTGACATAGAAGGACCCATCTATTCATCCTAAGGCCATTTCTGCACTGGGCCCCTCCCTAAACTGCAAACCCTAGGATTTGATAGGATGTGGAAAGTGGAACAATAGCACTATAACACCCCAGTGCGGAAATGGACTAAGTTTGTGTGGTGTGCTTTTCCAGATATTTATCATTAGATAAATTTTCCCTTTCTGAGATCCAGGAAAGCTCAATGGTAAAAACAAAACAACACCTGCCAGTTTTAGACCTAACGATATTCCAGTTTCACAAAGCCAGGAAATAGTTAATGAGGGCTGATACTTTAACATGATCAGTGTGATAAATTATATTTTACAATTCAGGCTCCACCCCAACCCCCTTTCTGTAGTCTTCCAAGGTCTGACTCCAGATGGGAAAAATGGACTACCCATGATCATGGAAGATGGCCCATGTTATCACAATCCTACACTACCTTGTGAAACATTTCTAGAGGCATGGGTAGAAGAATCCTCCTGTGGATTGACCCATTCATTTGTGCTGGGGCCTTAGATACGTAGGAGAGTATATGTATGCAAACAGTAGATCCCTTGTTTAGTCCCTAGTATCTTGAGGTGGGGTTGGGAACAAATTGTTTCCAAAATTCTGGAAAACTGTTGCCAGTCAGTAGAACAGAAGAAGCTACTATGTCAGATCACTGGTCCATTTAGCCCAATATTGTCAACTGTTCCTAGCAGTAGCCTTCCAAAGTTTCAGGCATAACTTTTTTTTCTAGCTCTGCCTGGAGATCCTGAGAATAGAAAGAGCTTGAGAAATGTGCGAGCGTGAAGCACCCACGCTCGCACCCAAGGCCTGCCCAGCCTGACGCCTCTTTGTGTTCAGGTCTGAACAGCCAGGGAGATCTCTGGATCAAGCCAGGGCTAGGACAAACAGGTCTACTTCAGTTCTCTCCCTCTGAGAACGCAGCACCTTCCTCACTCTTGTCTCCCCCTTTGGCTTCCTCCTTCCAGGGTTATCTCCCTTTACTGCTTTCCTTAAATCTGTCCCTCTCCAGATATAAGGGCAAGCAGTAATTTATCTCTTCAATGGCTGCGGTAGCATTGGAACTATGGTAAAAATGGTACTATTGGTAGTGTGCATACTCTAGGATGTAGAATAAGACTCGGTGAGACTGTAATAAGGAAATCAGAAGATCAAACATTTATTGTAACACTAATGTGGGTCAGGCTAGATGACCTCTGGGTGTGAGGGAAAAGCAGTTGAGAAAAGCAGTTAATTTTCCCTGCAATTGAAGTGACTCTGTGTTTGAAAGAAGAACAATAGGATACTGTGAAATAGAACGTTAGGGAGGATAAAATGTGTCTTGCTATGCTTCCTTTACTTTGCAACATTTGTAAGATTACGCAGGAGAATGATGAGAACTATTGTTTGTGTCAATTTCCTTTCTTGGACACGTGATGAATTTGCACTGGAGATGTATAAATTGCTTTGAATGTAAAGAGGCGGGGCTCAGACTTTTGAGAATTATCTCACTGAGACATTGTGCACAATAAATCTTTTTTCTAAAACCGTGGGTCTCTATCTCAGTTCCACCACAACACTGTTACCTAAAATTGTTTGTAACTACATGCTTATGAAACAGCACACCCTTTTCCTCTCTCTCTCTCTCTCTGCTTAATTCATTGACTGTCTCTCATACGCCCTATCTCTCAGTTCTCTCTAACACAGAGCTCTTCAGGTCTCTCTTCACCTCTCGCCTAAAACCTCCAAAACTAAACTTCACTCAACCCAACTGTCAGTTAAATTCCGTTATTCCTCCTCTCCACCAGCCCCTCCCCTGGGCTATCCAAGGTTCCATCTCAACAACCAATCAGTTTAAACACTCTCGGTTGCTAAGGAGGCTCTGTCATCAAGCTCCTCCCTTCAGGTTCGTCACAGAGCTCTACCTGGCTACTCTGGAAATAATATAAGGAGGGGAGACCAACAGGGAATACCAAGTATTCTCATTTGATCTCCTAGTACTTCTAACCCTGATTCTGCTTAGCTTCTGAGTCAGATGAGATTGGGAGGATGTTCAGAATGGTATGATCTGGCCCAGACGAGTCAACGCTAGCTAGGCTATTGGTCATATTCTGTGGCAGAAATTCTCCTTGTTCATTTCTCATAACTGAGAAAAACAGGTCTGCCTCCAGGCTGATGACTGCAGTTGATGCTGAGAGGTGTGATATTTAAGCTGTACTGAATACAGGCTGAGAATGTTTTCAAAGTTTTCATAGTGTGTCATTCTAAGCAGCAGGGAACTCAAAGAGCTTCCCTGAACAAAGGAGCCCAGGAACTTAATTCAAGTAAGCCACACACTGTATAGGAAACAGAAGCAAAATGAAGAGAGGCCAAATTGGGTTTAGCATTTTAAAATCTAACCCATCCGGTTTTGATGGTTTAGATCTGGGTTGCATTTTCTGAGAATCTTCAATAAAAGGGATAAATGGTTCTAGTTTAGGTTTATCTATATTCAACCATTACAAAAAAAGTATCCCAGATGATAGAAATGTTCCATGTTTTCTAGCAGTAGTTTGACTATAACATTCTTTTGGAATGTTTTAGTGATGCTATTTTGGATTTTTGGTTTTCCTCTCCAGGAAATGCAGACTCACAACAACAACAACAAAATTTTTTTGAAACCATCTGGAATGGCCCAGGGCACTACCCACTGTTTACTGATTACCTCAACATAATTGTTTTTCTGATGCTTCAGGACAGTGAAATATCAGCATTAATTTTAGCATAGGGACTGAATTTTCTTCTTTTGTGGGTAGCCTTTCAATTTTTTGATCAGCAGTTTTGAATCAGAATGAAATCTCTAACCTTTTTTCTGTATTATTTGATTACAAAAAAACCCCCACAACCTCATTTTGAAAGTGTGTTCCTTTCTGAGTCCTAAATCTTTCTGTGCTGCAAATGTATCTGCTTCCTGTGGGCTACATGCAATAGCTTGGGCTATTATGCCCTGGATATAACTCTACTTTTAAGCTGGAAATAAGTGTGTGTGTGTGTGTGTGTGTGCGCGCGCGCACATTCAAGTCACCTGTTGACTTATGGCGACCCCAATGAATTTCATAGAGTTTTCTTAGACAAGGAATACTCAGAGGTAGTTTTGCCAGTTCCTTCCTCTGAAATATAGCATACAGCACTTAGTATTTGTTGATAGTCTCTCATCCAAGTACTTACCAGGCTGACCCTGCGTAGTTTCCAAGATCAGACAGGTGTCTGTAGGGTATTTAGGCCTATTGAAATATGAATCAAGATATATTTGTTTTAATGTGTCCTCATACAGACTTAGATTTTTACAATCAGCTGATGTTTATTTGGATTTTTAAAGTTCCACTCCTTTACCATCTCTATGAAGTTTATAAAAGAGCTGCCAATTCCCCTTTGATTCATTTGCCAGTACTTGCCCTCTCTTCAGGAATCAATGCAAGTTCATGGGTTAATAGCTAACAATGTGGTAAATTTTGCTGTTTACATATATGCAGCACCAAACACCCTTCAATCATCACTTTAAATAAAATGGAGAACTGTTGTTTATTTTCTTTCATTGCCTTGTCCGAAAGTATGCATGGTGTTTCAGAACTGGAGCTCACAAAATGAAATTCTTTTTTCCTTCCAGATTTCCCTTAACTACATAAATATTTCAGATTTATTTTTTTTTTGCCTAGTATTTCATCCTGTGATATCAAAACCTTAACACTTCAACCTTAGATGTATTTATTTCTTTTACACTACACAGTTGTAGTGCTCTGATACCACTTTCAAAGCCATCCTATGGAATCCTGGGGTTTTGCAGTTTGTGAAGGCACTAGAACTCTCCAGGGTTCCTGGCAGGATTCCTTCCTAGCCCCCCTGGGAGATGCCAGGGATAAAACCTGAGATCTTCTGCATGTAAAGCATGTGTTGTGCTTGGGCTTGCGCTACAGACTCTCCCATCAGGGGCTGAGGATATATTAATACACTTTGGCCATTTCCACTTGGGCATATTGCACACGCTAGGGCGACCTCTTTTGGAGGTCTTCTTCGCCACGGGGTGCGCTAGCGCAGTTAGAAAAAGTGAGGCTCTAGACCTCAAACTGCTCTAGCGGAGCCGCGGGGGTGGCGCTGCGAGTTTTATAAAAACCATCTTCGCAAGTGGTTTTTACAAAACTCACACGCGCTGCCCCGTGGCAGCCCCCGGTGAAGAACTGCAGAGACACGGTAGCGCGTCCCTGCAGATCTGTCTGGGGGCAGGCTTCCGGCTGGCGCGCTGCGCTGATTGGCGGAGCGGCGCCGGAAGCCGCTGGCCACCATTTTGGGCGCTGCCGAGCACCGCTGAGCGCTGCTGAGCACCGCCGAAATTCGGTGGCGTTTAGAACAGCGAATCTGTGCTCCCCGCAGGGACGAAGCAACCCGCTCGCAGGTAAGCTCTGCCCCTGCGTGCGCCGCCCCGTTTCAGCCCCCCCCCGTGAGGAAAGGGCCTTTGTCTCATTTGCCACTTGTTATATTTGTCTTGAGAGACAAATTAATCTGCCCCTAATATTGAGGTATGGGTATTCTTTTAAATAATCTTGCTTGTTTATTTTAGTGGTGAGACTTGACATTATTTTCATGTTTTTCCTGGATGTTTTTCCTTAGCTTTAGCAGACATGGCACACTGCTTTGCGATTTTTTATTTTGTTTTTATATCCCCAGTAAAATTCTTACAAAAAGCCAATGTGGATTTAAATACATTTAAACCATTTTTTTAAAAAATCAACCGATATTTTCAAAATTTTCAAATATTTTCAAAAGGAGAAGGGAAAGGGAAGAAAAAAATACAACATAGCAGCACTTTTATGACCAATTGTTTTTTATTTTATTGTTCTTAAGTCCTGTTAAGTTGATTTTGACTTATGGTAATCCTATGGATGAGAGACTTCCAGGCCACTCTGTCCTGCTCAGGTCTTGCAGCTTCAGGGATGTGTTTGCCTTAATTGAGTCTATCCATCTGTAGTGTGCTCTTCCTCTTTTCCTACTGCTTTATGCCTTGCCAAACATTACTCTCTTTTCCAGTGAGTCATGTCTTCTCATGATATAGGCAAAGTACGGCAGTCTCAGTTTAGTCATCTCAGCTTCTAGGGAAAATTCAGGCTTGATTTGCTCTAGGACCCATTTATTTGTCTTTTTAGCAGTTCAGGGTATCTGTAGAACTCTTCTTCAACATCACATTTTGAATGAGTTGATTTTCTTCCTATCAGCTTTCTTCACTGTCCAGCTTTCACAACCATACATAGAAATTGGAAATATGATAGCACGAACAATCCTAACTTTACTATCCAATTATATATCTTTAGCATGAACTAAAATAAATATCCATTAGTCTTTAAAGTGCTGCTACATTCCCTTTTTTCTTCCCTTTCTTCCCTTTGCAAGAGACTAACAAGACTACTTTTTTTAAAAAAAAAAAAACTACAATATTTTCAAAGTAGCTGAATTTAGATTTAAATGAGCTACATCTTCCAATGTGAAATGGTAGGTTTTAAAAAACTGGCAGTGCTATTTGTGACCATTACGGACCTCTCTACCTCTCTATGAAAAGATGATACAAGAGAGTTTCACAAACTATTTCAGTGTTAACAATGTTCAAAGGTTTCTGCTAACATTCATCATGAATGCTGCAGCTCAAAGTACGTTTGGTCTTCCTGGATACCAGTGACATTTTGTAGTAATTGGAAATCAAAGAAAGTTGAAAGGAAAACAGCATTTGCATTTGCACCCAAATTAGAGATCATTTATCAGTAGTTAAAAACAGCATAGTTACTGCACATCCTGCTTCTTTGAAAATGTCACTGCAATGAATAGCAGAGCAGAAGGTGATAAACTTCACAGGCTGTTTTGTGGGATAAGTCAGGATACACAAATAACAGCTTTGATGCAAGCCTTTCATGTCATTAGTAAAAAAGAAAAAGGGGAAAAAAAGTATGAGTTTAAAAATTAATGCCAGCACATGAACATATGTGGAGGCACTGAAGCCATCAATGAATTCTATGTAGTAGCTTCGGATGCACATAGCCTTCACTCTGGAGATATCATATTTACACACCCGAGTCATGCCACTGTGATGCACACATTTTTGTAAAGTGTAATTTTGTAATCAGAGCAGTCTATCTCTATAATATGTAAATCTTCCATCTGATACATAGGTTTGTACGTGACATGAATCTGCAACTCTCAAATGAGCATAGGAGGAAAGAACAAGCTAAGGCTGAATACAAATATCCCAATAAGAGACATACATGGCATTGTTCCCTGCCTCATTCCCCTGCTCTCTCCACCCTCCAAAACACTCCTTTAATTTTCATCATCTCACTGTAAAAATAAATACATTATTGCATTTTGCTATAATCTATATCCTTATCAATCATTTTCTTATATAGGCTGGAATCCTGTATCAGCTCCTTTGTTAAGTACAGTCAGTCATTCTCTTGTGTGACCTCTGCCTGCATGAATGTGAGGTTGCATGAAGTGTTGCATCCCATTATAGTCAATGGACATGGCAGGCATGTGTATGTTGCATCCACTGACTACAATGGGATGCAATGCTTCGCATTATTTTGTTTTATGCAGGGGTTTATGGAATGGAATCCCTGCATATATGGTGGATGCACTGTATTCTTTACTTAATAACCGCTCCTGGCCTAATACCCCCTTCAACCTGTTGGAAATGACATTCAACCATGCTCCAAGCACCAGCAGAATTCAGCTGATGCCTGGTGAGGTAGGTTTAGCGGGGAGATATGATCATGTCAGTAGCGTCACAATCATGATTAAGTAGCAATCATGAATACAAAACAGCTACCCAGATATGAAGCTACCCAGACTCTGAGATCTGCTACAGAGGTTCTGCTCAGATGTCAGACATAATCAAATTGAGAAAGGATTTTAAAAAACCCGCATGAAATATTGTAATTAATCAATTAGTATAACGGAGAGTAAAACCCCATTGGATATACAGTGCTACTAACTGAGTGCCAGGGTAGTGTAGTGGTTTGAGCATTGGATTACGACCATGGAGACCAGGGTTTGATTCCCACTTGCTGACCTTGGGCATCTCACACACTCTCATACCCAGAAACCCCCATGATAGGTTTGTCTTAAGGTCACTATAAGTCAGGAACAACTTGATGGCACACAACTAGAAAGTGTTTAAAATTGTTGTAATTGTGATTATGTACTTTAACAGGTGTTTGTAACCTGTAGTTCACTAGTCTAATGATGCCATATGATTTATGCAATATGATATAAATGGAATATTCTGAAAAATATGTAGCAGTTATGTTTGATGGATATGCAATATTCTGAGAATTGTCCACTGAAAGAAAGGATAAAATGTAAACCACATAAGTACACCCTGCTCAAAGGACATTAAAATTTGAATTATACTTTTGGTTATTTCCAAAGGACATTTTTCCTCGTTCCATTTAGCCTCCAATGGAATATGTCCAAGATCTCTCCAAAGCAAGCAATTATGCCCATCACTTTACTGTGCCATTCTGAAGGTAATGAGATCGTGCCTCCACAAAGTGCACGTTCAGCCATCAAAAGTCATCCCCACAAAGTGGGGCTCCTGAGACCAATTTTGCTACGTGCAAATATAAGTCAGCCTTGGGCAAACTACCAGCAGGGCAGTGGGCAACTAGGTTATTGTGCTGCTGTCTATATGGATTTCATGAGCTACCTGTCTCCCAGTCAGTTTCCATTTCTCATGTTTACATACTTTATACTTTACAAAACTGGATCCCAACTCTCCCACTGTTACAGAGATTCAGGAGCAGATTAGACAAGTGGACAAATTCCACTTTAGGTGTGAGGCCCCAAAATAGTTTATACCAAGCTTATGGGGGCAGAATGCATGTAGTCAGATGTTTCTATAAATATTTGCTGGCGTGCTGTTCAATATTTATAAGATTGTAACCTGGACTTATGATCTTGTAACTTTTGGTATTCATGTTTATAGTTTTTAATGACTGAACATGACTCTCAAAACCTACCTTTCAAAATCAGGCAGCACCTTGACCAAAGGGTTTCCAAGGTGTTGCAGCTCAAGGTACTGGGAAATTATTACTACAGTACTCTTCCAGTCATGGGGCACAGTGAGGTAAATAGTTGCAAGAGGACCACAAGGTGTCTTTTCCCAGCTGTCTGTTCCCAATGTGCCCTGCAACTGGGAGAGCATGGAGGTCTCCACTTCCCAGGACCCAGATCTGCAGCACCTCAGAAACCTTTCAGCTGCTTGGCTTAAGGGGTATGTTGGGGGGGGGCAACAGAAATGGTTATGACCATGAACCACATGGCTATTTGGAAACAGTGCTTTTAAAACAGAACCAGATAGATGTCATTTAAACACAGTGCTAATGTTTGACCTTAAGGGTCTCTGCCAATTACCTAGTCTAATCCAGTTTACCACAGCTGACAGAAAGCTTTCATTCACACAAGGATTTTGCTGTTCCCCTAAATATCAGGTAATGCCAATACATAATCTTCCAAAGAAAAGCTTATACACAGTATGCTGGGTATGGACTCTTTAAAAGAAAAGAAAACAAAACAAACTATGGCCAAGATCCTGAATCATCAACATAACCATGGCAGTGCCTGACAATGATCTGACAATGACACTCCCTCCCACCTCCCTCTGCAGCCTGGCAGAACCCTGCCCAAAGTGTTTCTGTGGTGCTGGAAAATGATGTCTATCGCACTCCCCTGGTCATAGGGTGCATGAGGAACAGGATCCTGCCAAAACTACTTGTCCCAAGGTGTTCCACAACTGGGAGAGCATTATAGACATAATTTTGATGTCCAGTACCTCAGAAATGCTTCACTTGGGGCATGGCCAGGCTGCAAAGATAGGTTTGGTGGATCATGTTTGGTCATTCTGACAATCAAAAATGTGAATCCCTAGCGGTTATGAGCTCATAAATCCAGCTTATGATTTTACAACTGCTGAACAGAGTGCCAGCCTATATTTTTTAAAAACAAATTATTTATTAATTTTTTGAAATAATATTTTGTCATTCCTTCCAGAAAGAAGCTCAGAACAAATTACAAAAGAAGAATAGAGATAGTTAACATCAGTGAAATCAAATAAAACACAGTAAAATGTACCATACAACCTCATAAAAATAACACAGGGGGCACAGGGACTAAGCATAAAAATGTCACCGGAGGGGGAGTTCTTTTACTTGCTTGTTTGTTTTTAAATTCTAAAACTATGATGCCACATGTTTGAGGAAAAAATAAAACAACTCCTTAGTTCTAAATGTACTTGAAACTGCAAAATGAAGTTACAACCTGATTTTCTCCACCTTGAGAATGGAATAAACAATAAGGAAGAGATTTACTTTTTGGATATTAGAGTCTTCTCTTGACCTGCAGAAAAACTCAGAAGATAGCTAGTTGCTAGGAGATCTACTCCAAATAAAGCATGCTGGCAAATGATAATCCCAAAAAGAGGCATTCTGAGTAGGTGACGTTTGGAATGATATATTTCTTCCTGTATGTCTTTCATGTATGATTTCAAATACATGTTGCTTATGTTTATGCAAAAGCAATAGATTTTGCACCCATGAGTGGAGTATTTGACTATTTTGTCCGTGCAAGTGAGGACAAATTAGTTCTGTATTTTACTTTCCACTTCAGAGAAAAATGAATATTTCTGCACAGTTCTCTCCTGGTATTCAAACATCCTGAAGTGTTTTGGGAAATTATTCTGCACAGGAATACATGTGGGATTTTTTTGCATAAAAATCATAGGGTTTTTTGCAAAAAGCACATTTCCAGGTAGCCAGTGTATGGGTGTGTGCACGCATGTGTGCATATATACAAGATTCCTGAGTTGTTGTTTGCTTCTCCTCCCAAGCAGTCTTGCACAAACAGGATAGCTATCTGGAAATAGTGCCATTTGCATGCATGCATGTGCACACGCATGCACGCACGCACACAAACACATACACACACTTAGGGATATGTGAATCCTGGACAAAAACTGGGCGAAATTCACCACTATCTTATTTTTCCCTACTAGTTTTCTAGTTTTGTCAAAACAAAAACAAAAACCATTTTTCAGCCAGGTAATGAATCATGGCAAACATTCTTTCCCTCCCTAGAGTGAAATAAGATAAGATACTTTGCAAACTGCCTTAAAATACAAGAAATAAAAATGAAAACTCTTACGATTATATATTCAATACATACAGTAAATAAACCAGTTCTGGAAAATTATTTTGTTATCAAGCCATATGTTCCCGATAAGCACAATACATAATGTGAAGTCAAAACACATAGCACATAATTTTAGTCTGTCAAAATTTTACTAATCTATATAAAGGCATGAGTGACTTGTGGGCCTCAAGCCATTATTAGACTATAACTCCCAATTGCCCAGACAATTGTTAGGGATAATGGGAAGTGCGATCCAATAACTGGAGTGCTGCAGTCTCTCACCCAAAGAGCCGTCTCTTTGAGATCAGCTCACAAGGACTGTCCTCAAACATTTGGCAGAGAGCTGATCTTTCCCAGTCATAGACCAAGCCTTGGTTCCTCTATGATTTTGCTAGAAAACAGTTATATTGATACTTTCTTTCATTATATCACCATATGAACATTACATGCTACCAGGAGTCTCAAAAGTGAATTGTAGAATAATTAAATCACAGAACTGAAGAGGGAATGGTGTTCCCAAGGGTCATGTAGTCTAATCACCTAAGAATGCAAGAATTCACATCTTCACTCTGACAGAAGGCTATCCAAACTTTGCTTTAAAATGTCCACTGAAAGAGAGCCCATCCTCTATTCCCAAGAGTCCCCTATTTCAAATAGTTATCAGGAGGTTTCTCCTGACATTTAGTCAGAATTTTGTGTCTTGGAATTTGAATCCATTCATTTGCTCCTTGCCATCTTGAACAGCAAGATGCTTACTCCATATTCCATGTGAGATAGTTAAAACTGGCAATCACATCACATCTCAGTTGTTTCTTCTCAGGACTAAATATGTCCACTTCTCTCGTTTATGCCAATAAATTTATCAGTAGAGCTGGGCCCTTCTAGAAATGCAATGGAAAAGTTGAAAACAGACCTTTACAAAGAATTTTCTGCTTGGGCTGAAACCATTAAATGTTAGAGATCAGAAGGCTCTACAAACCATTGTATGCACTGCCATTTTGAGTTAGCCTCTTAACCATCAGCCAGCCCCAATTCTATCTGCAGCTCCTAGTGCCTGCCCTCTATTGAAGAGGAACAGCTTGGAGACTTGTCTACATCTTCAGTACCAGAGACCAGAAGATGCAGCAACAAACACCAGCAGGCATGTGTAATGTAGTCCCTTTTTTTATGGAGTTTTCATAGTAAGCTGCTTTGGAAAAAAAAAACGTGGTGAAAATCAGGAAACAGATAGTGACCATAATCCTGTTGAGGATCCATGTAAGTGTAAACACCATAGTTATAGTGCTAGGCAGTGAAACTCATCCCAATCCCTCCAATCCTCATCACCACGAGGCTACTGTGATCAAAAGGGGTTGTTCCTGACTGAGATTCCAACTCATTCCTATGCTAGAGGGGCAACTGACTCACATTCCCACCCTCTTGCATGAGCTGTCTCTGACGCGACAGGCAGAAGCAAGACCTCTCTCATAATTCTGCCTCATGGCAGAGATCATTCACACAAGCTAGGATTTGAACATCAGCCATTTGTTTCCCAATCAGCAGGGGAACACGCTCCCATTGCAGTGGCACAGCTTGGTGTATGTAGAGGGGAAGCAGAAGGGGTGTGGCTACGGGGCGAGGGGCATGGCCAGGGTGCGCGGAGGTGTTGCTATAGGCTGGGATGCCCCAGAAACATTGGCGGCCGGAGTGAATCACCCTCCCTGCCCCCATGTTCCTATGTGACTGCCCTGTTGATTGCAGTAGCTGCTTCCAGGCAAGTAGAGATTGGGGAACTTTCATGGTCCCTGTGTAGCCTCTACACCAAGGGCTACATAGGGACTGTGAATACAAAGCAGTCACAAGTGCATAACCCTATGTTATGCATTTGTAACTGTCCAAGTTCCAGCCATAATAAACAAATAACCCGTTTAAAATGTTCTGACTATACATATACACAAGCTAAAAAAAAGTTACAGTCATAACAAACCACCAGCTAATGTACTAAACTTCTGCTTCAAAGACAATGCACTGATTAATTGAAAAGTCATAAAAAGCCAGGTTATCATACTATGCAAGTCATTACATTAACAGATGTGCTGCTAATCTACACATACAAAGTAATAAATCTAACAAATCTAACCAAGCTGTAGTAGAAACTGTAGACATCAGATTCAGGTTCTCAGCTATAGAAAAACACCATAACTTCACTGCACTGAGATGTTTATGCCATTCTTTTTTATTTGAAATTGACCCATATTAATTGTTCAATGGAGTACAATAAACAATTGTATTTTCAGTAGAGTTATTTCAATAATAAAGTATAAGTGCTCCTTTGCAGCTGTTGTGGTCACCTATATTATTCTAAATGCCATAAATGTGGACTGTGTTCTCATGCCAGATGCTCCCTATGAGCTCTTGAAGGAAAGAAAATACTGTGACATTCATTGCTTTTAAAAAATATGTGTAAATGCCTAATAAAATTAATAGATATTATGCCAGAAAATTAAGCCTAACACTTGCAGTCTTATACTTAGCTACTTGGGAGTAAGCCCTCATGGAACCCAGTTGGGCTTACTTCTAAGTAGACATTTATGACATTAGTATGATCCAAAAACAGCTTCAACTTTATCATGAATTCTGCTTTCTTATAGTAATTCTTCTGTCTTAAGGTACCAGTACATTACCGCTTAATGATCTGTTAAAATGGCTTCTATTAGAGGAAGAAAATCTCAACTTCATTTTCAGCATAATTGTGCTTTGCTCCTCAAACTACAAAAGTCTGTTTCATGAGAATAAAAAGAGGATAGGAATAATTTGCATCTGAAGATGATCAAGAGATGATTAACAACATTCTAATCAAAATTCTGTATTCAGATGCAAGTTTGGGGAAAAAATAGTAAATTAACAAATCACTGTTGATGATGTCATCTTATGTATACCAGTGGTAGTACAATGAAGGATTGACTGAGCCATTTTAGTATCACTAGATTCAATCAAAGCATGTTATTAGACTGAAACTTGATGGTGATCTTCTGTTCACAATTGTTGATTGAAAAAGGAATCACTCTTAAACATTTTTGGGAAAGTCAAAATACTGAGCTCTCTAGATCAAAGAAGCCTTTGGCTTACTTTGCGAGGTGTATATGTGCACTGCCTGTTGACTTCTGGCAATCTGATTAATTTCTACAGTTTTCTTAAGGCATGCAATACTCAGAGGTGGTTTTGCCAGTTCAGGGAGCTTTTTTGTAACCATGGAAACCCCTGAAATCATTTCCTTCTGAGTTCCCTTTATCCCTAGACTTTCAACAGCTCAGTTTTGAAAGAAAGAGTGGGTTGGATCATCTGCATAGATGGGGTCTTAAATTCTTAGCTCTATGTTTTTATGGGATCTTTTATGTATGTTGTATGCAGTCAGCGATGGACATCCAGATGGTTTTGTATCTTAGCTCCCATAATTTGTTGCCATTGGTTATTCTGGCTAGAGTTCATGTGGCTTCCCAGCCAACACAATCTGGAGGGCCACACTTGCCAATCCCTGCTCCAAATGCTGTGGCATATGATATCTATCTTAATGTTTAGAATTGTATCTACTACTAATGTCCTCATACAAGAAATACTGCATTATAGGAAAAATAATAATAGCTCCCGAAATTCTCCAATCTAACAATAGTTACTGTAAATAAGTGGAAAGAAGATTCAGGGTGACATGATTTCACTCTTTAAATATTTAAAGGGCTATCACAGAGAGGAGAATGCAGAGTTGGATCAGGTATAATTGTTCTAAGTTACAGGAGGGTAGATTTTGATTGAAAACTAGAAAGAATATTTGACAGTAAGAGCTGTTTGGCAATGGAATCAATTACTTTGATTGGTAGTAGGGTCTTTTTCTCTGGATGTCACCAAAAAGAAGTTGGACAGCTATCTGCTGGCCATGTTCTAGTTGGAGTTCCTGCACTGAGAAGCAGGTTGGATTCTGAGGCTCCCTCCAACTCTGTGGTTCTGTGAGTCTATCACAGAAATCTTCTATCATGATTTAAGTCGTGTAATTTTATGTATACTTAGCTACACAGCAGAAGTGCTAAAAAAAAACCTGTTTGTGATTTACAACGATGTGTAACATGACCTTACCAAGAGTGTCCAGATCTACATTTACCGATAACACACTGGAGTTCCTTAGCTGGTGTCTTGATCCACAATGGGACCAATGCACATCAGTCCATTGTGCATCATACCCCTTGTGCTTCATTCCCAATGTACACTGGTCACTTTGATTGGTTTCCTATATAGTAATGTAATTGCAGCCCCTTAGTGGATACAGGCATTACAGAACTTCCTAATTCTAATTCTCAATTACATAGGCCATTTCTGCCCTGCACTATTACAGTGCTATTACTCCACTTTCAACATCCTATGGAATTCTGGGGCTTGTAGTCTACTGAGGCCAAAGAGCTCTCTGGCTAAAAATTCTAAATGCCCCTCTCTAAACTGCCATAGGTTCATTTACGAAGATGTAAGTCCCCAACAGGATTGTAGCCTATGATACTATCATAAAACATCAAGAAGAAATCATTATTGCTACGTTGTTTGATAGGGAATCAAGGTTTCACGTATTTTGGCTTGATCATTGGAGCAAATGGAATGTGGTATCTAAATGTTAAGAATTCTCTACCAAGAAATGTACAGATATTCCTTGTCTTTTCTGGGCTTAGACATGACATTCAGGATAATAAAATCATTTCTGCTCAGATGTTCAGAGACAAATAGGTGCAAGGAGAAAATATAAGAGGCCACCTACACAAACCTTGTGCCACTTGGTGCTTTTATTTAAGGACATCGCAAAATAAATAATTAAATTCTGATTTTTTTCCCCCTACTCTTTTTCTTACGTAAGGTCTGGCTGGCAGAAGACAGCATAGTATTAACTTGTCCTGTAGAATTAATTTATTGCCAGTCAGGTTTGGGGGGATGGAAACAAGGAATAAATGACAGCATTTAACACACAACTTTTTTGAATGTCTCTTGACATCCCAGAGGTATGATAATTTTATCCTTGCAGCTTCAGCTAGGCTCAGTTTCTTGACTAATAGTGTGCATGTGTATATAACATATATATATATTTATGACTGCATTTTGAATTTTTCTCCAGATTCTTTTTCATTCTAGGAAGTTCCAGGAGACAAGAGCTGGAATCCTGATAGACTATTTTCTAAATACAGACTGTAGAAAGGTTACATTTTTGAAACATCTGTAATCATTTGCGTGCATTGCAGAGTTAATTAGCTGTGTATGGATTTTATGAAGCTCACTTCATTTCTCCTCTCTATCTCTCTCTTCCTCTCATACAGAGTGTGTGTTTTGCATTCTTCAGACTTTTATGGTTTCTCTATGGATCATGGTGGGCGGTGGAAGACCAAAATTTTCAAATGCGCCCTTAAAACCAAATGAAAATATCTCCATGGAGGTGCTCTTTTGGCAGCACATGGCACAAAAATGAATATCAATAAGATTTTATATCTTCTTACTTGCCTTCTTAATACTGCTGACAGATTAATCTACAACAATGACAGATTTATTCCTCTGCAGAAGAACAGACGAATTCAGTGAATACAGTCATCTGCATTCACAGCCAGCTCTGCCATGAACTGGAGTAGTATATTAACACAGAGCTACCTGAGAATGTGACCTGTAATGATCTTGCAAAAAAAAAAAAAAAAAAATCATTTGATAATACATGTATCTGAACAAACATCTGTCTGATGTATTTTATTTGTCTGATGCCAATAGTCTACACCAGATACTTAGTTATATATGCACATCTATGTACAGGCCCAATGCCTTCCCCACCAGCCCATTTTAAGAGCCAGCAGCCAGATTGGGCAGAGGGGGTCCAGTCAGCTTCCAGTCAGGGCACAAGGAGGAGGATGCTTCTATCTGCCTCCCGCTAGTGAGCAAATCAATGACTAGGACTTGTAACAGGGATCCTGCTTCTGTCTCAGCCCCCCTTGCTGATGGAAGGAAATACCCCGATAAGAAGCTGTAACTACAGTACCAAATGCCAGCTGATTTACAGATGCCATTTGACATCCAAGTTGCCTGAGCAATTTGAAATGCTATTTTATTTAACAATAGAATGAATCAAAGTACAGAGGCATGCTGCTCCCTCTGCCTTTCATGGACTACCTTTAAAATAAAGTGTTCCTTTAAAATATGATCGTAAAATCAATGCTTCCAGCTTCAAAAGCAACCAAAGCTTCACTTTGATATTAATTTTCTGTACATGCTTTGGAACTTCTGCATCATCAAGAATGGATTACTTCATGACAAATCTTTTCTGAAGTGACATTATGTCTCACTAGCTGACAACAGATGGCAGTCTCTCCCAGCTTGACTCCAAAAATAAGCTGCCAATATTTTCTAGCAAGTTAACCTGTGATACTATTTGATTAGGGTAGCCTGGGTAAATAGCAAGTTGTTGGGAAGCGATGGAGTATTTATCTTTGAACAAATTGCCTTCCATTAACATTTTTCAAAAGGAAGGCATAAAGTGAGAGGAAGAGGCTGACAATACAAATCCCATGAAGAATAGGAAGATTTCCTCTTTCCAAGGATGATGATACTGCTGCCACTAGACTCAGCTGAGTTTGTTAAATGCTCTCTTCAGAAATTAAAGAGCCGAAATAACTTATAAGCATGGGCAAGTAAAACATCTAGGCAGAAAACAGACATTTTATCTAGGTCTGTTTGGGGACTGGTCAATCGGTTATTAAATACATGTGTGTATAAAAAAATAATCATACCTTTTTATCCTTACTTTCTGTCAAATATAGGCTTAAATGTGAGTCCAGTCTTCCAAGGAAAGATTATTCTTTTTGGTCTTACCTCACCTTGTGAAAGTCATCACAGAAAATGTTTCTTACCACCTGATGACATATACATGTGCAAATTCTCCTACAAAAATGGATGGACATTTTTTCGGGCATGTGATGTCCACATTCAGATCAAGGTTGCAGAAGCAGAGTTATACATGCAGTTTCATTGTGCATGAATTCACATGTATATGCTTGTGGACACTCAAACAGATGCACATGTGCATCCAGTTGTGTAGTGGGTTATACATTCAGATTCATTCTGTTGTGCAACGCTGCCATTTGACACAGTCAATGCATAACACCACCCACAGGGATTTACATTATGAAATCTTTATCTATGTTGTGCATATCCCTGATAGTCAGAAAATATATTGAAATATCAGTTAATACACTTCAGTTAATGTTATGTTCCTCAACTCAAGCATATACATGACAGTGACTGTGACTTCTGTATCTTTTGCATGGGGTGCGGGAGCTACTCTTATCACCCACACTATTCCAGACAGTCAAAATGTATGCACACCAACCTAAGGATTGGCTTATAAGCTCGGCTTAGTTTGCTGATGCCACATGTATCACTTAGCACTATACTCAAAGATACTCAAAGTATCTTAGCACTATACTCAAAGATATTCAAAGTCTTCTAATAATACCATGTTTTTATCTAACATAAGCAAAGTACTTGAGGGTAGTTTTCTAACCTGTTGCTGCACCGAGTTCTTCACAGCTTGAAATGTTACTCTACCCAGGGATGGGCAAAATGCAGCCTAAGGTGACACACAGTCTCTTAAGACTGTCTTTATGACATACAGAGAGAGAGAGAGAGAGAGAGAGGCGCCATTGCTGCACTAGACTGTTATAGTGCTATTATTCCACTTTCAACATCCTATGGAATCTTGAGGCTTGCAATTTAGGGAGGGGCCTTGAGGTCTCTCCCTAAACTGCAATCCCCAAGATTCCATAGGATGTTGAAAGTGGAATAATAGCACTATAACAGTCTAGTGTGGAAATGGCGAGAGAGAGAGAGAGAGATTGTCCACTCCTGCAAGTTTTCTGATGTAGTGTGGGGGTTTTTTTTGTATGTGTGTTGGGGGGGTTGTGGTGATCGTACTGTAGAAACTCACCCTCTCCTCCAGATCAGGAAATGAGAAATAAACTAACCCAACCACTTTCTGGTTTTATTTACTGTATTTTGGTTCTACTGTTTCCACAGAGGATCTCAGAGGCCAAGACTTTCCAAAGTTGTCCATCCCTGCTGTACTCAAATCTGGGGAAATATTTGTCATAGAGAAAACTCACTGCTGCATACAAGGCCATTTATTATTCATGGAAAACTTCCATGGTTAAAGGAGGCTTTTAGGCTCAGAAAACTTCCCTCTGTGAACAGAGAAAGAAAGTGTTTTGTTTTGTTTTGTTTGTTTGTTTTATATATACTCCAGCTTTCTTCCAGTTTGGCACCCAAGATGGCTTATAACATAGATTAAAATAGAATATGGCTAATATCAATCATAATTTTAAAAAGCAGTTAAAATCAATTAAACTACCATATTAAAAATGACACTGAATTAAGACAGTTTAAAAACATAAAATATAATAGAGAAAAGAGAAAAGAAGAGCACACTCATCCATGGGGAAAATATCTGCAAGCCAAAAGCCTTTGTTAAAATTCTTTGCTTGCTGGTGGAAGAAGTGCAAAGAAGGGGCCAACATAGATCTCTATGGGAAGGGAATTCCACAAGCTGGGAGCAGTCACTAAGAAGGCCCTCTCATGTGTCTTCACCAAATATGCCTGTGATGCTGGTATGTTTTTTTTAAAAAAAGCCATCCCTCAAGGATCTTGAAATTTGGTCAGGATTATATGTGGAGATACAGTCTTTTGGATTGTCGAGCATTGAGACATATTTCTCTTTACATCTTTATTCTTTAAAAAGATTTCAGATTGCCAACTCTTGGGAGTGCCTTAGTTGTTCATTCCTGAATGGCAAGGGCTTGGACTAGCTGGCCCTTGAAGTCCTTTCCAGCTCAATAATTTTTTTCAGTACAACATATTATAATGAACTTAAACTTGGACTCTCTCATTGTTGCTTTTTCATATCTACATTCTCTTCCTAATTAGCAACTATTCACATCACCCAGACTTCCCAAAGGCCACTAAATTGTCCATAAGTGAGCTCAGATGAATCATTAAAGCACTTCAAAACATTTCTAAGAGGTAGCTATTGCTTCTTCATTTTTCATTTCATTCACTACCTTTTGTTCTCTACATTCATATGTGTTTCCTTCAGTAAGTTTAAGGCGGCATGACTGCTTCTCCTGCCTATTTTCATTTTATGGTCACCAAAACCATGAGACAGGTCAGGCAAGGATATTGACTAAGATCCTAGATTAGCTAGTGGGAGGTAGGTGGAAATGTCAGTCTGCTGTGATCCACCGCTTGCAATCATTAAGATAGGACAGTGCCACAATTGCGAACATGTGGTCTTTGTGAATACAAATCAGTTATGGACCTGTAACTCTAGATTATGAACCCATAACTGTGATACTGAATTCCAGCTGTACTGATTGCCTCTGACCAATCAACTGGCAATGTTATTGCATCTCAGCACTGCATACAGAACTAAATATGAGCTACATGGAAATAAAAAAAAATGGCAATGTGTAATAATAAATATTTTAACAATAAATAACTCTCGTATCCACAGTCAACACCCTCCCTTCCTCCATCTATTCATTGGTACTTCTTTATTCTATATCAGAGCAAGGAAAATGGCCCTCTAGGTCAGAGATGAGAATTGTGTGGCCCTCCAAGTGTTGTTGAACTGCAGCTCCCAACATTCCTCACCACTGGATATCTTGGCTAAATTTTCTAGGAGGTACAGTTTAACAATACCTGGAGGACCACAAATATCTCACTCACACTCTAGCAGTTGTTAGATTACAATTCTAGTCATCTCCTGACACTTATATGATGGCAGTATAGAAGCATTCAGGGCAGAGCTTTCCAAACTGTGTGTCACGACACATTAGTGCGTTGGCTCCAGTGTGTAGGTGTGTCTTATGAACATAACGGATGGTGGGTTTCCTTTCCTACCACTGCGGTGGGCCAGGCCTGGATGAAGGGGCTGCTTCTGCTGCTGCTGCTGCTATTGCTGCAACCCTAGGTGAAGGAAGACCCTGGCGAGGGCAGTGGCGGTCGAGGCTTGGGTGGAGGGGCTGCCTCCACTTACTGAATTACTTACTGAATTACTGTTTCACGAAATGATGCATGTTGAAAAAAGTGTGTCATCAACATGAAAAGTTTGGAAAGCTATGATTTAGGGGGACATGGGTTACCCACTCTCGTCATATCTCCTGCCACATTTTATAGCTGACTTTAAGAGGAATTTATTACGAGGCTTCAGTGGTACATATTAATAAAACCTGTCAAAATATTTCTGGAATGAAGTTCTGTGACATCTGCAATCCACCACAGACAAAGTACCCATTGATTTAGTGGGGTGCAGAATGCCCTGTGATTTAGTTGAACTGTGTGTATTTCCCCTCTCTCAGCCCCTAAAACACTGGCTATTGTTATTGCGCTAAAATGGTGACCCTGATCTCTGCATCAAGGCTACCACGCCACTTATTAATTTGGAATGGAATATCATGAGGCTGATGCTACAGTTGAGCCCAGCGTTAATTTTGCATTGTAGACTGAAATTATATTCAGAATCATCTTGAAAGACTGCAGTAAGGATAAATGGGGCTTTTGAGTTTTAAAGCAGAACAGCTATTTTACAGTTAAATGTTATATCAAATAGTCTAACTAAATTAAAATATTTAGACTTAAAAAAACCCTTTCATTTGTTATGTTTGTTACTTTAAAGTCATCCTTCAGTTCTGAGGACAACAAGTCTTAATAATGGCTGGAAACCCTTTGAACAGTTACAAATGAGTAAGCAAGCCTTACACATCCATAATTATTTAGTATTCGTGTTTATGACTGTGGCACTATTGCCATGATCGCAAATGCCCCCTCAAACCGACCTCAACAGCCCCTTCACAGCAGCAATCTGTGCTGTAACAATGGAAGCAGGCCACCTGTCACAACTCTTCACCCATCTGCAACCACTGGCAGAAACATCATTCGGCTGTACCCTGTTCTCCATCATTTGGTGTGGCTGATGGATATTAAAGTAGGTTTTGGGGGTCAAGCCGAGTAGTCTTAATTATGTCTGTGATGTAGGACTTTGGCTATTGTACTGTATTTTGCTGGCATACAAGACTCACATTTTCCCCAAAAATACTGTTTGAAAATGTCTTATATGCTGATGAGTTCCATACTCTGGCAAATAGTATTTGCCAGTGTATAAATGCGGTGTATCTTATACACAGGTGTGTCTTATATGCCGTCAAGTACAGTACATAATGCAACTGCATAAAGCACACTTCACCATAATCAAAACAAATAATGCAGCCAACATAACAGAAAAGATAAAACAAATCATTTAAAACCTTTGTACAAACAAAAAGGGTTTCGAGATGGGACTGGCCTTGGCACTAGTCTTACTTCCTTGCTAGTTCACCTCCGCAGATAGAGAACAGCTGTTATGATAGATGTTAGAAATATACTGGGATAACAGGCAGCATTGCTCTCCACTAATGAATAGCATGCATGTCTTTTCTTCTTTATCTGTTCTTTATGCAAATAGTGCTGTAGAAATAATCTGCACCTAATAAAAATGTTTAGCAGCTCCCAGAAAAAAACACAAGAGGAATTTGTTGAAGATGTGTATGGATCTTTACAAGTGATGCTTAACTTTTGTGGCATCATAGGTCCCTTTAACAATTAAATGAAAGTTATGGATCTTTTCCACACACACAAAAGGACGTAACATAATTTTCTAAGTAGTAAGAAGGACTTCAAGGGGAAAAAAAGTGTCTACTCAATGGATCCTCTGAGGCCCACCAATGGACCCTGTCAGGTGAATTCAACAGACCATTCAAATTTCATTCAACTGCTATACTCATTCACTCAATATCAAAGAAATTTGTGGGAATATACAGATTTGGGGGGGGGATTATTTTGTCCTTTGGGTAAAACAAGAGTGGCCTGCATGGTAGCAGAGTGAGGATATCAAATGAGCGAAGAAAACCATAAAGTTCTTTCTGCTTTTCTCTACTGTACCTTTGGGTTCACCCAGAAAAGAAGCTGGAAATAAACTCTCTTATAAACAGAAAGCAATATGAAAAGTTCTTAATAGTTCACAACACAATTACTTTTTACAAATACAGTGACACTGAAGGAATCCTGAAACACTCAAGAGAAACTTGTAAGATAGGTTAAATTATTATCCAGTCTTCCCTAAACATCCATCCAATTTATGAAACGGATCTTAATAATTCCTTAGCAAACCAAATGAGAACAAGAAAGAACAGCTTCAGCTGTGACTTAGGACCAACAGACAGGCCATTATAGAACTAAGAGCTGACAACTTCCATTTCCTCATTAATCAACATTTCGCATACATAAAAAAAAAATAAAGAAATATATAAGACACAGTTCAGCACAGCTAGTGTTTCTACATTTTGGTACAAGCTGACAGCACCTTTACTTTAAGAAGATTGGTTTAAAACATCCAGGAATCCTATTGACCAGGAAGGCATAATTGTTATTACTGCAGGACTGAGAGTCTGAAGGCTGTGTTGGAACTCTTTCCTGTGCTCTTGCATTCCATTCTGATTCATTACAGTGAAACCTACACAGAAGGAATTCCTGGTGGTTGCCAGTTAAAAAAGAAGGCCAACATTTTTCAGTCTTGTCACAAGAGGAAAGGCTATAGTTCAGAGCAAGTGAACATGTTCTCCTTGCAAACAAGGTTCTTTCTGTGACATTTCCAGGAAAAGACTCTTAAAAGAAAGCCCAGAAAACCACTGCCAATCAATGGTTTTGTCCACCTCACACTAAGCCGTTGCTTATATTATGCAAGGTTTACTCTAGCTGTGCATTGTCCCATAGTCAAGCAAACAAATCACGATTTATTTTCCCTATTTCTCAGCTATTTTCCCCCCGCCCCTTTTTTAGGGTGGGCAGCTGCGGGAATATTCCAGGGACAAACCATCACTCTAGGTGCAGAGTAGCAATAAGTCATGGTTTAAACCAATAAGAACTGAACATCCAGTAATCACTCTTTCACACCCTCCACTGTGTTTATACAGTTGCACAATGCTTCCTGTCTCAGTTGCCAGGGACCTCAGAGTCCTGCTGGACAATTGTTTGGACAATCACCCTTTATCAGGGTGACAGCAAAGGCATGTAATTTCCATCTTTTGAACATCTCTTGGAACTGTAGGGTTTTGACCATTAAGACTGCCATCTGCTTATCCAGGCCTTGGTTATCTCACACCTGGATTATTGTAATACCTTACGGCAGGTTTGCCTTTCTGGTCTCTTCTTTTTCTGGTTTTAATCCAGAACAGTGCCATCCAGGTTGTTTTAAATCTCTCTAAATGTCCATCATCCTTTCACCTTGTAGATCCCTTCACTGGCTACCAGTTTGGGCCAGGGCCTGTTTCAGACTTTTGATTCTGGTATTTAGGGCTCTGTGCTCTAATCTCCCCTAGTACCTGACAGCTTGGCTAAGACAGTATGCACCATCTAGGAATCTAAGATCTGTAGGCAAAAGATTATTGTCTGTTCTACCTATGTGCACAGCCTTGTCAAAGCTGTAAGGCCTTCAGAATCTGGCTTCGCATCTGTGGAAAGATCTTCCTTTGGACCTCCAGCTGGAGGAAGATCTCACCTAGTTTCATATGGAGCTGAAGACCTTCCTCTGATTTGCCAGATTAAGCTGCAGAGTTGTTCCTTTTTCACCAAATGTCAGAACATCAACGCATACAGTCAAAGACAAGGACAATAAAACATTATAAATAATGAGATGGGTAGTCAGTGGTGGGGTGTATATTTACAATGCTTTATTGTCCTTGTCTTTGACTGTATGCGTTGATGTTCTGACATTTGGTGAAAAAGGCATTATAAATAAACATGATTATCTAGTTCTTCCCCCCCCTTCCTGTTATCATCATCACCAAATGAGCAATAATCCGTGCCTTCTAATTGTAACATTCGATTGACTAATAAACCATGGCTTATTGATGAGGATGTATCTAGACTAATGATGCAATGACACTGATTTGCAGAAGCAAGGGATAGAATCTGGAACCATCTGTGTGCATTTCCCTAGAGGTATGCCCTGTCCTGTGTAAATTATAAATCACGGAATCATGCAAAAAATTGTCAGTCCATTTTTTGTTGTTGTTGTTGCTTAGAACAGCGGTAGGCCACACACATACCATGTGCACCACCACCTGTGCAGACTCCAGGCCCCCTGGATTCCTCTGCCTCCAAATCACCACCACCACCACCATCATCAGAAAAAGAAAAAGTATTGTTGTTGTTATTATGGTTATTATTACTACTACTACTACTACTACCACTACTCCTGGAAGCAAGCAGGAGCAGTAATTCATCTTTAAAACATGTACAGTTCACCCTAAGAGAGAGAGTATAGTGTAGTGGTTTGAACACTGGACTATGACTCTAGAAACAGAGTTTGAATCCCCACTCAGCCATGGAAACCTACCTGGTGACCTTGGGCAAGTCACACTCTTTCAACCTCAGAGGGCAGTAAAGGCAACCCCCCTCTGAACAAATCTTGCCAAAGAAAGAAAGTCTGCAAGAAGTCTGCCTTAGGACTGCTGTAAGTTGGAAGATTGCCATAAATTGGAAATATCTTGAAGGCACACAAGAAAAAGAACAACAGTTCACCCTGCACCTTGTTTTGCCTTTCCAAAAAGATTTCTTATGAAAGTGGAACGAGACCTCTGGCCTTTTCCAGGGTGTTTTGGGGGAGCTGCGGTGGAACCTGCAGTGGGCCTTGGGAAGGAAGTTGATCCCCCAGAGCTTGCTCAATCCAGCTTAGATGGTTTGTGAAAGAAAACAAGCTTATTTGACAACTTTAGCAGTAAAAGAAAGGGCCTTCAGAATACATATACTTCTTACAAATAACACACATTTTCATATTTATTAAAAACAAGTAATTTTATCTCATTGGCAAATTAATGAAGAAAAAATTATTCACCATGCTAGCATATTAATTTGTTTATACTTAGCTGTTTCTACTCTAAATGTTGCAGACATTGGATTTATTTTTTTCTAAGCAAAATGAAGAGAAACGTTGATAGAGTTGTATGAAAAGCATCAGGGTAAAGGTTTGCTAAAATTTGTGCCGGTTTACAAGAGACTGATGGTTGATTAATTGTATCTATCTAAAGAAGTAATCAGCAAATATAAAAACCTGATTTGGAAAAAATCCAGGCATTTGCAGACTAAAAACACATAACCTTACGATGAACCAACATATATCTGGATGAACTGGTAGTTCTCTGGATTATTTATACAGACAACCAAGGATTTCTGACTTCCAGGTTTTTTTTTATATACTAGCAGGAACAAATTTATTTCTTCACATGTAAATTATACTGCTTGCCCTGAGCTTGTGGATAAGTAGAAATGGGTCTGTTTTGTGTGGAAAGACTGTGAACCACAGTCAGTTCTAATGGACTCAGAATTCTTTAATTTGGAGAGTGTGTCTTTTACCCCAGCTCCACTTGGTACATCTCTGGATTCTAGTGAAGACAAGCCTAACAGCTGCCCACCCAGACAGCTCTGTAACCATTCATTTCAAACCAGGCATGAAAATGCTCCTTAAGAAATTGTGATGAATATTGGGAGGACAGCAAGCTTTTGATGTTGTTCAAACATGCATAGTGTAAACTCAGAAAGTTTGCACACATAGAAAGCACATACTGTAGCTGTCATCTGTAAAACATTCCACCCCTCCCCAATTTTTGGCAATCAAAACAATATGACACGCAGTTTCACAGTAAAAGTTATAAGCCTTTTTTCTCACTCTCTTCCTCTCATTCAACACACACAAAACACACATCACCACCATCATCACCCTTCTTATTTATACTCTTTTCCCCTACAGCCAAGATTCAAGGCTTACAAATTAAAGTACAACATAGTTAAACCATAGGAAACATCAGCATTAAAATGGAATAAAGCTATCAAGAACTTTTAATAACAATTTAAAACATAATTAAAAATAAAAAAATCATCGGACAAACAGTACAGTTAAATAGTACAACACCTCTTAAATCCCTTTCTTTAAAAATCTTCAGTTCTGAAAAGTCTGTCAGAATAAAAAGGTCTTTGCCTTCTGATAACAGTATGGATGGGGCCATTCTTGCCTTCCTGGAGGCAACCACTTAGAACAGTGGTTCTCAACCTGTGGGTCCCCAGATGTTTGTGGACTTCAGCTCCCAGAAGCCCCAGCCACTATGGTCAATGTTCAGGGCTTCTGGGAGCTGAAGTCCAAAACATCTGGGGACCCACAGGTTGAGAACCACTGACTTAGAAGATTCTGTCTTGTGTCCCAATATTGTGAAGGTGGTGGAACAGGAGAGTCTCCTAGGAAGATCTCAGGGCCTATTAACTATCATATGGGGAGATATGGTCTGTCAGATAGTCTGCCTAGACCTGAGTACACCAGGGCTAATGGGTCTACAGCCCGGCAACCAGCAGAGCTTTTTGGAGCAGGGCAGTTGTATCATCCTTGTAACCAGCCCCAGTTAACAATCTGGCTGCAACTCTTCATACCAACTGCAGTTTGTAAACACTCTTCAAAGGCTGCCTCACAAAAAAACATGTTATAGTAACTTAAAGGATGCAATTAAAGTATGTATTACCAGGTATCTCCAGGAAAAGGCTCACTAGCTTTAACTATGCAAAAGCACCATCTGATCCTCCAGACTGAAGGCTGAGTATACCTAAACTGTTAATCAACATCTTCAAAGGTGATATAACTCTATCCAGCAAAGGCTTAATCCCTCTCTTCCAATTTATCTTTCAATTAAGTGGAGCACATCTGTCTTATCTGGTTTAACCTTCATTTGTTTACCCTCATCCAGTCCATTGGTGATGCCAGGCACTAGTTTAGAACTGAAACAGCTTTCTTGAAGTTCAGTAGAAAACAGAAATAAGAGTTGGGAGTTATCAGCATACCACTGGTGCTGAATCTCAAACCTCCAGACAACCTGTCCCAGTGGTTTCATGTAGACATTAAATAGTGTGATGAGCAGAACAGAACTCAGAGGGGACCCACAGGTCAACTGAAAAGGAATTTATCAGGAATACTGCTAGCACTACCTTTTGACATTGTCCCTTTAGGAAGCTATGGAGCCACTGTAAAACAGTGACTCCAAGTCCATTCCCAGCAAGATATCCCACCAGGACAACCATAGCTAATAATGCTGAAAGCTGTTGAAAGATCCAGCAGAACTAAAGCTCTCTTGTTTTGTTCCCAGGAAAAGTTCTCCACCAAGGCAACCAAAACAATTACTCTTTCAAAATCAGGCCTGAAACCGGATTGAAATGGATCAAGATAATTCATTTCATCCAGGAACCCCTGGAGCTGAGAGGCCACCACACATTCTAATACCTTTCCCAAAACAGAATGTTGGACACTGACCAATAGTCATCCGTTACAGAGAGATTTAAGGGAGGATTTTTCAGCAAATGCCTTAAAACTGCCTCCGTTAGGTATGTTGGAACTCTGGCTTGTTGTAGCACTTACTCAGCCAATCCATTCTGGCCCTGTCAATGAGCAAAAAAAAAAAAAAGACAAAGAGTGTAGAGGACTTGTGATAGCTTTCACATCTCTCAGGATCCTTAGCACATCCTCACCAACGAGGATTCCAAAATTTGTTCATATTCAGAATCAGATCTGCTTTCATGATGAACTTTCTCTCACTCATGGTTACCCCTTCACCACACACATTCATCACATCAAACTTGTATGTACCTACAGGGAACGAATGAATAAAATAACTGCCCATAGTTTTGCTTTTAATCTACATTCATAATATCCATAACTTACAGAACCTATGAGAATTTGGAATCCATTCAGAACTCTATACCTCTGGTTCTATATTCCCTTGCTTATCCCAATTTTGTAAAGTGTCTCAGCAGGTCTGCATTTTTTTTGAGCTTTCTTCAGTGTTTTACAATGATTTACCACTGGCCATTATAGTCTTTTTCATACAATTGAAAACAGTATTCTATAAATGTATAAAGGAGGTGCAGGATCATGCCAAGTGTTCATTGGTTCCATGTGCAGACTCTATGAGTACAATTTGGGGCTCAGAAAAAGCCAAATCTTATATATCAACCTGTGGCTAACGTAAGTAAAACCTGTATTTGGAACCATTCATAAAAAAGAATTGCTGATGAAACCAACATTTTATTTGAGTGAAGTACATAGCTGGGGGAAAGAAGAGATAGTCTGCTGCCATTGGCTATGTGACTAAGACAAAGTGATATGTGGGAAGAGATGAAGTCAAGCCTAAGAGTATTTGTCTAATGGATGAAGACACAAAACAGCAGACTACACAAAGATGGAACAGGGCAGGGAAACCTAACTGTTTCTACCTTCTTGAAAATTGGCACACAGCTATTCGTACAAGTGTAGTTGCCCTTTTCTCCATTTTCAGTACCTTCAGTACCTATCACAACAGCACAAAATTCACCTTCCCTTACATATATGGCTCATAGTCTCTATACAGATGTTGTCTTACAGAATTCAGAGCTAAACCATGGTTTAATGCTACATCAACAAGTTTGCCTAACTATTTTCCCTTGTCCTACAGTGGGCACTGAAGAAGGAAACTGAAAACATCCACTCCCAGTTTAAAAATAACTATGGATTGTTGTTATGTGTGAAAAGAAAAGAGACTATGGTTAGTTTAAATGATGATTTTGTGAAGGAAGCTAAGATCAAACTATGGTTGCTGATAACTGCTTGTCGTGCTAAAGCATAGTAAACTATCTGCAGTTCCTGGCTTAGATGTAATGACAAAATTTAGGTAGTTTAAGTTGAGAAGAGATTCTTGCAACCACCTCCTTTCATGTCTTCACATTACGCTAAACCATAATTTACTGTTCCATCTTAATGGGCCTACATAGTACATGAGGCTCAAACTACATAAAATATAATTTGCATTTGTACCTTTATCTCTGTCTGTGTGTTGAGACAAAGGCTTCTGGTATACTATATAGCACGAAGTTGAGATCTAACACTGGTGGTTTCAAAAGAGAAGCAGTATAACATGGGGTTCAGTCATGGGGCAGGCAAATGAATGCATTGCTCCCTCACTAAAAATTCTGCACCCCTCCCAAAGCTTTCCTAGTAGTCCCCAAATGCCTAGCTTTGTTGTAATTTAAAACTTCAGTTTAACCATCTTAAATATGGTTCAGGCATCCAAAGAAAAAGTTATGGTAAAATCCTGCAAAACCTTAACACTAGCACTGCACAAACTTACTAAAAAAGAGTACTTTTCCATACATGTACACTTCACAGCTATGTGTGAAAATGCATTCTCAGCTTTGACACATGTGCTGAAACATCGCAGGTATTCAAATGGAAAAAGAAGTGGATTTTGAAAGTATCATACTTGAAAGAATTTCAAGTAGGAAGTTTCTCCACAAGCTTTCAGAGAAATTATAGCTGCACAATACAGATTTCCTTCCTAGACACGTATCGAGTTTAAACAACTATTTTGCATGTGGAAAATATTGGCTAGTACTGCAGTATTGAAGTTACAGATTCATCACCTAGAGTTATGCATCTGTAACTGCTCTATACCCATTAATCATATGTAGTCACAGCTCACTTTTACAAGCAGCAGCCCCCAGGCCACCTTAACAGCTAGCAGCTGCACTGGGAGGAGGGCTGTTCTGCCCCTGATCAGGGCACAAGGAGGAAGGTGTTTCCACCTTCTGCCTGCCAGCAAGTGAGGCTATGACAATCAGAAGCAGGACCCCAGAGCAGGTCCTTGTCATACTGTCACTTGTTGGTGGGAGAGCGGCAGAAATGCCATCCTTCTTTGTGCCTTGACCATCAGCCAAATGGACTTCCTTTGTCCAGTCCAGTGGCTGGCTCTTCAGGGGGAAAGGGGGAGAGTCAGCCCTGGAGATGTTACTTAGTTATATCTCTTTAAGTATAGCAATTGTGTTTTAAATTGACTTTCCTTTTTTTTTTTTAAGTTTCAGAAAATGGTTTCTAATTAAAATGCATTAACTGGGGGCTATCTTTCTATCTATGAAAACCTTTTTCACAGAAACCTTTTCTGTAGCGACTGATCCACAAACTCTTCTGATGTTTGAATTTTTGTCTCTGCCCCTCCTGGAAAATTGTCTCACCACACCACTGACTATAGCCTGAAACAACACATCAGCTGACATACAGGTTCCACTGAACAATTTTTGTTGTATGTGTGCTATTAATTTGCTTTATTTTATATCTGACTTTAATATAAACATGCTATGAACTACAGATATGGTTCTGATCTAGGAATATTACCAAATCATATTTAGTAAGATGTCATCTTCCAAACAAACTTTATTTGGACTTTAGCTTGCCCAAGCACTATAAAGAATTTGTCTCTAGGCAAAACATTAAAGAATGGTTTTGAACAGACATATGGAACTACAGTTGCCTCTAATTACTAACATTTAAGTAGCATGGTTTGATTTAATTTTTGCAAAATAATCCTAAAAGCTGAGCTTTAGTGGAAATTTAAAGTGACCTTGATATTTCAAGACGTCATCAGGCAACTGAGTCAATAAAGAAATGGTTGGCATTAAAAAGTGGACATTTGCCAGCAATTACAACATAGCCATATCCAACATACTGTACTATTCAAAATTCAGATGTCGAATAAATGGTGCATATTGGTTATCACTTTGTAGTAATGATGGTATCAATGAAAAGCAGCAGCAGAACAGGACCAAAACATTTTTGGTAAGGATGCCTGCCAACAGAACATTGACTCCTGTACTTACTAGCATGACTGCAGTTATGTTACAAGCCCTTGCAGACAATCAGAATTTTATCCAGTTGTTTTGCATAGCCAGGTGTACAGTTGGTTTTCTTCTTCATGCCACAGATAAACTTTAAACAATCTAGCATTCTGAGGTCCATGCTCCATCTCCAACTCCTGGTTTACCTGCTAATTGGACCTGATGGAACATGTGAAACAGGTAGCAGCTCCAACCTCCTGTAGCTAGGCTACAAATGAAGATAAGAACTGGTAGACATTACATTTGCCTCCTAAGATGAGGTAAAGGAAAACATTTGGCCTACACAATGTTCTTTTTATTATGATATGAAAATGAAAGCACTGCATGACAAAAGCACTGCATGTTATAACACCTGCATGAAAAAGTGATAAGGAATAAGTAATTTATGAATGGGCATTGACAGTATTATATTGTACCAAATCAACTGGTTATATCATTGGCTGGCATCCTCTTAGAGACATATGCAAGTACAATTCTATCTTACACTTGTGTATCATTCCCTCCTCCTCCTCCCGCTCTCCCTCCTCTTCCCCTTTGTCACTGTGGAGGTTGGTATTCTCTTCCACCCCCTGCAACAAACAAAGTCCTCCTGTCCACAGACTCACAATTCAGCTGCTGCAGCCTCTCCCTATGACCATTCCCTGGTGGAGAGCAGGAGGACTGGAGAAAAATCTGGCTACGTGACTGTAGCCAGATGCAGGATGATTAAATCATCCACTGAGACATCTGGAGGATGCTGGTTGATCTCAGCAGATCTCAGTGTCTGGCTATGGAGGGACATAGATACTATTCCAATCCCCCTGCTCTCCACAAGACATGGAAAGTGTGGGGAGAGCAGGCTACAGCAGTTAAAACATTGTGTGTTACGGAGACATTTACAATAATTCCATATGCATTATGCTACATTACGCCCTACAGAATCTTGGTCAGCATGTGCAAGAATCTCCACCACCAAATTACATACACTAGAGTGTAAAGAAAGTTAAGAAAATTCATGGAAAAGTTACTCACTCCTTCTTCCCTGAAGATGATTACCTCAAACATCTTCAAAACCTCTCTAGGAAACTGAGAGGTCCTACTGAACAATATGTTATAGGGCACAGAGAGTTTGGAAGGAGACAGAAAGCTCCCCTGACTTCACCTCCAAACATAATGAGAGGCTTTTCAGGAGTGCTGGGGGAGAATGAACAAGAACCTTTCTTTCCATTAACTTCTCCATGATCAAAGCCATTGTTAACTCTCTAAGCTTCAACAATACTAGGGATGGGCCGACCAAATCCTCGAATCCTCAGCAAGGAGTTAAGATTTGTGAATCTGAATCCCTGCACCAAAATAGGCAAACTGAATCTTTCAAATCCACCAACCAAATAGTTTGTTGGAGACCGGGATGCCCAAAAACCTGGGAGACGGGGATGCACAAGGGGAGATAGCAAGAAGATGATTTTTTCCCCATGGAGTAATAATGACCTTTGCTAATAATTTCAGAAATTACATCTGGGGTTGTATTCTAATATATTTAAATTGAACATTTAATATTTAAGTTCAGCACAATTTTCTGTGCTGAAAATCAATGGCATGTATAAATGCTGGGGTCAGTGGGTCTGACGCCTATCAGAAGTAGTGGGGCTGAGGGCAAGGTCACACAATCTCATCCAGCGATTGCCACATGTAGGCCAGTGTACCTACTTCTACAAGACAGTGCCTGGTTGTAAACCTATAGGTAGAATAGGATGAAAAGTGAAATGTCTCTCATGGTTTCTCATGAGCCACATGACAAACCACATGTAGCAGAAAGGAAAAATTGTTTGTAAAAATTGGTGCCTCTGGGGCCTGCCAAAGGCCTGAATGGCCGGTGAGCCCCCGGGTGCCCAAAAATCATGGCATAAAGGCACGCATGCACCAGAGGCTGTTTGTGCCTGGGGCTGCTGCCCGTGCTAACTCGGGCTGCCTGTGCCTGCTTGGGCTGCCTGCCTGTGCTTGCTTGCTCATACTGCTTGTGCTCATTCGGCTGCCTGCCTGTGCCTGCTCGGCTGCCTGTGTCTGCTGGGGCTGTCTGCCTGTGCCTACTTGTGCTGCCTGTGCCCGCAGCTGCCTCCCTCTGCAAGGTAACATGATTGTTCTCTATTCTTTTGACTTGAGACTGGAGGGTAGGGATTGGCAATTAATAGAGACTGGAGTAGAGACCTCACCTGAAAGTCCCTTGCAGAACTTGAGGGTAGAAAATTGAGACTGGACTAGAGAGGCTGTTGTTGTTGTTTTCTTAAGCGCCTTGTTGCAGGACTTAGACTTGACTGGAAAGTACAGTCTTCTTGAGATTTCAAGGATAGTTGAAAGATTCCTCTGCATAGCTCCCTTGCAAACCTCTTTCATGCACAATTCTGGGGTTTGTATGGACAAGGTGTCACAGCCTTCTCTGCCAAAGTGTGCTGGTGCATCATCAAACTACAAACCCCAGGATGCCAGAAGGAGCTATGCAAAGAAAATCCAGTTTTGACCTGGATTATCTCTGTACTCTAGTATGCAGCCCTGTTTACACAGGCAGGAAAATGTGGGATTAAATCTACATTTCCCTGCCTGTGTAAAAAGGGCATTCATGTCATTTTCAATCTGGGGAGATCCTGAGGCAAAACTATGAAAACTGTCCTGGCCAGATTTCTTCAGATGGAAGTTTGCCTTTGCCCAGGTTTTTACTAAGGCTGAGAGACTGTGTTTTGCCCAAGATGATCCTTCTTTTCCTTACTTTTTAAACCCTTTTTTAAAAAAAAGATGCGAAAGATTTGAAATTCGTAAGATTTGTGGATTCCCAGGATTCGGATCCAGATTTGGATTCCGAAAATTCTGGATTCATCCCATCCCTAAACAATACTAATCCTATCGCCAGCTGCTATGTTACTGACAGAGCTGAGTAATGCATTCACATGCATAACTTTAAGAATGGTAACACTACATGAACACTTGCATCTAAAATATCTTTTTTTTCTACAGTCTAATGCAGAAGTTTTAAAACTGTGCTCTGAGGAAGTGGTTCTCAAACTTTGGCCGTCCACATGATTTGGACTTCACTTCCCAGATTGAATACTGGCTACTGTTTCGGAAGTTGGAGTCTAAGACATCTGGAGAATTGAGAATCATGACTTCAAGGAGCCAATATAAATTTCAAAGCTTATCAAGATGATATCATGACCACTTGTATTCCAGAATTTAACTTCTCCTGAATCCACACATAAACGTCAAGTGTATTATACAGAGCACTATCAAGAAAATGCCAGTCCAATAGACCTGGCCAGTTTTCCACATGAACTGACAAGAGTTCATTGCTAGAGCAGTCAAGGTGAAATAAGTTCCATGAAGGTAGAAAGTTGCAAAGCTACTGACCTAAGAAAAATCACTTCTGAAATCTGACCTTGTCTATTTTTGACAATGAAAAAAGGTGCAAGACACCTTTACAATTGTCTTATTATATTCAGCCAAAGAAACAGAAAGTCCCTAACTTATTAAGCTCCAATTCACATTTCTGAATAGACTGGCTTTAGAAATGCTGATTCAGAGATCTGAAGTAATGGAATCCATCACACAAAATCAAATCAGTACCATTTCTCTTCCTCATGGTTCTGTGCTGCTATTTTTTGTTTGTTTATTTGCTGCCCTTCTATCTTGGTTCACTGAGTAATTTTTACTCTGAATATCTGAAATGGCAGCACTGGTCCCTGAAGCAGCACATCTAAGGGATACATTGCAAAGAGTGGGCATTGATCAACTCAAAACTCAGTAATTAATGACTCAGTGTTGTGGTATGACTACAGGGTACTTGCTGCTGAGTATGGATCTGTAATTCATATCAACTCACTGCTACTTCCTAAGCCCTCCAAACAAATTCAGTTCATTATTCTGTAGTCACGCAACCATCACCTTATGCATTCTGGACCTAGGCAGCAGAAAACGATACTCCTGCTCTTCATTTCAGTCCCTCTCTCTCTCTCCCCTCCACCATTTTAAAGGTGATCACTTATGTTATTTATATATTTTTGTATGGCTGTACCTTGCATTGTGCTGATTATTTATGGATGGATTCTCATTCTCATGATATGGGACCAAATTATATCAGATAGCTTGTATTTTACTGTCAGCACCAGGAAAACAGCATTGGCAAAAGCTGAAGCAGGGGCTTTCTGGTTGCAGTTTGCTTCTGGCATAAAGGCAATTAAGACAAGGACAAAACTGCATACCCAGTTGTCATACACAGCTTCTCATTCCACTGCTCTAGCCAGTCCATTTGTTCTTAATGGCTAGCTTAAATGTTTCGAGGTCATACCTGCACAAAAGCAGGTGTACTGTATTTCTGCCTTATCTGGATCTTGCAATCTCTCTCCTTGCTCATCCATCTTGCATCTTCCCATCTCCTTGCGTGCCTTCTTCTACATCTATCCTCCAACTTCATCTGTTTTCTGGTTCTCTTTTCAGTGTTTTTCTGACTCTTCAGTTTGGACCTGAACACATAACTGGTTTCTACCTTGCACAACCTCCTATTAAAATTATGCTAATACTGTTTAGGTTCCCTGTTCAGATTAGCAGTACTTTCACATTCTAGTTCCAAGTCTGTCAGAATTTGTGTGGTCTGGACTTCCTGTATGGGCTATCCTATGGGTTCAGACTGACATTTATGAATATCCCAGTGTATAACATGCCTTTTAAAACTATGAGGTGAGCTCAACAGGTTTCAAGGTATTTTGAGCTCTTAAAAAGTAAGGGATGGATAAACATAATTCAGGAGAGCCCACTCTCAATCCTCAAGAAGTTTTCTGGGCAACTGGTGTTTGTAGAGAGAAGAAAGAGATTGGAATTTTTCTTTCTTTCTGTGAATTTCCTTAAATCAGTTGATATAGAAGCCCAAGGCTAGTTTCTAAATGAAAAAAACCAACAAACCCCATTTCCAAATAATAGCTCTGATGAAGCTTGAGCAGTTCTTTCAGAAAAAAAATAAGAAGTCTACATAGTCTCACATAACAAGCCTCAAAACTATAAGATAATCATTAAAATAAAAATGAAACCACAATAAAAGGAAGTTAGATGGATAAATTTAAAAAAGAAGAAAGAATTGCAGACAAACAATTCTGTTTGTTCAGTAGGAAGAGATCCTTGGAAACATAACAACAGTGTTTCCTTATCCTGACATTTGAAAGTAATGCCTAATGGCAAAACACTATAGGTAAGGACAATTATAAGCAAATATAACCCTATATATCAGAAATGCAGAAAACATGTTGGCGCATATTATCTTCATGTTGGTCATATCCCACACCCTGTAATTGTGGTTTTGAATGTTGTTCACTAAATTAATAGAACTCTCACATTAAAAATCACTTGTGTACTTTTAACCTATATAGATAGACAGGTAGATGTGAATAAAATATAGAGAATTAACCACATAAATGATCAGGGCAGCTAAGAACCAAACTTCTGGAGTGTGAACACAACTACAAGAAAACATAAATTAATTGAATGTCACTATGGTAAAGCTGACCTGTTAAATAAGGGGTGAAAGCACACAGCCTTGCCTATCATTCTTTATTACTTTTTGGTACTGTTGCTATGTGCCTTCAAGTTGTTTTGAAATTATGGCAATCCTAAGGCAAACCTATCACAGAGTATTATGGGCAAGAGCTGTTGGGGGGTTGCCTTCCTCTGAGACTGAGAAAGTGTGACTTGCCCAAGGTCACCCAGTGGGGTGTCCACTGACTGAGCAGGGATTCAAACCTGCTCAGTCATAGTCTGAGTTGAGTTGTAGTCCAATGCTCAAACCACTACACCACACCACAAACCACTCAATTATTTTTTGGGGTGGGCATAGTATCTACAGAATATCTAGGTTGGATATGGCCTCATGGCCATTTTGTGACCCCCCCCCCCACATGTCCAAACATTTTAAAACTTTTTAAAAAATGTTTGCATCCAAATGCTGCAAATATTCTCTGGGGCCGTGCCAGCATTTTCTCTGGAATTTTTTTTGGGGGGAGAGTCTCTTGGATCATTTTAGGTCCAGAAGAAACCTTTTTTCCCCCACTAGGAAATAACCCAGAGGATTCAAAATTTGGTGAAAATCATCGTACACTACCTAGGGAATTTTTGGAGGCATCTGGTGGCAAAAAAAATAAAGAAAGAAAATCATTTTTTGATGGTGATAGTTAGCCTTCCAAGGAGGAAACATTCTAGTCTCTAAACCTCCAACAGTTGCTTGCCTGGTTTAGAAGACTGGGCTGTAATATTTTAACAATACCATACATTTTAAAATATTTTATATGCCTAGAACATCAATACAAGGGATCCATTCAAGTCATTAGAGCAGACCTTTCCAAACTTTCCATGTTGGTTACACACTTTTTAGACATACACTACCGCCCTCACTGGGGTCTTCTTCAGCCTGGGGCAGCTGTGGTGGTGGAGGGACGGACAGCCCCTCCACCTGGACCTAGCTCACTGCCGCACTTGCCAGGATCTTCCTCGGCCAGGAGCAATGGCGGTGGCAGAGGAAGACCCTTCACTTGGGCCTGGCCCTTGGTGGCAGCAGGAGGGGCAGCTCCTCCACCCGTTACATTTGTGCAACACACCTACACACTACAGATGACACACTAACATGTCATGACACACAGTTTTTGAAAGCTCTGCATTAGGGGAATTAATTTGAGGGGGGCCTCCTTTGTCCTATATTCATTCAATTTATGTCTGACCTTTCTCCCAAAAACTGAAACTGAAGGCTATCTACAGTAAGAATATAAAACACAGAAAACAAATATAACTAACTATAGAGAAATTATGGGCTGCAAACTGCTCTTGCACTTTGAATTCAGTTTGGAGTAATTGAAGTAAGTTGACAATAAAGGTGGAGGGTGGAAAGATGAGAGAGAGAACAGGGACATTTTAAAAGCAGCTGAAAAAGTGGGATGACAGAGGATTAACCAAGACCGCCCCCACCAAACTAGGACAGTTGGAGAGTATCCACATTCAAATACTTTGAAACTCAAATTCTTTCTGGCCCAGTTGTGAAGGGGTTTGAAAACAATGGCAAACTCTTATCAAATACTAACTGAATTGAATCTGCTCCAAAGCCAGTCTGCAAGATTACTAGTACAAATACAATACAATACAATTAAACACATAGATAATGACAGCAACCAATATTTCCTAAAATAGCAAATGTAGACTGGCAGAAAAATCTCTTTGGCATTTGTGCGTTTTAGCAGCCAGCAGCAATGAATCTGTGTGTATCTCCCTAAGGAGGAGTTCAATTGCTACACATGGAAAGAACCAAAATTCTCTTATCATGAACAAAAATGTTCCACTGCCATTTTTTATGTGTGCATTTTGCAATGTCTTTGCTTTTGTTTATTCTTTTGTGGGGCAGTATGGGTTTTGCTGAGCCTAATAATTATTTCTAAATGGATAATCACATGACTATCTCAGTGTATAAAAATGTGTCATACACAATCATCTTCTTTCCCCAGGACATGTCTATTCATGTCCTTGCCATGGGGTAGCTGTTCCACTTGATTTCTTAATATTTTATTTGATAAACAAATCACACATGCCAATCAAATGCCAGTGATTTAGGTCATGTAGAAACAGATCTGAAGCAGTATGGGTGAAATAAAAGCAAACAGATGTTTGCGATCTAACTAATGGAGGTAGCATGGCAGTTTTTTAAAAGGAAAAAAAAAGATATCATGCATTGAGTTGGCCAGCTGAGTTTTAGGCACAGTGGTATAACTCTGCAAATTTCAAAACATTTCAAACTGATTTGTGGCATTCCACAATGTATAAAAATCAGCCACTGATAAGTAAATGGCCTCCTGCTAAGCCTGGTTAAGATACTAAAGTTTCAGAAAATCCTACAAAGACATTGCACAAGGAGTGATAATATTTTGGACTTATCCAAAGAGAACAAATAGACCATCTTAAAGGAAGAAAGAAGACAATACTCCAGATGTATAAGTAATGATCAGCAACAACCCTTGCAACCCACACTGTAAATTGAGCCACAGTCTTTGGAAAAGATTGCTCAACCGGGTGACCATATTTAACCCTCTCCAGGCATTCTGAGGGAGGAGGACAAGGATGAGAATGTCAACTCTGTCCTCTTGATCACCACTGATTGTCATGACACGGGGTATTAATTTCTGAATCAGGCTCCCCAATGAAAAATGTTGACCAAAAGTATTTTTGTTTGTTTTTAAACCCAAGTCTTCAATATCACAGTACAGCTTATCTAAGTTTAAAGCTTTCCAAATGTATTAAAATTACTTCTATACAATCTGGGAGCCAAAATCCTTCATTGCCACAGTGTAGTATAAATAAATCCCAGTGAAGCTTTCTCTTTTGTTCTTTATTTCACTTGCATTACACAGTCTCGATAGTGCATACCAGTGTAGCAAATGTATATGGAACACTTTTAAAATCACAAGGTTGACACCCCATTGTACAATTGCAATACTTTGGTTTGTGCTCCAACTTGGCCTCTGCCTTATCTTCAGTAGGGCCTCAGGACCTGTTACTGAAAGAGCAGAAGCCCACTGCAGATTGCTTATATCCCTTTTCGTGTGCATCCGGAAGTGTTCCTCATGCAGAGCCCCCCTTCCCTCTGCATCATCTGGAAATGGCCATTGCACCAGGCTCGGTAAAAACATACCTCAAGTCTAATGCAATTTACACCCGTGTATGTCACCAACAGGATTCTGCCAGGGTGAAATATTTTCCTCTGTGCTTTTTTATGCGGAAACTCCTTGTCGAAACAAGCATAACTACACATTATAAACAATTATTAACTGTACGGAAATTGCTGAATTTATGGAAGATTGGATTTTAATTATGTATTTTAATTTATTTTAAAATTCTTCTTGATTCTTGATTGTTTGGGTTTTAACTTTTGTATTCCATGGTTTTTAACCATGTCTTTTTAATTGTTATAAGATGCTTACAACCTGGGAAAAAAGCAGGGCATAAATAAAGATGATGATGGTGATCATCATCACCATCACCATAATCCAGGAAGAGATACTTCTAAGATTTGTTCTCTGCAACGAGAGAATTAATCCCCAACCCTTAAGTTATTTTTGTGTGGACAGTACTTCTACATGGAAAGAGCTGACACAGGATTTGGAAGAGGAAATGATAATTCTCACCATACCCTGGACTCAGCAATTAACGGAAGTAGTGCAAATATACATAACAATTAATGCAAATGTTTTGCTCGTACTGATGGTATTGATAAAGAGTAGTGGTTTGAGCATTTGAAAAGGACTCTGGAAACCAGGGTACAAGTCCCCACTTGGTCATGGAAAACCACTGGGCAAGTCAAACTCTCAGCCTCAGAGGAAGGTAAAGGTAAACCCCCTCTGAACAAATCTAGTCAAGTAACCCTTTTTATAGGGCTGCCCCCTTTTATAGGGTTGCCTTTTAGTCATTGTAAATCAGAATTGACTTGAAGGCACATAACACCAGCTGTACTGATACATGAGTAAAAATTCAACGCCAGCAATATTAAAGGCAACTGAGGCTTTCAACAAGTCTCCTCTTCAGAGTAATAGCCCTCTCTCTCTTTCTCTCTCTCTCTATATAAAATTAAAAATATATATAATTATTTAGATTGCTTTAAAGATGGTCATGTTAAGTAACACCATCAGCTCAGGTGCCCTGTTGGAACATGGCATGAGCATCCTTCCTATGCTTTTGCTGGGTTACAGATTGCTTTCAGCAATATCACTGTAATTTATTTCCTTAGATAACAACTGAATTGAAAGTATTAGATGCGTTTGTGATAAGAAACCAATTTCTAAAACCAGCTTACAATTTTGCTCTACAGATTATGTTAGAAGTAAAGATTGCCTTTCCATCAGAGCTATTCAAAAATACCAAAGCAGTTTAATGTTTTGGCATTTAGGTAAATCTTGTTTTAAAAATTTATTACTGAGGATATAAGATTTATATGGCTGAAGAAACTCATTCTCATAATACTCTCATTTGGTTGCACTAGTTGCTTTCCTCAAAATGAAGAATAAAACTTAATCCCATGACCTTAATTCCTTCTGAAACAGAGCAGACCATGATATTTTTTTCTCCAATTATTTCTTTAGGCAAAAAGGCTAGGAAAAAACTGAGAATTATGAAGCATGAAACTATCAGTTCTCCTTAAAGTACTGTAGAAAAGAGGGCCAAATCTAACATTCTATATTAGTTCATAGTGAAATCAGAATATTTTATCCAACTACCACTGTAATGAGGAGGTTACAGATTTTCCTTTCATGTCCATACAAATGGTTTATTTAATCTTACCCATGAAGATGTTAAAGTGGCTTGCCCAGTCATAAAGTCATATGCCTGGTTATGAATAGGTGTTTCCTTATAACTTATAATTTTTAAAGTCTTTAAAAACAAGATTTAGGCAATTAAATGTCCCTTTTACACAGGAGAGGAAGCTACAAAACAGAAAGTGATGAGTAATCTAGGTTTCCCTTTTTCCCACCATTGTGAGGTGACAAAAGGAAGTTGCATATTCTTTACAGCAGGATTGAGTGAATTGTTGATGGACAGCAATTCCCAGCCTAGCCAACGGTGACAAATTCTGAGAGCCCAACAGCAGATGGTGAACACACTGTTCCCTCTCCTACTCTACAGAAAGGTGGAAGAAGCTCATTTCTTGTATGCCATAGCAAAAATGAAAAACAGATCTAATTTTGTCATTTGCAGTTACCTTCAAAAGACTCCAAAGCTTCTCTCTTGCCCAGCTAGTTGAGAAAGCTATCTGGATAATTATACTTCTAAAACTCCAATGAAAAAGCCATTGAAATAATTTCTAGCCCACTTAAGACACCTAGTGGCTAAACAATTGTTAAGAATTGTACCAGAACAATCTTTTACCCTACAAAGTACACCTCATTGTGGTTCTATATGTCAATGGCAAAGCATTATTATTTTTAATGTATTTATATACCTCTTTTTAACAAATATATTCAATATTCTGTTCACATTCCAAAACAAAATACAACCACTGTTAAGTCTTACATCAAAATCAACAGCGGATAAAATAAAAACTGTTTAATAGAAGTTAAAAACAGCAGGTATATATCAAAGACATAGCCATGTTAGACTGGATCGGTACATTCTGGGAGGAAAGGACTGACTAAATAAAACTGTCTTCACTGCCAGGGAGAAAGTCAAGATGAAAAGGTTGTCTATTATGAGTTCTCAATTCCATAACCAGAAAGGCCTTCTCTTGGTTACCAATCTGTTTTATGACCTGATAGTGGAAGCTGAAAGAGGAACTCCGTGGTGAAACAGAAGTCACAGAGAATGATGACATAAAAAGACGAGATTCTTGAAGTTCTCTAATTCCAAATTGTGTAGGATTTTGAAGATCAGATTCAGTACCTTTAACTTAATGTAGAAGGATGTGACTGAACAAATCCATGTCTCATTTTCTCAAGAAAATGAATAGTTGAGAAGAAAAGATGAAACTGGTATAAGCCATTACCTGAATATCTGGGCAGAAGTCTAGATACAGGGCAACTCCCACACTGCTGTTTCTTTAGTGTGAGTGCAGCTACCTGATCTTCGACAATTATCTAATTAACAATTGATAGAACTCACAGTCCAATACTTCTCTTTCATTTGCATTGATTTTCAGTTTGTTCATTATCATCATGTTATCCATCATGTTATGTTGTTACATACTGTAGGCGCTATTCCCAGACTAAAAGATCCCATGGTGCAGTTAAACAAAAGCAAAATATGCTGGATATGTCTTTTAAAATAATAAAATAGCAAGTTTTGTGCATTTCCCAGAATCCATTTTTTTACCATGTTCTTCTAGTGCTTTTACATCTCTTTCATGTTTGCCAGGCCTGTTTTTTACCCCATCATGTACAGATCCCTGAGAGGCATGCTTTCCTTATTCCATGACAGATTAGGTATTAGGTCACAAATTTATAAAAGAGAAGGAGCAGTTTGCCCAGTACAATTTCTTGAAGCAAAGTGCTGGTACTGGAGACACAGCTCCAAATGGTCCTACGCAGCCACGGTGGCAATATTGCAACAGGGTATTCTCCTAAAGACATGCTTACTTAGATAGGTTAAGTTTTCCTGCCCAAATCACATTTTCTACCTTTTTCCCTCTATCACTGAGAAATTGGTTTCCTGTGGACTTGACATTTTCAAGATATTGAGGTAGCAGCTCAGAAAAACTTTCATACCTAGGATGGAATCCTGTTTTTGCACTATGTCAACATAATGGTCTGTTACATTAGTGTGGTGCACTTTTACCTGGGTTTTGCATCAGCCATGAAAGAAGAAAGGCTCATCTGTGATTATTATTATCAGGAGAAGAAGGCCACTAGCTTCAAGTTCCTTATTTTTTTCCCAATGCTAGGCTTTGTAGGTGGACTTCCTTGGAGCTAAAAGTTCTCCCAGAAGGTTGATGTGAGACACTGCCTATGTCAAGGAGCTTTTAGTTCCAACAACAACTTCCCCTTCTACCAAGAAGATAGGTATTGGCAAAATAGCCTGCTTGGGATGAGCAGCTTTCTTCTGCTGATGACCTCAAAGAATCTGGTTGCTTCTCAGCCAGTCCATCCATTGTGTTTTTACTCCTGTCAGTGGTGTACCTACAACATGGAACTACGGTGCTATAAGTATCAAACCAACTTTCAGCCATGGTGTGATCCTAGTTTGATATATATGCAGGCTGGCATTAAGTCATTTTAGTAAGAAATCATCACTCAATATTTCATTTACTCTGAAGGACAATAAAAATTAAGCTGAAAGCTAAGAAAAGAGTAACCTGCATTTTGGAGACTTTAAGCAACCAGGTTCCAGATTCTATTTTGATTAGAAATTGCATTATACTAAATGATATTTTACAAACATAATGTTTCAAGAACTGGAAATGGCTGAATGTAGTAATAAATGGCGTGGTCAGCAGTCTGCCTTAAAAGTAGTTGCAATATGTATTTCACACTGAAAAGAATTTTGGATTATTTTATGCAAAAGCCTATCATATTTGGAGCACAGTGGCATACAGCAATCAATCATCCTTTCATTTATTTTATGGGCCAATTACCAATGCAAACAAATGCACCTTACTTAGAAAGTTCACTGTATTCCCTATGTCATGCAGCTATTTTGCACAATCTGCCAGAGATACAGCATTCATTTGCTCATTCTGAATTGTAGAAGTTTAATTTCTCTTTCTCTTGTGCACATGTACACACATGCACACAAAGAGGAGTTAAAAAATTTGTTTAAACTATACCAGTTCATGTTCATAATTCCCTCACTCTCTCCCCCTTCTCTTTCAGTCCTTCCCCCTGGAATTTCATCTCTGCTTTATGACTGACACCATAACCTGTCTTGCTTTTTCAGCAATAGGAGCATATATATATTCCACTGATTTCAAGGATATAATGTGTGTCTTCAAGACTTAAAACTAAACTTTATGAAGAAAAACAAATCCTCATTGAACTTCTAAAAGTTCTTCACACCTGTTTTGAAAAAATTTCTGTGCAGCAGTAGACACTACAAAAGAAAACAGCTGAAATATCTTTCCTTCCACAATTCTCAACCAATCTTCCACATCTGCCAGTTTTCAAAATATGAATAGCTGCAACTAGCCTTTTCTGTCATGTAAGTATTAAGCACGTAGCATACAAAGATCTGTTCATCAACAAGGTATTTTTTAAAGGCAAGATTTATACGGCAAGCTGTCTTGGAATTCCAAATCAAACAACTGCAGTCAGTGTGAACAGTGCTGTTCTTGACCTTAACTTTCAAACTCATTCCCTCCCCCTTTCAAGGTGCATCTTTGATGTATCTCAGATAAGAAAGTTTGTCGTCCCTTCTGAAAAGAAAAACGCAATGTAATTAGACACGGAGCGTCACAAAAGCTCCAACAACCAACAGCCCCAGAGCTGGTGCTTACGCCTTGCCAACCACGTACATTATAAGGAGTTATTTATAACACACAATCCATTTTAGGAATGAGAAATCACAGCTGTAAGAAAAGAACCAGGCAATAAGATATCCTTTTTCCTGTACTTTGCAAACAAAAGATAACTGCACTAAACTCAAAAGTATGAGGATCTTACCTCCTCCTCCATTATTTCTTTTTCTGTGCGAGGATTCTCTTTTCCTGAAGTTCTGGTGAGAAAACCAAGTTGATAACTTCTCCAAGCTACACGGGGGCTTTGAGTGTACGTGTGCGTTTGAGCGCCTGTCTGTGTCGCTTCTGCTTAGTACCAGCTGAATCGTTTTGTACTCACTTTGATTCAGGAAGCTCTGCTCTGTCCAGCCTACCAGACACTCCCACACTGTAGGGTGTGGGCTGCTTACATGTCTCTCCAGGCAGCTTAAACACCAGCCAGGCTGATTTAAGTCTAACAGGTTTCCTTATATACATAACTGTAAATTGCATTCCTGGAAGGGAGAATAGGGAAAAGAAGTAACTTTTTGCACTTAACTCAAAAAGTGTCAAACAATTTCATTAAATGCAGTTTGCTTGCTAGTCACTAAAGAATGACACTTAACAGCCTGTCCTTCCTTCAAAGATGTCAAGCAATGGTTTGATTTCTTGGATTTAGATGGTACATCTAAAGTTCAGTGTATGTATTAGCACTTTGCATTAAACACACAGACACTAGACATTCATATATTAAACCTTCACTACAAAATTCCTCAGTTGAGTAGGATAACTACTGCCAGATTATAATAGTCTCTTCAAGTTTGGCTGGAAATGGGAGATACAAAACATGTATGCCTTCATTCTTACGAAGGAATGTATGAATGTTTTAATTTTGCCTTTTTCCCACGTTTTAATTTTTAAACCACTTCTTGCCATTTCAGATACTTATGAAGAAATTTGTGACTTGGATTATTCCTTATTTTGAAAGGAAATTCTTGCCCATCTGCCCTTGAAAAGTTTAACAGTTTAATCATTTCAAAAAGGCCATGCGAATGCTACGGCCAAATGTCCCTTTGCCCAGCTTCACTGGGTGTACCAGCTGTGTTTTTACCTAGGCAGGGCAAATCTGATTCATATCTTTATTGTCTCTTGACTAGACTACCATAAAGTAGTCTACATGGAACTGCACTTAAAAAGTGCTTGGAACTTACAGCTAGTGAAAAAATGTAGCAACCAGACTATTGTCACATGCACATTTTAGAGACCCTATATCACTAGTCTTATACCAACCGCACTGGTTTCCGATCTGCTTCCCCGCTCAATTTAATGTGCTGGTTTTGACCTTGTTGTTATTGTGTGCTTTCAAATCATTTCTGACTTATGGCAGCCTTAAGGCAAATCCATCATTTCTGGGCAAGATTTGTTCAGAGGGGGGCCCTTTTGACTTTCTCTGAGGCTGAGAGAGTGTGAGCAGCCCAAGGTCACTAAGTGGGTTTCAATGGCCAAACAAAGATTAGAACTCTGATTTCCGAGTGTCCTAGTCCAACACTCAGATCACTACACCACTCTGGACCTTTCCTGGTTTTGACCTACCAAGCCCTAGATGGCTTGGAGTTAAGAGAACTGGAAACCTGCTTCCTCCAATATGTGCCTGCCCACAATAATATCTTCAAATGAGGCCTTGCTGCAGCCCCAAGAAGCAAGTCTGGTGAGTACAGAGAAATAGGGCTTTCTCTGTAGTGACATCCTGACTGTGGAACTACCTCCAAAGAGAAGTCCTGCCAGCTCCATCTCTCCTGAGCTCGCAGCCAGGACTACCTGTTTCATACAGCATCTGGTCCTTAAAATGAGTGTGTGTGTGGGGGGGTCGGTATGTTTGTTTGTTTTTTTAATCTCTTTTTAAAGGGTGTTTTTTACTTTTCTCTGTTTTTATGTGCTTGGGATTTTCAATTAAACAAATAATTCATTTGCAGTCACACTAAAACCCAGAATAGATTCACTGCTGCATTGACACGGAAGCAACCAGCCACTGATGATTCAGAGCCAGACTTTTAAGAGCTAAGCAATGAAAGGCCGGGGCCTAGATAGGCAAATCTGTTAGTTTTGATTCCCCCCCCCATATATTATTTCCATTCAGACTATGAAGAATTTTGTAAAGTGTGGTAACCTCCCATAGAAAACAATATCTTCTATAAAAAGCAATAACTAACTTTGTTCTTCCCCATTTTTCTCCCTTTATCCCTGCCTTCTTGCCCCACTGCAACATTTCACTTTCTTTTTTTGACTCCTTCCCTGAAGGCCAGAAACCATGAACAGTAAATAGTGAAAGTAGTGTCTCACTGCAAAGGTTGAGTTAATTTCTGCAAATCTCTAACAAGCAAACTCAAGGTAACCATGGTGTATAGAAAATTGCCTAATCCATGTGCATGTGACTGTCTCATCAATGGGTGACATCTGTCACATGGAACAATCCCAAGTAACCTCCATGTGATCATCACAACATGTTTTTCTTCCATCTATATATCCCCCTCATCTGTATTCTCTCTTTCCAAAATATATATAAGGAGATCTTCAGATAACCTCAGTGCACTTTGCCCCAAGAAGTTTCCTTAATCATACATTCTTCCTCTGGCTGCTCTCTTTTCTGTGTGGTTTCTTTGCCTAAGGATTATTCTCATTCTGTCATGCAGAACTGATGGAGAACTGAAGTTCATGAATGGTAATTTGCTTGTAGCCTCAGAATATCAAAGGTAGAACCTGAAACCATCTTTCTCAAATCTGGAACCCATCTTTCACAAATGTAAGCTGAAAAGACACCCACCCAGAATAGAGAAAAATAGACTCATAAAATCAAACCTAGGACAGATCCTGGGGTCCATCTAGTCCAAGGCCTTGCCACACTGGAATACACAAATAAAGCATACCTGAAAAACAGCCATTCAATCCTTGTTTAAAGACCTCCAATCAAGTAAAGTCCCCTTATTCTTCAAGGCAGTCCATTCTAGTGCTCTTACTGCTAGGAAGTTCCCCATAATCTTTTCTTGCTATTTGAATCCATTGGTCAGTGTCCTAGTCCACAGAGCAGCAGAAACCAGCTTGCTCCATCCTCTACACAACCTTTCATCAGATATCTAAAGACAGCTCTCATATCATCTCTCAGTCTTCTCTGAGCTAAACATACCTGGCTCCCTAAACTTTTCCTCATAGGGTGTGGTTTCTAGACATTTTCCCATTCTGATCCCCCTCCCCTGAACACATGGCCAGCTAGTCAATATCTATCTTGAACTGGGGTCCCAGCACTGGCCACAGTATTCAAAGTGAGGTCTGACCAAAGCAGAATAGAGCGGCACTACTACTTCCCTCAGTCTGAACACGGTATGCCTGGTGATGTGGTCTAGAATTGCGTTGGCTTTTTGGCCACACTGCTGACTCATGTTTAGTTTGTGGCCTCCTAGGGCCCTGGAAGGTTTCTACATGTATGCCTGTCATCAGGTTTTACCTATCCTATATTTATGCACTTCATTTTTCTTGCCAAAATGTAATTCTTTAAATTAATCCCTATTGAAATATGTTTTGTTAGTTTTTGCTCTCCATATGCATATTCCATATATATATTCTGGATGGCTGTTCTGTCAGCTGCAATTCGGGAAAGTTCCACCCTCACCATCCTGATGCTGAAGGGAGGCCACCACCTCTGGACTTCAGTGCTTCATCTCCTCTGTGTGACTGAACAACAGTGGTCCTAGGGCCAGGAAAGAACATAGTGTGTGAAACAGGCAAGAGAGAGCAGCCAGAAAAGGTATGATCAGGGAACTTCTTGGGAGAAACAGAACTGTGAGGTTGCCTGGAGGTCAAACTCTTTTTTCACTACTGCATTCACCCATGAGTCAGGAGATTCAAAATTCAGTTCTGTACCAGTGACAAATATATATTTTGACATGTGGTGACCTAAAAGGACCAGAAACTCCTATGAATCCAAGACTTCTCTCCTATGGCGTTTCATTCCCTCCCAAGTGGACAACAAGACCTCAGATCATATTATTATGTTCTGCTTGAAAACTTTATCTTTAGTACATTTTCATGGATGCTATAGTTAGTTATAACTTCCTCTTCCCCTCCAGATATTAATATTTGGCTTTCATGGTACAGAAGGAGCCAAGGTTGAGCTTCTGGAAGAAAAAAAAACTAAAAAAATCAATGCCAGCAAAAATATTGAGTGAGAGAAACAATAGAATAGGAAGTTGAAGCTTGACCAGGGAATGTATTATCTGTACAAACACATTACTCTGCATTAAAGACAAGTCAGCTTAGATTAGATATAGAGAAACTTCCTAATCAGAACGACTAGGCAGTGATGGAATACCATGCCAAAAGAAGCCACAGAGAGAGAGGAAATGCTTACATAAAGATTAGATAGTACATTTTTAAAAAATAAGACAGTAGATAAACCTTTGTTTTGTACTTCATGCTCACATACACATTCTCAGTGTTTGTTCCTTGTTGTTAATCAAAGGAAGGACTCTGTCCCAAAACCACACACTTCACTCTGTCAGAAGTTTTTAGTTAGAAACTGGACTGAATTAACTTCTTCCTAACATGTATCACATATAATAAACAAGTTGTGCAAAATGTACTGAGATGCCTCTCAGACAATGTCATATTCAGATATTTTATTTCTGCCACATCCCGCCATCCACCCAGTACATAGAAACCTTGACAAATTAGGTTGTGGCCTAACTTGTTTATAGATAAAAATTCCCAATTCTTCCTTTGAACTAGAGCAGAAAGAAATCTGATTTTAAGCCATCCATAACTTGTATTTTTGACTATTTGGTTTGTTAAAAATAGGCTGCCTTTTTGATTAAAAAGTGGGAACTAAAAAGTGGGGTTCTAAGCCTCCACAGCTTAGAAAAATTATTTTTGACTATTTCTTGAAAACTCTACTCATCCTGTTCATAACTGCCCTTATAAAAATGCATCTGAGAGACAACTCAACCATTCTATTTTTCAGAAAGTCCATTCAAGAACAGAGTGGCCTCTAAGGCCATTTCTGCACTACACTGTTATAGTGCTATTATTCCACTTTCAACATCCTATGCAATTTGGGCGTTTGTAGTTTATTGAGGCCAAAGAGCTCTCTGGCTGAGAAGTGCTAAAGTGGGAAGGAAAGAAGACAAGGAGAGGGAATCACACCCTTCCCAGTAGGCTCATTCATAAGCAAACTGCTGCAACTTCTCCTAGCTTGTGTGTTCCTTTTTACTAATAACATTTACCGTCGTAACTACACTCCAGTGTCACTTGGCCATATGCCCTGATTTTCATCTGTGAAATTTTGGAGGGCATGGTCTGGCAGTGTTGGGAGGACATCTGGAGGGCACCAGATTTGTACTGTAAGGTTGCCTTGATGAAGCTGATACAAAGGAGCGTTTGAGGAGAAAGCAGGGCTGACTAACCATGGACTTCAACAGGCTTGTTTACAAAAGAACACCTTTGTTTATAAATAGCTGCCTGGTTGCTTAATTGATTAATTAATAGCCTACTTTTCTCCAAACATGGGACCGATGGCAGAATGTCATGTTTGCTATCGTAGTCAAGGAAGTATTGTGTATATTTGTACTCATTAGGAGAGAGTGTAAGCTCTACCCTTTCATCATTGTATTTCACATAGAAAAGCAATATTTCTGAAGAGAAGATCCTGTTATTACATAGAGATTCTCCGTGCAAGCCAGAATCCTAATTTTTCCTTGTTTTTTTCAGGATTTCCTCTTCAGATGTATCATTTTGCCTGAGGAATGTGTTAGTATGGGTTAGAGTTAGTGCTTATCCATTCTCATGTTCATCAAATATGAGCACAGGGTTTATGTTTGAAACATTCAACTTATCTAAAACTTGGGAAATAAATATAAAATTACCAAAGCCATCTGAGCTACTCACTTTGAAAACTTTGTACTCATCTAAAAGACATCCAGAACCATCAACCAATCATACCTCACCATTTGTGTTGTTTCTTAGTTTGCCAGAAGTGGATATTTTAAGAAATATTTTCAGTCTTGTTTTTACCTGCTTGAAATTTTTAGTGGTTGATCAAAGCAAATGACTGTAATTTTGCTCACCAATAAAAAGAATAATAGTGCTACTGATGGGAACTCAGTCCAAATATTAGGCAACATTTGGGGCAGCAATATCTATTTCTTCATAAAAGTGTCTTCTTTAATCCCATTTTGGTTAACATGCTCTTATTTCACGCAGAAAAAGTGAAGGACTAAATCAAATTGCTTCCTGTTAACCAGATTAGATTATGCTTCGGGACATCAACAGGTTTTTGCTTGTGTGCAAACATTTTCATGTCCGTACTGTATGCCTCAAGCTCTGAGAACGTACAAAACCAACAGAAATCTTGCTAAGATACCCTGAGAAACTCTGAAGCGGGAATGAGGACAGATTGGTTCACCAGCATAATTGACCTTAACAAGGGCCATCTATTTAGACATGTACAACATCCTCCCCAAAAAACTTTATATCAGAGAATATCCATTTATAGCTATATATTTGAAGGTTTTCTTTAACAGCCGTATGGAATTGAATTTTCAGGGAAGTATGGAGGTTAGCTTTCTCCCTCCCTCCCTCCTTCCATCCCTCCCTCCCTCAATGGGAATGGGATGTTAAAATCAAGACTTCTTACTTTGTTGATGGAAATAGAGCCAGCGTAGTGTAATGGATTGAGTATTGGACCATCCAGAGATGGCTCTCTCCCATATCTTCTCACAATGTATTGTCTCAACTAGTGGAACACAGAAGACCGTTGACCTCAGTCCCTCAGGCAGACGTGTAAGAAGAGATGCTGGTTTAATCAATCCCAAGCTGTTTAGCTTCATGTAAACCCTTCGGAGCCAGCATGGTGTTTGAGAACTGGAGATCAGGGTTCAAATCCCTATTTGGTCATGGAAACTCACTGGGTAACCTGAGGCAAATTGCACTCTCTTAGGTCATTTCCACACTAGACTGTTATAGCACTATTATTCCACTTGCAACATCCTATGGAATCCTGGGGTTTGCAGTTTGGGGAGGGCCAAAACTGCAAACCCCAGGATTCCATAGGATGTTGCAAGTGGAATAATAGCGCTATAACAGTCTAGTGTGGAAATGGCCTTAATCTCAGGAGAAGATAACAGTAAACCCTCTCTAAACAAATCTTCCCAAGAGACCCCTGTGATAGGTTCACCTTAGGGTTGCCTTAAGTCAGAAATTACCTGAAAGCACACAGCAACAACAAATCCTTTGGAGTGAATGAGTTCACTCCAGATGGAATAAACAACTGGACTTAGTCCAAGGAGCCTTCACTGAATCATGAACTTCAGAAAGCTCCCTAAATCTTCCTTAAAACAAGTTCATCTTGCAGAATTAAATATTAGAGTTTGTGTTTCATAGACTTTCAGCTAATAGTCCTGTTCAGTTAAAGTTCTATGGCGTGGGGCAAGGAGGAGGAGAAAACCAATGATACAATTGACTCAGATATGTAATTGTGTGTTGTCCAAATAGTTTATGGTTTGGGCCAAAAGGAAATGGGGGCTGAAAGAATTTTCTGTTGGTTTCTGAGGGATGGCGCTAAATCCTGAAAAAATACTAGTCAAGATATATGTCAACTTGAAGCTTCTGTTTATTTCCGGAAAATAAAACGGTAATTATAAGTTTTCAAACATTGCAATGCTGTTTTCCATCAGATGGGAAGTTGGTCAGACTGGTTAATACACCAATAAAGGGAAAAGAAAGAAAGATAGTTCAGAGGTTTTTTGTTTTGTTTTTGTTTTTTAAATCCATAACTATAACAATCTAGCATACTGCATGAATGTGAAAGGGGGAATTTTAAGTTGTGGGAGGACATGGCAAATGGATTTAGTTTATAACTTTATGCTTAAGGGTGATATAGTTGGGTTCACATACATATATGCCTTGAGTCATTCAGGTCTATTCGGCCAAATGATCCTTTCTTTTCTATGAAGTTAGAGATTTGTTCCCCCTGTCACTAGTTTGTAGGTAAATACCTGAACCTGAACCTGGAAAATTGCATTGAACTGCCCCTTCCATCCTCCCCTGATGTCACAAAACAGAACATCAACACATATTATTTACTGAACTATCAGAATTTGATGGTGGGAAAAAGCTTAGAAAATTAGGTTTGTTTGTTTGTTTGCTTTTAAAAACCCAACTACTGCAGTAGCATCAATGACACAAAGCAGGAGAAATCGTGAACTATTAATTTTCTAAAACATGTTTTAAGTTTTCCTAGGTTTCAGTACAGTACAATAAGTAAAGAAATCACATTTAGAGCATATTCCAAACTGGTCAAAATGTCCAAGAGCTAGCTAAGCAGGCTCAGTCCCAGCCTAGGAGTGTTAGAAAATATTCGGGACGACCATCAGCCTGGCCTAATTTTGTTCCAGAAACATGGCTGCAGGACTGGGTTGGAGGATGCGGCACAACTTAGCTATTCCCTTCCTCCATCCCTTCTTTTCTGCATCCCAGATCTCCTGCCAGCAGTTCTTAGCCAGCAGGCAAATTGTTCTGTTGGCAGAACTATAAAATCTGATCTGTGGCAGATGGTTATTCCAGCAAAAGGCCAACTCTACTGGCAGAAGGAAATTTATGCCAGCAAAAGAGACTTGTGCCTAAACCCCTATGACCAATGTATCTTTGAGAAAGGTTTGTACATTTAATTAGGCAGGCACTTACAGCACAAAAGGATACTGAAAGCAGCAGGATCCCTAGATCATTGCATAAAAGGAATATTAGTATCTGGATGATACCCAAGTATTGTTTCACTTCCCATATACTCAAAATCTGTTGCAATCTATGCCTGTGGTCCAAACAGCCCAACTGTTCTGAATCCAGAAAAACTTTTTAACACTTATTGTTGCTTGCAGAGAAATATGCTATCTTTTAATATATTGATTTTTTTAAAAAAAAATAGTCTTGAAACCCATCATGCATACGAATGCAGATGTTTCTTGAGTAGTTGCTTAAAATAGAGCAAAGTCACAATCACTCAATCAAGGTTCCCTCTGGGCCATTTAAGCTTCAAAAATCCATAAGCAGAAGAAAGCGGAAGTTCAGTGATGGACCAGAATTTCTATTTCTGTATCCTACAATTATGAAACAAGAGTTCCACCCTGCATGTCCTTCTGTAGAAACATTGCCGATCCATTTGTTTTAAAAGAGCAAATAGACTGATTTCAGAAACCACTGCTGGGTGGAGAGGATGTTGTATACCATTTGCCTAGGCATTGATTTCATATTCTTGGCTTGGAATTTTTCCCAATACTTCATCTCAGTATTTCTCTTTGAAAGCCTTCTAAATTCCAGTTGGCCTCGCTTTTATACTTGTTGTCAAGAGAACAATGGTTATGCATTTAAAATATGATTCCCTCATACATGGAGCCTGCTTCAAAGCTGCATTAATTCCCTGTGCTATCCTTGGTCTACCACCTTTTTAACAGTGCTTCACTGACTTCAGATTTCATTTCTTCTCAACTTGACTGCTACTTCCACATTCCTTGAATCATCATCCTAACTGGTTATGGCCCATTGGTCTGTTAGGGAATAGGTTTGTCCTGCCACTAGAAAGAAATTATTTTACTGTTGAATTTTCTAGCAGTGTTTATTATTTCTGACAGACTAGAATACATCCTTGAGCTCTCTTTTATTTTCTGCCCACTGCCTACCTTCAATGACACTACAGAAAGTGGACCTGGGGATCACAAAGGGAACTATGTAAGGAACCCTCTGAAAATGTGACCTTATATAAGAATGGCCAGGTATCAATAAGTAATCAGGCAACAGGAGATCTAAGGGTAGGTGACAGGCAGAACTTTTTGTCTCAATAATTCCCTGGGATAATGATTCACTTGACTTGATGGAACAATGTGAAGCTGAGGAGATGTAAATATGTTGACGTGCAAACATGCGTAGAACAAAAACAGTTATGAATAACAGCTGCCATTTATTGTAATTTTTAAAAATGTTTTGGATTAGCATGATGTTTTAAATTTATACCCTAAAAATGATCTTGTTGTAACTCCAGCTACAAATAATATTTTGGCCTCTCTAGAGAAAATTTTCTGTTTAGATTCCAATGTGATTGTCTTGCTGAAAGTATCAATATCGCTCACTCCATCAAGGGATGGCAAAAGGGAGGGAAAAAAGAGAATAATGGAAATTGGGCCCCAATAAGAGCTTATATTGTCTTTTATTTCGGACTACAATCAGTCAGCATCTGGGTAAGAAACTCTTAGTTTTGTACAAATCTTAACATTCCCTTTGAAATCACATTTTTCTATTGCCTTGAAAAAGTGATGCTCCAGTGTGGAACAAATAAGATGGCAGGAACTCCATGTCTGGACCTTAACTAAACAAAAATAGAAACAAAAGAACTGGCTTCTCTGAGCAGGGTTGGCCATTAGCTGCTTGGTCTGCATATTTGTCAATGTGTTGTAGGTCTTCTGCCTGTGACATTTCTTGATGTACAGTAAATCTCTCTGCTACATGTGTTTGCCTACATGATGAAAATGTCTGAACTTTATGGGGACTCTATCCTACAAATAAGTTCAGCACTTTGAATAACTTCAAGTTAAAACTGGGAGCAGATTCACCACCTTATTTATATGAGAGCTGCTAGTCACCACTGGTATATGTACCCCAGAAAGTACATGTTAGGATCTGTTAACAAAAGTTGTGGTGTGCTACAACACCCAGGTGTGTGTGAGAGAGAGCAAAAGAGACAATCAGTTGAAGATTTGTATAACCAAAGACATGTTTGTCCACTGAAGTATAAAAAGAACATCCATGTGCAGCATCTAAATGGAACCAGAAGGATCTATTTGGAGGCCTGGAGAGAGAAGAATAGTATAGAAAGAGACAGGACAACATGCAACGACCAAGATATAAATAAAATAAAGTTTCTGTCTGTTTCTATGTTTGGTACCATGTGGTGCAAAAATGGCTATATCAATTTTCACCAAATTTGGAGGATATGTTTGGAATAGTCTGGTATAAAATATGAGCCAAGCAGTACACAAAAAATTCACTGGGGGCAGGGGAGAGGGCATCCCAATTATTTTTAATTCACACAACCCCACACATACCCAGGACAATATGAATATATTTTATTCACATCATCCCACACATACTCTTAAACTGTGGTTAAATTTAAAGTGTAGCTAAATATAGGCTATGTAGTATACCTGTGAAATTTTCATCTGGTGGGCTGGGGATACCATTGTTCTTTTTTCAGTCATACAGGGTAGTGTGTTTGTAGGAGGTCCAGAAAAAGCATCCTCTCTTAAGTGCAATGTGCAATGTGAGGAACATTTGAGGACACACAGAGATAAATCCTCATTCTCTAGAGCAGTTGAAACTGGTTAATAATGGTTAATAATTTTCTTGAGAAATATTGCATATTACAGCTGGTATTTAATAAGGAGATAGGTGATAGCCATGCAAAGTCTTGAGGTACAAGAGAATGTAAATAGCTTGGCCTCCTGATGACATGTAGCTGTTCTAAAGGTAAATATGAAAAAGAGAGAAAAGTGACTACGTAAACTATATAAACAAAACTATTTTTCCTGTAACATAAAAGCTTGGATTTTAAATAAAAATAGAGCTAGTATGGTCAACCAGAATAGCTACTGTAAGAACAGAATGTTTTTGTTATTTCAAACTATTCCACATCATACCTACTGCAACCCAGCCAAATGGAACAAATTACTGCCAGATTTTTGGTCAGGATGAAAGCCAAAACTGAAGTGAGCAGTCCTTAGCAGACCCCAGATGAAAGGAGATATTGCAATGCCTTATCTAAGATTATAGTATGCTTCTGCTCATCTCAGACTTCTTTTAAGATAGATGCATCCTTACTCACAACATCAGTGGATGCCTGTAGAACCACAAGCAGGGGCCAACTATCTTCCAAACACCGTGATGTGAGTCCAACACAATGATAGTCTTAAATGTACCTTGAATACTGATGATAAGCATACAGTGGGCCCTTGGGTTCTGCTAGGATGTGGTTCCAGGATCCCCTGTGGACACCAAAATTTGTGGATGCTCAAGTCCCATTTTGGAGTTTGCTCTTTGGATTTTTGTTGGGGGGATATTTTCCAACTGTGCTTGGTTGAATCCGTAGAACCAGAATTCATGGATATGGAGGATTGACTGTACTTGGGAACTCTAGTGAGGAAAATGTCTCTTTTTCTCTTTCCACCAACATCAGTGGTGCATCAAGAATTTGTAGCACAAAACAATTTTCAGGAATTTCATACCTGAGTAGCAGTGAAAGTTTATAAAATGTTGGAATTTGATAAAAGGGTGTTGCCTTCCTGTCACTGAGTCTTGAAACAAATAGTCACCACATTGCCTTTCTATTGATATCTACGTAACTGTGTCACTTTCTTAGCCAGACTTACATTAAGTAGGTAGCCAAAGACCTATGAAGTTTTTGGAATCCTTCCTTGAAGCTGCTGTTTTAACTTAAAACATGGCACTATTTGTCAGAACTACCAAATGCCATTACTGGGAGACAAGCCACCCTGTGCACTGGAAAGGAAGATAGTCTTAGGTGACTTTTCAGAAGAAGGAGATAGTTAGTCAATCTTAGGATGGGCAAACTAAAACTAGCAAGGGGTATGTGCCCCAACCTTCAAATGACCCGAAACATACACACACACACGTACAAGCTAGAATTTACTTCCTGATTGGTTTGGTGACAGTTTTTGGCTGTGGTGTCAAAATACACTGTGGATCTTTTTCCATGTTTGTTGATTATTATTAATATAAAGGAAACACAGCTTGTACATTACCTGGCACATTAGCTTTGCAAGGCTTCACCTAATACGACTACACTATAGTAAGTGGCAGAGATCCTAGGTCAAGTAGGTAGAGCATAAAAGTCTGTATATGTAGCTTCATGTCCACCCCCACTCCTTGCATGATACCTTATTTTTCATCTGTTTGGCTGCAGAACTGGCTATAGGATGGGCATGGCCTAGTCACTCTTCCATCTGTTACCAGCCCACCCACGCACCCCGGTTTGATATGGTTTAATTGGCAAAATATAACTTAATTGGCAAAATACATGAATTGGCATAAAGTGGAACCTGAGGTGACTGGAAGGTCAAGCAGGGGAGAAGAAAAAACACGTGTGATTGCAAATTAGGTCAGCAGATCCCTTCTAGGTGTAGCCAAGATCATTATCAAGCAGATTCCCAAGCAACTCCAGGGATAATAGGATTAAGTTGAAGCTGTAACATCTCTGATTCTACACAATAGCAAAGGGAAGTTCCCACCAAAACACAGATTGTTTCAGCCTGTCTTCCTTGCACTTGGATGTTTCCCTGCATTGTTCCCTTACTTGTCTAGAATTACAGAGCTATTAGAGCAGCCATTAACTCTTTGTCACCTAACATTAAGACTGTCAACTCCATCCAGACCCCATTGTCCATGTGGCAACCTCCATTGTCTACTCAGCCAGAGGGCTATTCACACCCATGCCCTCAAGGTAGATTTTGGGTATAAAAACCCTCCATTTTGAGCAGTTTGGTGCAGTATCTCACTTGCTGAGCGCCATTCTGTTGCTCTGATTTCCAACTGAGTACTGTCATTAGGTGCTAGTCTAAGCCATATTGCCACTTTCTTCGCTTCTCTCCAGATTTGTAATTATTGCCCATTGCCTGAAAACTCCTCTATCCACAACTTTCCTCCCTTTATCCTTTGGTTATCTCTGTGTAAGTGTATGAGTGCTTGGATCTTTTGTGTGCATGACTGAATTCTTTAATAAAAACCTATGTTAGTTTACACCTGAAATCTCTGGCTGGTTCTTTCCTGCAAGACGCCATAAACATTCATGGAAAGATCTCATCAGGTCACCCCCTTCTCACAGGCTTCCTAATTTGAGCTAATAATTGAAATCAGCTAGAATACACATAAAGCCTGTCACAATCCATATTGGCTTATGGTTAATTTCTAAGCAGATCTGAAAATGCTATTCCTGCTCTTCAAAGCCACTCAAAAAAACTGAGTTCATGATATTCTGCCTCCTTTCCTATGAAACCCCTGTTCCAGTAAGGTTTCTGAACAAGGCAGTGTGATGCTGCAGCAAAGAAGGGAAATAATATGTTAGCTTGCATTAACAGAACCATAGTTTCCAAGAAAAGGGAAGTAATAGTCTCACTTTATTCTTCACTAGTCAGGACTCATCTGGAGTACCGTATTCATTTCTGGCACCTCATTTTATGAAGGATATAGACAAGTTGGAGCAGGTTCAGAGAAGGGCAACAAGGATGATAAGAGATATGAGGAACATATGAGGAAAGGCTGAGGGAATTTGGCATGTTCAGCCTGATGAAAAGAAGACTGAGGAGGTGGCATAACTGTGTTCTTTAAATACCACAGAGACTGTCACAGTGAGGAGGGGAACAAGCATTTTTTTTGTTGCCCCGGAAGGTAGGACCAGGTCTAATGATCTGGTTACAGGAGGGTAGATTTCAACTGAAAATTAGGAGGAGATTATTGATGGTAAGAGTTGTTTGACAATGGAACCAATTACCTAGAGTGGTGGTCGGGTCTCTTTCAGTGAATGTCTTCAGAAAGAAGCTGGACAGCTAGCTACTGAGGATGCTCTAGCTGGATTTCTTGCACTGGGTTGAGTGGAATCAATGGACTATAGGACCCCATTATATGATTCTACCAGCACCCCTAGCACTTTGTGATGATCTCTGATGCTAAGTCTGGCTGGTACAAAGGGTGAGATACTCATGATAGAACTCTGCCCTCTTTCCAGAGTTAGGAAATCCATTCAGCTTTGGTGTATAGGTAATCATCTGAAACCTGTCTTCTTCAAACTAATACCTTCCAGATTAGACTAGAGCTCCCATCCTGGCCATGGATGATGGCAGTTATTGTCCAATATATCTGGAAAAGCCTTCTCTAGAAAGCCATTCTTCCAAGAGGGGACTTATTTAAGGCCATAACCTAGCTTTCCATCTTCCAAATATCTGATTCGTGAGAACTCCATTCTCTGAATACTCGAGAGGGTACTCGAGAAAATAGATGTCGTGCTCCAGAAACATGAGGAAGTTATTAGGGCTGGAGAAGACAGTTTTAAAACCATGTTGCTTCCAATAGATAGAGCATAAAAGTTGAATTTTCTTTCAGGTTTTTGTATTGCTTCACTAGAACAGTTGCAGACACAATTATTAGTCCAGACTACTTTTCACCATTGATACATTTCATTATATTGCACTGTTTAGATATTATAGGTATTTATTGTTGCAATCTACCCTGAGGCTTTTTTTCTTTTCTTGAAGCATGTTGTGGGATACAAATTAAATATAAAATAAAGCAGTGCAAAACTTGAAACATTTCTATTTTACAAAGTGTATAAACAAAAACAAATTACATCTTTATTGGAATTAAATTTGGATACAACTAAATGCTGTTCTGTGAAAAATGTGGCAAAACATCCCTCAAGCTACGGTTCTTAAAATACACGTTTGCTCTTGGAGTCTCTGAAAAGAGATTAGGAAATAATTAAAAGAGCCCCTGGCATTTGGATTTGTACAGATTCCTCAGTGCTTCTGGATCTGCAGACAATTATGACAGAGTACATTAATGCTCAAGTTTCTGTTGAAGAAAATTTTGTTTTATTGAAGGGACCCCCTTCCCCAGTAAAAAGAAACCTCTGTTCCACTTTCTGATCCAGTTATCTCTCCTCCAACACAACACATTGAGCCACTCTCTAATGTCCATTGACAGCAGGGTCAGAGGCTGATGGTCAGCCAGATATTTCACTATACGTGTGGCCATTTGTCAGAAAAATATGTGCAAACATAAACTCATGTGCCAGTGTAAGTTAAAATAGGATGTCAGAACTTAGTTAGCAAGGTTGTTTATGTTCACAGAGTTATGCTGATTAAAACATTTATTTTACTAAGTCTTAAAAATTAATAACTGCCAGAACTTGTGCCCATGCTGGCTGTGGCATTCTGGGATTAGGGAAGAAAAGTAATAAGCTCTGAACACAACCAAATATTATTGGTACATTTTAATTGAAAGGGGTGACTCCTGTTTAGCTTATGGGCTATGTCATGTGCCTGATTAGCATAAAGCTGAATACCTAGGTTGGAGCAAATTAAAAAAGGCTATATGTTTTATATATATATATATATTAAAAATGGTTGCTTTTTTCTTTACATATTTTACTACGGTGTGATAGCATGAGAACATTACGCCTCAATCCAGTTTGTACTCCCAAGGACAGTAGATACACTGATTCAATTTCTGGTCAACACTTATATAACCCTTCTGAAATAATGTGTCTGCTCTACTTAGGACTTGCAACTGGATCTGCACCTTATTGTCTGTATGCTGGCAAAGGCAGGATTTAATAGTTTCAAGTGGGCAGACAGTGGTGGGACACAGTTCACAACCAAAGTTAGACGCTCCAAGTCAGGCAGTCAGAGCTATCACTGTATTCTTAAAGACAGCTCAGTAGCAGAACAGATCATTCTCTTGTAGTAGGTCTCAGGTTAAGTTCTTCACAAATTCATTCATTCAGATGATACAGAATAACTATAATGAATTTATTAATGTGAATAGAGTCTATGGAGAAATATTACCAGGTTTTTTGTTTGTTTGTTGTTTCATTCAATGTGCTGGAATGGTACCAGGTGTCATGGGCTTCTAGGACCTAGTCTCAGATTCACAGTCTGAGGCAGCAGAACCTGCTCTGAGCCCTGTCACAGAGACTGCTGCAGTAGAACCTACAGAGCAGACAGTACCACCATGCGCCCCAGAGACAGAAGTGTCAGCCCCAGCAGGGAGCCTTCCTCATTCAGATACAGAGAATGATCTATCCATACCTACCTTCACCCAGCGTAGACACCAAAAGGGTCTCCTGCATTACTCCCAGCGCATTTATGCCAAGCACCAATTAATCAGGCACCAGCTGCGCTGACCTTGGAACCTATAAGAACTGAGCCTTTCCCCTCTAGCTTTTGTCAGCAGTCAACTGACCATTTCTTCTGTGCATGCTTCTGTTTGCTTCCCTTGCCTGTTATTCTGCTATTTTAACCTGTGTTTACATTGCTGACCGTTGATTTATGAACATTGCTGGGATTGTTATTTGCTTCCCATTTGTAAGGTTGTTTTCTTCCTAAAGTAAACTGACTAATTGCTTAACTACCTGAGCTTCTTGACCTGTATTATCAGTTTCTCCTGGCTGCCAGCCCAGCCCAGGCGTCGACACTGTTCTTGTTGCCATCAAGTCAACTTCATCCTCTGGAGATCCTATGAATGAGACATCTCCAAGTCACCCTGTTATCATCAGGCTTGCCCAGGACCTGCACACTCAGAACTATGGGTTCCTTGATTGAGTACCTTTATCTGAAATGTGGCCTTTCTTTTTTTTCCTACTGCCTTCTATCTTACCAAGAATTGAAGTCTTTCCTAGTGAGGTCATGTCACTCATTAAATGTCCAAAGTATGACAGTCTCAGTTTAGTCACCTTGGTTTCTAGGGGAGAGTTCTGGTTTGATTTGTTCTAGGATTCAGAAGGATACCTCAGTGTCAAATGGAATAAGGAGCCAACAAGAGAAGAAAACAAGGAGACAGGTAGAAGAAAAGCAGTGGTGGCAATCCTTTTTCTTGCACTAAACCTGTGCAGGCAGTCATGGGAAGAAGAAAAGGCTACAGCACAGTAATCATGAAAGATGGAAAGTGCTGGAGAAATAGGCCATGCAGGTCTGATTGATTTTGTCAGATTTCATTTGCCTTCATGGTAAAATCCAAGAAAAAGTACAACTACTAGCACAGTGCACAATTAGAATTCCAGCTTGAAAATATAGGGAAATTTGCTTCAGTCACCTCTTGAATGGTCTGAGAATGTAAAACAAGGTTGGGAACCATATAGCCCTAGAAATGATAATGGACTGCAACCTGCGTATTCCTCATCATATATTACTAGCTAGGGCTAATGGAGCTTGTAGTACAACATGATTCTTCCTCTTGGCATACAATATGCTATGGAACTCTACTGTGGGGCATAGGGCCAGCCAAGGAGCACTCCTTTGAAAATATATTCATCAAAAATCTTATATAGAGTTTGTAATTATTAGAACAAACTCCACAATGAAAGCAGCAACAACACCAAATGAAGACAATATGACAGCATCACTGCTATTCTTCTTTTTTACATGTGAAAGGAGCTGGTCTGCTTTTTAAAACATCCCATATATAGTAGCCCTAACTAGATGTATGCTTTTGTAGCCTACACAACATATTAAAACATATTCTTGTAAACACTTAGAAATCTAAAACTTCAGGCAAAAGTAGATGTCGCCCTTGAGCATGTGGATGTACATGAGGTAGCCTGTCCATATTGTTAAAATTTCCATTCAGAAAATTTCACACAGTATGGAACACAGTAAATGTAATGCAAAAAAGTTTGCTTCATATATACAAGCATAGCATTGAAATGTCAAGACTATACTACAAGCTTAGATAACTTGTTGTATTATACCACATATATAAGTGAAGATTGTTGCAACAGTTACAATCCAGAACTGTCAAAAGACAACCAACTCATGAGGATGTTAGCTTTGTCTCTGACAAAAGAGTTGTTGTGCCTCTCACTAGTCCATAATTCAGGCCAGCAAATTAGGATCACTTTTAAGTTCTGGATACCCAAAGACAGTTGAAGCTAAGGTACACATGCTTAGATGAGAGAATTTTTGAGACTGGTTCCCAGAATATGGAATGATCTTCAACACTGTTAGCATTAAGAAAAGAATGTTGTCTATTTTAAAACAAAAATTCCTTCCATCCATCTACCAAATTCATGACAATACTCCCCTTTCTTTGCTAAATTTAATTAAGGATACATGTGATCTAATTTTTAAAAAGGAATTCAGAGGATGCATGTATATCCTTTTATTATTTGCTTCCTTCACTTTCTTTTTCTTTTTTCAATTATGCATTCAGTATGCATACAATTGCATTAATTACATAATCTGACAAGATAGGTAAATTATACCCTATGCAACATTCCACATACAAGCTTACAAAAATCTGGCTAAATATTAGCAGAGGGGGATGGAATACATGTTTAATCTTCTGTGATGTCTATACCAATGGATGCAAAGCAGAGTGGAAAATTTGGTTCTGTATAGTACATTTTTCTATTATCGAAAATGTATATTCTGATTTCCTTCTCTTTTTTCCCTCTTAAAAATAAATAGAGCACTTTTCCTTCCTTCATCTCTATTAAATTCCAGTTACCTACCTCAGCTCAGAACAATGAGTATAGAATTAAACAAAACTCTTAAGTAGGAAGGGAAACCATCACACAGAAATGCTTTATAATCCAAGGCAAGAGCAAGTCTCAGGTTACTGCATTTGTTCTGAATGTAAGATTAATCACCTAAGGAATGAATGAATAAATGAATGTGTTTAATTAGGGAAATCACACTGATGATTAACACCACAGGAAGCTCAAGTACTCCAATCCACATTCTTTAAAATGAAGACCAACATGGGGTTGCTGATTTTCATGGAGGTATGGAGATTTGCAGTGTATGCATTGACAGGGGTGGGGGCAAGTCAGCAGGGTTTTTAGTCTTTGCCATGGGTGTTCACTGCAAAACCAAACCACTAGTCTTCAGCCTAATAGGACAACAAATGTCTATGCATACAATGTATTTCTTATTTTTTGAGCACAGCTGTGGCCCTCAAAGGAGACAATTGCTTATTCTTCCTTAACCACCACTCAGCTTCCCATGTTCCTTAATAGAAGAGAAAGTACATAGTTTTCCTAAGTTCTGGACCACAAGAAAAGACCTATGCCTTTGTAATAGCTGTGTGGCAAGAAGAAGCCTCCCCAAAAGATGTTAAGTATCTGCTCATAATCAGAAGAGTTTTCCTTGCAGCACAGCTGTTAAAAGAGAGCTTAGAAAGTTAGTTTTTAAAAATACTTAGTTGTCAATTAGGGGCCATGGCTAGTCTCCCTCTATATGTTTGGTGTCAGATGGCTAAATGCAGAGGGACTGGTAGCTTCCATAATATTGGAGCAATAATTCTGCTCCACCTATTAGATCTGTCTACTCAGTCATTCTCTTGCCACACTGGACTCAACAATGAACCAATGAGAAACCCTCATAGAAGGATATTCAAGTAATAGTCCCCTTTTGCTTGTACTTTGTAGCAATTGTTCTTGAGAAGAATGTTACCTCTGATTTTGGAGCTTATAATTAGTGGCGACTGGTGGTTTCCATGATGGTGGATTGGTGAACCTGTTCTGTGTTTTAGTCCAAACTTTGTTAAAGATACTTTTTACTGACATTTTCCAAAACCACTAAAACTCTACAAATACAGAAAAGGAAAACAAAAGCACAACATGAAAGAGACACAGAACATATGAATTAAAAACTAAAAAGGAGAGAAAAAGAAAAAAGAAAGAAAGAAAGAAAGAAAGAAGCGAGAAGAAGAAAAAGAAAGGAAACGAAAATGAATCAACTGTCCTCCTTCCTTTCAATGGATTCTAGCAATCTGATTGACTCAAGCATCTCAAAGAAAATATCCAGCATTTCTTTTCTTCCCTTACCCCAATGCATGCTTTTGAAAAGAAAGGCAAATGAACTTTCTTACCATAGTCTCACAATATTACTTTCTATTGCATTTGATTACAGATTGCTTACATGATAAATGGCGTTATGTGGTAAACAGCATTAATATTACTAAATTACATTAATGCTACTAATTTTTCTAAATGCTACTTGCTGACTTAATTACATAGTATTTTCATCGGTTAAAACTGTAAATCTATTACATGTTTTATGACATCCCGAAATCCAGATATTTTAATACTCTTTTATATTATAAAATCCATCACAGAATTTATAGACCCAATCCAGTTATCATTATCCTATATCTGTAACCATTTCTTAACCTAGTTTAGGTCAAATCTATTTAATTTTGAATTTAACTCTCATCTTCCCTCATAGCCATCCTATCCACATATATCACATTCCCAGCTTCTCTGATTTCCATCCTTGCCCTTTATTACTCTTTCAAGTTGTTTCTCGCATGACATTTTAGAATAACTTTCATGAAACAGAACCCTTATTTTTGATATCTTTCTCTCACCCCATTCAGACTAAATCAAAGATTCATAGAATCATAAAGTTGAAAGAATCCACAAGGGCCATTAAGTCCAACCCCCTGCCATGCATAAAATACACCATCAAAGCATTCTTGACATATGGCCATGCAAGCTGTGTTTAAAAACTCCAAAGAAGAAGACTGTATCACAATTTGAGACAGTGTATTCCACTGTCAAACTGCTTTTATTGTCAGGAACTTCTTCCTAATGTTTAATGGAATCTCTTTTCCTGAAGTTTGAAGCCATTGCTCTGTGTCCTAGTCCCTGGAGCAGAAGAAAACAGGCTTGTTCCATCCTCCATATGCCATCCCTTCAAATATTTAAACAGAGTTATCATGTTGCCCCTTAATCTTCTCTTCTCCAGGCTAAACATACTCAGCTCCCTAAGCCACTCCTCAGAGGGCATTGTTTCCAAGCCTTTTTGATTGCCCTCTTCTGGACACTTTCCAGCTTGCCAATATCCTTCCTGAGCTGCAGTGCCTAGAACTGGACACAGTATTCCGGGGGGTCTGACCAAAGCATAATAGAGTGGTATTATCACTTCCTTTGACCTAGCCACTATACTCCTATTGATGGAGTCCAGAATCCCACTGGCTTTTTTAGCTTAGCTTTCCTGTGTTCTGTACCTGCATCCTATTAATGTATCCCAGAATCCCACTGGCCTTTTTAGCTGCCTCGTCACACTGCTGACTCATGTTCAGCTTGTGGTCTATTAAAACTAATTCTTTTCACATGTACTGTGGTCAAGCCAGGTGTTATTCAACTTATATCTGTGCATTTCATTTTTTCTGCCCAAGTATAGTACCTTACACTTCTCCTTGTTGAAATTTACTTTGTTAGTGTTGGTAACAGCTTTCTAATCCATTAAGGTGATTTTGAATTCTGATTCTGTCCTCTGGAGTGTTAGCAACCCCCCCCATTCTAATTTGGTGTCACCTGTGAATTTGATAAGAATGCCCTCTATTCTCTCATCCAGATCATTGGGATCCAGGACAGAACCCTGTGATACCCCGCTACTCTCCAGGATGACGAGGAGCCATTGGTGAGCATCCCTTGGGTTCAGTTTGATTTCATTCAACCCTAACCATAATTTGCAATTAATTTTAGATTGGTCTCTCCTTCCCACCCCCTTAATCTCCCTTATAATCCTTATAATCTCCCTTTCATGAGCCAAAGATCTATGATCACAAATCTCCTCCAAGTCAGTAACTCCCTCTATTAACTTGACTTGAGATTGTTTCTCCATCTGGTTTTCATCCTTTTTCACTTCCATGTTGCTGTTTTCTGTGTCTCCTTCTCATCTTATACCTCACCACGGTCTAGACACAGAACTTTTTTCTCATAGCCATTATCATGTTCTTCTGCTAGTTTAGGAGTTCAAAACATAGCTCCTCTAAAATCTATCATAAAAAGTCCTCAGAATATTCCTGGGGAGATTCCATTTTTCATTTAATCCAGCAGTTAGAGTTAACAACTCATTTCACTCATGTGAAAGTGTTACCAGCATCAGATAATGTCCATACTTTCTCATGCTGTAATTTTCCTTGCTAAAATTGTGCTAAAATCCTTGCTAAAATCCAACTCCATCTTTGTATAAAATGTAACTGAGTCTATTTACAAAGTGTATACACGAAAACCTTAATTATTCTCTTTGAAAATGCCAACCTCCAGTTTTTTAATTTATTTTTCCTGATCTTTTGGGGTTAAGAGACTTCATCAGCTACCTGATAGCTGTGTAGGTTCAGTGGTTCCACTTTAGGCAGAAGGATTCTTCACTTTTGTAACTAAAAAGGTTTGGTTAAAGGTTTCTTCTTTAAAAAAGCATGCTGCCAGCACAGAGCTAACAGATCCTCACTTCTAAACAGCTCTGTTTCACAACAAGATAAAGATGTTATTCCCTCAGTAGTTCCCATCCATAATGTGCTTACTAATGAGTAAATGCAAATAACATGAATCCTGGACCCTAATTGGTAATCCTTCACTCTCCCTTTAATCCTGGCACACTTTTTCCAGTCAGAGACCCCTCCAGGCAGCAGTTTTACCATGTAAGCTCTCTTTGGTGCAGAGCTACCACAAGGAACGTCCGCCAAGCTGCCAAAAGTTGAGTTGAGTTGTTTTAGTCCAAACTTTAAAGGAGTTATCCAGGGTGTGGAAACTATTTTTGAATAGGGTTAAGCACTTTGGATAGCTCCCTTAAAATATGGATTCCTAAACAAAGAATTAAGCAGAAGTGGAAGGAAGCCTTGTTCTGCCACTCATCATTTATGTAACAGGAAATCAAAAGACATGGTTTCTTTTGCTAGCTGTATAATTTTCTAGAATATGAAGAGAATCATTGTGAGCTTTTAGATTTGTGATTGCAGAACATCTTAACTGAATGCCGGTTTGTGTGTGTCATTCCTTGCTTACTACAAAGGCTGGCTGGAGAGGAAGAAGCAATATAGAGACTCTGAACATTCTCAACAACGTGGCTGCTGATGAAAATTGCTTTTGAATTCTAAGAAGATTATCAGAGGATAACATGAAAATTGGTGTGTAGCATTCTTCCCACTCCCTTATAAACATTTTAGAAGCCTCGCAGCAACTATTTTCACTATTTCTGAAGCTGGACTTTGGTGGAGTTTGGTGGTGAGCTGGAGCAGTATTCAGGCTACTACCTTGTCTTCTCTACTAAGTATATTCAATATACTCAATCTTACTTCAAATTTACTTTCTACAAATTTATCTGGGAGTAGAACACAAAATATATATTGAAGAAAAAGCAAAGGATTAAAACACCCAAGCTAAATCAAGATTTGCCACCTACTCACATGAAATTGGGATCAACTGTGAGTAATTAAAGTGAAACCAAATTTTGTCTTCCTACTCGTTTGTTGATCTATCTCTCAGTTGTTGACATTACTTATTTTTAATTGGTGTCAACATTGATATGTTTGTTCCAACAAAAACTCAAGAAGAGAAAAGATAACCAGGACTATCAGAGCTCTCTTCTTCCTGAAATTTACTCTTTTAAATAAAACCAGAAAAGCAATCTAACTAACACAGAAGTAAAGTAAAGTAAAGAAGTTTACTCAGAAGTAGAAGAACAGGAGTGGCAGACTCATTAAGAATGATGGTGGTTCTTACAAGACAGGGAAACAGAAATTTAGGTGCTTTATCAACTCACATGGAATCTTCCACAATTAATAAGAAGGGGCAAATAAAACAAGCAAAACAGACAGAAATCCCTGTATACTTTTCTCCAGTGGTCAAAATAAAGAATCCAGGACCTGAATTGTCCACAGATGCAGAGCATGATTGGACCCTAAGTAATAGACAGACCTTATTTATCCATATAACAAGCATTAATGGCATTAATTTGGCAGAGTTTTTCCTTTGCTGAAAGCAATGAACATGCTACCCCCCCATGGGATAGGTTGGGAACCATAACTGAATCTTCCAAAGACAATGCTACTGTTAACCAAACGGAGAGTATTCTAAATCAAGAAATAACACCAGGTGAGATGAAGTTTAGAAAAACTGACAGAATTAATAGGACATGCCACAGTCATGACCAAGGATCTAAATCAATCAAATCCTACCTCTCCAAATGTAATGGCCTACTAACAGCTATTCTGGATATTGGTAAGGGGGAAATTCCAACCTAAAACTGAGTTGTGAGGGTAATATCCTCAACATAGCAATGGAAGGAAGGGAGCTAAGCGGAAGAACTCCAACAGAAAACAAAAGCATTTACATAGTCCCCTAACAAGCTAAAGAAAAACCAAAATACTTAGAGGTAGGGAAAGTACTGATCACAACTTAAAGGGGGAAAAATGAACTTCCAAAAATTGTTTAATGTCTTGGACATGTAGCCAAATACACTAGAGAACCCTAAAAAAAAACAAGTACACAAGAGAAGCCAAATAAAAAAGCACCTAGTTCCAAACAGAATAACCAAATGTCCTCATACGGAAATTATAACGATCCTATCTCTCCCTTACAAAATTCCTCCTGCTTTAGCAGTGGGAACCAGTTATTCAAGATCCTTGGGAAAAGGCACTGAGAAATGACTTGCCAAAAAGAAGAAGATATCTCTCCAAGATGAAGATCTCCAAACTCCTGGCTTTCAGGACAAAAAAGTAAGTCCTGGAACTTAATTTTAGCCAAAAACAAACTGGTCATTAGTAACTACCCTAAACCCCAAGGCATGGCATCTCAACCTGCACGTAGAGCCCATTTCGTATGTTCATTGGAATCTGCAGTTCATTTGAGACCCCCCTTGGGAAAATTTTCCCCACGTGGAGTACTTGTTCTATAATTATACTCATGCTCGTGCCGTTGTATTTTTATAAACAATCATACTGCAGAGAAAGTATACTCCTTTAGGTCAAAATTTTAAACAAGGGTATATTACTTCCCGCTTCCCGCTTTTTTTAAAATAGGGCCCCCCATTTCATTAACTAACGGCATGCCTAGCATATGCTCCAAAAAAAAGAACAGTAACAGCATAACAACTAATCTTATATTTTTAGACCCTACAATGCCCAACTCAGAGCCCTAAAGATAAACAACTCTTTGTAAATACATTTAATGATATGACTATAGAGGAGGGGGATTTTTAAAAACCTTTCAGACTCTGTCTCCTCCACTACAAACTGAAATCATAGATAGATTAACTTCTCTAACAACTACTTTACATAAATTGAATGGAAGTGGGGTCTTGGGGAAGTTAAAACCGAGTGGTATGCAGCTGGTTTCAGCAGCAGCCAATCTAGAGAATAACAAAATATATGAAAGATCCTCCCTGGGGCAGAAAACAATACACAACACTGAACATCTGGGAAAAAACTGCAGCAAAGAAGGGACATTTCCGCTGGTAGACAAAACCCAGGTGGAAAAGTGGACCACATTGTCAGGGATGGCATCATGCTTGAAAGACATCGGAGGACCAATGGAGCCATATTCCATGATGACAGTGGACATCTGGCCCAGGTTCAAAAAATGAAGTGAAAATTAGAGGACAGTGTGGAGAAAACTAAATCTGCTGAAAGTGTACCTTATTGTGTTTCCTTAGTACTCTATGATGTAAAATCATATCCTTTGGCAAAACATCAGGTTAAATTTTTGTCCGGGAATGTCGGATGGATTTCTAAATCCAAGAATCGCGAGGTTTCTGATTTCCAAAGGAATTTAAAATTTTGCTCCAGGAATGTGGTCTACAACAAAACTGGATATTAATGGCTGCGTTGTTTTGGAGCAACCGCTATAGCTCCAATTGGAACGGGAAGACCAAAAGCTGGACTCGCCATTTTGTGCTCTACCTCCCTACATGTTTCTAGCATATGTCTAGCCCATGTGGTAGATTGCTATGGCATGTGTACTTGATTTTGGGATTCATGTGCTTATTATTAGTTAATGTGTATATCCCCCCAACGACTAATGGGGAAAATTTTAAAACAATGGGAGACACTAAAGAATCATAGTAAGTTGGAAGTGCATTTTTAAATCACACATAATCGTGATGGGGGCCTTTAATGCTAGAATTGGGCCAGACAACAAGACCCTTTTTTCCCTATTCCTGGCACTTTAACGATTTGGAGGATCATGTACTTAACATCAACAGACACTCAAAGGACACAGGGATTAACAATGACAGCATATGTCTTGTACCGATGGTAGGGCGCCTTGCAATAAAAAAAAAAGTGAGGACCCAAAGTTTGAACAAACTGTAGAATAACATATATATCAGGAAAAGGGAGTAGCACAATAGACTATGTATTAGTTTCTAATTCTATTATAAACATATATTTCAGTTTTCTGTGGTAGCTAGAACCGGGAGTGATCATCTACCCCCCCTCTCTGAGTTTGGGAACCTCTTTTGATACTTGTTTTAAACCCTCAAAAACAACTGGTAACTCAGCAGTGGCTATAAGCTGGAAAAGACTAAGATGGTCTGACAATGTAAGTGGTAAGATCTCAACATTACTAAACTCACGAAGGTATGGGAGCTTAAAAACTCCATTATAGAGTCACAGAATATACAAGTTGCCCTGGAAAACTATTCACTGCTCACTGTGCTGTTGGCTAAGACAATAAAGGGCTGAAAACAAGCTCTTTCACTGTTAGACATAAGAGGATAAGCACAGGATTAGATTTAGAATGCCTGGAGGCAAGACACCTCCTGAGGAAAGTGTATTTAAGTACAGGGAAGACAACTCCCACTCTTTGCCAAAGAGCTACTATACTATTAAAAAAATACTATAAAATATTGATCGCTAAGAAGAAAAAGGAAACCGGGTACAGGCAATGGTCAGCACTGCTAATTCCTCCTACAAAGGAATACCAGACAGTTCTGGGCCATTGTCACAGGCATGCTAGGCAATCTGGAGGGTGCACCCCAATGTAATATACCACTACATGTATGAGAAGCTTATTTCTGCACTTTGTTCAAGGACTGTGAAGAGCTTAAAGTGGGGCCATTGGAAGGAAAATGTATTGGCCTTGTGGAAAATCTGGCCATTCCACACTGGCCCCCAGTGACCCAGCATACGTTGTAAATTTGATCTCCACAATGAGATCTGGCAAAGCCCCAGGGCCAGATTTAAAAATGCCCAGCTCTTTAAAAACAAATATCTCATGGTGGGCCTTTTTTTGGGAACCCTATTACCCATATGAACCGGACAGCCCAAATTCCTGAGAGCTGGTCTCAGGCCATTATATTCCCATATACAAAAAAAGGAACAAAAAAGACCCTACCACCTATTCCCCAAACTTACTATCTGTAGTGGGCAAATTATATGGCCACCTTTTAACAATGTCTGACAGACTGGATAGGTAGAAAAAAAATTGGGGGAAGAACAAGGTGGTTTTAGGAAGGGCAAATCAACCACAGATCATTGTGTAATTTTAAATCATCTGGCTGAAAAATATTCAACAGCATATAGCAATAGGCTATATGCTGCCATGGATTTGAAATCCACATTTGACTTAATACCTAGAGATAGATTGTGGGAAACTCGCTACCACTATTGACAAAAGATTACTTAGGCTAATGATGAAGCTATATAGCAACACCACAATACAATTAAGATGTGGAGTAGAGGGTAATCTTACTAATCCATTCAGTAAAAAAGGTGTGCGACAAGGGGGGTTTTCTTCCCCACATTATTTTAATTTTATCCAATGATCTTGCTCTTTCTTCTCTTGGAGACTTTTCACCCTCCTAAACTGGCTTGTAGTATTCCCTTACTCCTATATGCAGACGATGCTGTTCTCCTCTCCTTTAGCAAGATTGGTTTAAGACGAATAATAATGGAGTATTGTGAAAAAAACCAGCTAACTATCAACTACAACAAATCTAAAATCTTGTTTTTTTCCAAAAAATACTCCATACTTAACTATTATAGGGTTTATAAAATAGAACAAGTGAGGAATTTTAAATACTTGGGGGTTATTTTTAACTGGGTTGGGCATTGCAGTGGGCAACTGCTTAAAAAGAACCTGGAACAGCAGAGCTATTGTCTATTTTTTTTTTTACTAAGGGGGACAATTGAATCCAGCTGCACTTAGGGTATTCCAGGCCAAGGTTCCTCCCCAACTATTGTTTGGTATCCCAGTATGGATTTGGGTTTTTCATGAACAATGGAACGAGTACTCTCAACATTCCTCAGAAAACTATTTGCAGTCCTAAATTGTGTCCCATCAGCAGTTCTTGTCTGGAACTGGTTGTACATCAACTGAATGTCACTGGAAGTGGGCCTTAGCGTACTGGCTAGGGTTCTCTTTGCAGGACCAGAGGTTGGGTATGTTTACCTGATGCAAAGGATCAATTTTTCTCACCTGACTAAATCTGTGAAAGAAAAATTGCAATGATTAGGCCTTTCAGAAACATTCCTTCTCACTCTTGATTGGCCCAGGGCCAAGCTGATCCTTCACAACAAATCAAGGATATTGCTATTCAGTATTTATATCCATCGCACGTACAACTTCTTCCCCTTAGTTTGGGTTTGGTTTAATCTAATTAGGGGTGCAAACTTTTCAAAATTTAACAGTCCCCAAATACTGGATGCATTTAGTAAAGCTAGATTTAACGTTATTCTATCTGCTTTTTAGAGGGATGTTTCAGCAAATTATCAGGGTTGTTTCCCTTTTGGGGGGACTAAAATCCTTATCTCACATTTTTATTACCTTTTATAATGATGATAAGCTAAAGTTAATAGTGCCTCTCCTAAGCAAGTTCACTGGAAGATCCTTGGGATGGTATTCAATACATCTATTAGAGGATACTGAAAAAAGAGTAACTGAGGAGGTAGCAAAGTTTTTTTTAGTGCTATTAAAACTCAAAGGTCTATGGTCACAAATGTTAACATTTGAATAATCCCTTCTGTAGAATCACCCGAGATGGATCATATCTCTAGGAACTGTAGGGGTAAAAAATTTTAAATGAGGAAAAAAAGGGTTTCATGAGCTTCAATAGAAATTTTAACATATGATATGTTTTAAATTTTATAGTTTCCTATCTAATCTTAAACTTAACTTATTTAAACTGCTTTTAAACTGTATTACATCTAATTAATTTTATTAATTATTACATATTAATTAATTAATTACATATTATTAATTATTGTGTTTTATTTTTATACATATTTTATATTTCTATGTTTTTATAGGAAATGTATATAACGTATATAGAAGTTATACACTGTATGTAACAAGTGTTTTGCCTCATGGTTTTTTACCGCAATAAAAGGGTTACTGACTGACAGTCAGGGCCTCCAGGCAGCAGTTTTACCATGTAAGCTCTCTTTTTGCAGAGCTACCACAAGGAATGTCTGCCCAAACTGCCAAAAGTTGAGTTGTTTTATCCAAACTTTAAAGGAGTTATCCAAATGTGGAAAAATTTTTTTGAATAGGGTTAAGCACTTTGGATAGCTCCCCCTTAAAAATTTGGGTTAAAACCTGGAGTGGTTCAGATTCACCACACTATTAACATATAAACCACCTGGCCCAACAGGGCTCTTGGAAGATGTGAGCAGCTGATAGTAAATTTGCTTTTAAATTTCTATAACTTTGAAATGGAATTGTCACTACCTTTGTTTCTTTGTACTTATCCTGAAAGCAGCTTGTACCAACCAAATGGAGTTTTTTTTATCCATCCATCCATCCATCCATCCATCCATCCATTCCCTTTTTGTGCATTTATTCACTGCCGTCAGGGGAGAAATCTTGACTTTCTGGAAGCGAGTCAGTCTTAATGAACACTTTTATCAAGCCTTTTAGGTCAAAATGTGAATTCTTATCGCATAATAGGCATTCTTTTGACAAAGCTATAGCAAAGCTCACCATCCTAGATATTCTACAAAAACTCTGTTTCCCATAAATCACTTACTCCTAATATTAATCCATTAATTTGCAAGAGTAACAAAAAGTGGTGAGAAAAAGTAATTAGATCTTGTCTGCATCTAATGTCCACAAGTAACCTTTATCTTTCTAGTTTCCACATTCCATGGCAGAGGAGGATTGAAACTATGCTGTGACTTTTTTTAATGACTAATGAAACTGAAATCTGCTCCCTTCAAGAACTTTACTTTGTTAGCATTCTTTGACATCTTCAATTGTGTCTGATTTATTTCAACAATTCATCTGCCCCTCAAGACAGTTCCTATCAGTTTGAGAGCACAGGCACTCAACACAGAACACAACATTGTTTAAAATACGCAGAAAATGGATACTGATTGTTCAGAGAGATAAGCTTAGAGCATAAAATTAAGCCACAGGCAGGTTTTAAACTCAAAACGCTCAGTCAGGGAGCCAGTGTGGTATAGTCGTGTGAGCACTGGACTACAGTTCCGCAGACCAGAATTCAAATCCCCACATGGCCATAGAAACCTACTGTGTAACTTTGATAAATTTGCACTCTCTCAGCTTCAAAGAAAGGCAAAGACAAAAACCCCTCTGGACAAATCTTGCTGAGAAAACCCCATGATAGGGTTCCATAGGTTGTAGATGTCATAAAAGGCACACAACAACAGCAACATAACAATCAGAGACCCACCAGATAATCCTGGAGAAAGCCACACTCTCTCATAAATGAAGGAATAAGAAAACTTCTGAATAATTCCTGCCATAAGACACACAACAAGAACAACAAGAATAAGAACAACAAGTATTTTAATTTTATTTGAGGATCTAATGGTTAGTTTGTTACTGTTGTATTACTATTCACTATTGGTAACAGGGGTGGGGACCAATTCCTAGTTATATGCAGTTAGCTTTGGTGTAATTTAAGGCCATTTCTGCACTACACTGTTATAGTACTATTATTCCACTTTTGACATCCTCTGGACTTCTGGGACTTGTAGTTTATTGAGGCCAAAGAGCTCTCTGGCTGAAAATTCTAAATGCCCCTCCCTAAATTGCAAACCCCAGGGTTCCATGATGTTGAAAGTGGAATAAGAGCACAATAACAGTGTAGTGCAGAAATGGCCTAATATTTATTAGTCGTATTAGTTTTTTAAACTTTTTGTCTCTTGTTTCTTTAATACTGTACTGTTCTGTAGCTTAGTTTAGTTCTATACCTTATATTCTTGTAGTGTTATTGTGAGGCGGGGGTTGCTGTTGTTTTTCTTTGTTTTCTCTTTTTATTCAATATATATATATATGTAACATTCAACAGTACAATATTACAATTATGTTGTGTTCGGTAACAGTGGGCAATAATGTTGTGACAATAAAATCTAATTTGGACACTAGAAGTAGCAAATATATAATTTGATTGGGGAGGGAAAAAGCAATCTGGAATGAGCGTGAACATCTGAAGAAAATGTTCTTTTCAGGCTTTTAGGATTTGAGACACATATCTGGTCTGGTTGGAACATTATTTTGAATCTTCCAAACTAACCAAGCCATATTCACACATGACAAGCCAACAAACCAGGGGAGAAAGACAAAGGACACTCAAAAGGTTTAGGGGGAGCCTGGCAGGAGGAGGGATTTTGTTAACTGGGGAGACTATTACTGTCACTGTGGAGATGTCCTTTGCCAAGGTGAAAGCAAATCATTAAGAAGATATCACAGCTGTAAAACTGCCTCCAAGGAAAACTGCTCTTGTAGTGACAGGAAATGGGGGGTGGGGGTTGGAAAGGGAAGGGAATTGTTTTCATACAGACTGGAAGGAAACAGACTGTGCCTCAATGATCTTTCTATCTCTTGCACTCATCAAGATCCTACTGAACAAGACAAGAATATAGTTTGGTCTCTACTCAGATACAGGTTCCCAGGAGGATCCTGATACTGCAAAAACAAAATAATGCTTAACAATGAAATACCATTACAAGGAAGACTTATCAAGTCACCTACATGGCCTGTCGAATTTTAAAAAAATGCAGTATAATCAATGAATTAGTACCTAGAAAGAAAGTGCTAACAGAGCATGACTAAAGAATCCATGAATGCCATATGCGGAAAGAAGAACAAAAACAATCAAGTGGAATAAAACTGGAGAGAGCATGGGAACGCATCAAATGTGCCAAAATAGTGTTCACTGTAACTCAGCAGTGTCTCTTCAAAATTAATGTCCTTTCTGCATGATTTATTATATTGTCAAAAGCTGCCAGGATACAAAAAGGAAAAAAATAATAATAGAGAGCCAGGATTCTGATCCAAAGTAGATTATAAATGCTACTTTAATCCATGAAATGCTTGAACTTATCAATTTTCTACCTATGAAACAAATTAAATTTCCTAGAAAGCATAGTTTCCTGCCTTGCAGTTTTGAAAAGAGGAAGAAAACTGCATGAGCAAAGCTACAATATTTAACTATTACAGGGTATTGGAAGTTGCTTTGGAAAAGAAAATTATGTGATATGCATAACTGAGCATTGGTATGGCAAGGGTCTCAGACCTGTACTAAATGCCTACTGATGTTCTGTTGCTGACATGACCTAAAAATTTTAAAAATATATACATGAAGGGAACCTACCCAAAACAGGACATGAATACTGGGAACAGTAATTTAGTACTTCAGGATGACATCAGACTATGGAAGACTGGCCTGAGAAGATAGGACGTCATTGCAACATAAAGTCATAACATAAATAGAGGTATGCTAATACAATAAATTAGGGAAACTTTAATTCCCTAAGTTATGTTTAAAAATTTACACGCTTACACACATACATTCCCACAACTAAAGTGTTAGGGGATTATGTTTAATGACACCTGACAATTGAGGGCTGTCCACTTAACTAATAGCAAGGGATTATGGAAGCTGTAGTCAAAAATATCTGGATTCTAAAAACCATTTTCTCCACCCTTTATACATATCAATTAAAAGACACTTGAACACTAGGGGAAGAGAGGGCTAGATCCATTACACTAGAATAATGAAAGGTTTCCCAGCCACAATGATTGGATGAAAAATACTGTAATGATAGTCGACAGTCCAATTGGCACTAGTTAATTACTGTTTGGGGGTAAGTAGGGTATAATGAAAGCACCTTTGAAAAGCAATGTAATAAATAAAAATGAAGTCACTTTCCTGGTGGAGTTATGGCTTCTAGTTACTTTCAAAATTTAATGTACTTTGAAAAATATGGACATTTTTAGAGTCATTTTCCCAGTATCTATCTATCTATCTATCTATCTATCCATCCATCCATCCATCTATATTTTCAAGTCTAATGCATTCTTTTGTCTATCCTAAGGATCTCACTCTCAAAATAATGAATCATGCAACAAATAATGTAAAAAGCTACATATTTCCTTCATTATAGTTAGTAATAGCAATGGATTACTTTTTACACATTGTAATTTGTAAAAGAACATATTACTTAAAAAGTTATTTTCCAGGCTCTTGTTTTAGATCCCAGGCCACTGCTGAGAGCTGAGCTTGGAAGACATACTTATGGAGACTGCAACTCCTATACTGGCTAAAGATTCTGGAAGTGGTAGTGCTCAGGTTTGGAATTACACAGGATCTGAAATAGCAGATGAGAGCTGTTGCTCCTCGGTTCCATACTGACTGCTTTCAGAAGTGTTATGCATTGGAAGACTTTCCTCTCACATCTGCTGCGCATCAGGCTAGAGGGGAAAGCAATTATCTGGAGTATACACACTTTCCTCCTTGAACTCTTCTTTTTGTACTTATTCACCATATCAAAAATCTGCATCCTATGCAATGGAACTAGACCAGATATTTTCAGCTTGCTTGACCAGCATCCCAGAACTAATCCACTGCAAGCTAGGGATGCCAGAGTTATGTGAGGCTGCTGATCTTGACTGACGGCTTTTGTTTTCCCATTACAAACTTGGCTTGAGAAAAAAATGTTATGATGTTCAAGGAAACCAGAATATGGCAAAGCTCCTGACAGACATTTCGTACTAGAATAAACAAAATAATGCAGCTGTCTAGATCTTCCAGTTGCTATTCATGGTGAGTGGGGACAAGAGGGAAACATGCAAAAATTTTCCATTTCCAGAAATCTAATTAGAAAACTAAACAAAATTATCACCATATTATAAATCCACAAAAAATCCACTATATTCTAAATCCCCAAAATAATAGGAAAAGAATATATTAAAATCTGCCCTCAGCAGCCCAATCTCAACTGGTTTTAAAAGATATAAGCAGTACGAGATAAAAACAGAGTTAAACAAAATAGCCATTATTACTTGCTTCAAGTATATGATTTTTATGTTCCTATTTCTTGAGAAGTCTGGTTTTCTTTCTCTTTAAAGCATCAGCCAAGATGTTCTTTTGTCACTAGACATCTGTAGTGTTTAGCAGTGTCTTTGGCAATAACGCAAAATGTTTAAACACAATAATATTACCGGAAACTGAACTGAGTGAACCATAAAACATATATTTAAAATATTGAAGTACCAATAGTTAAAAATATTTGAATTACTGCAATATAGTTCATTAATCTTATCCAATTTTATGGCTGATCAGTATGCTCATTTATCACATTAATTATTATGTCATTATTTCACCACTGAGAATTAAATAGCTGCACACAGAGAGAATTCTAATTCTGCCCTATTCCTACAAATTTTAAGGCTTTGTACTATAAGATAGAGTCAGTGGAATACTCTGAATGTATGCCCAAGATAGCATTAGAAAGGATAAGCCTTGAGAAACCTACTCGTTTCAGATTTAAGTTCCAACTATCTGTTAAAAAAGGTAATATAGCAATCGTATCAACTCAAGGTGAAGCCAACTGTTAGGGGGATGCATATCCATTCAATTACCCCATTTTCCATCCCATTGTGGGACTTTCTTACAGCTAAGTGCCTCAGCACTTGCAAATTAAGTCTGTTTTGCTTCCCAGTGGTCAATCACAGAAAAATTCATGTTAAGTATAAGATATGTAGGCAAGGAAAATCACATGCTATGACAAACAGAGGTCTTTCTCCACTTATGGGTGTCACCTCTACAACAACCATGCTAAACATATTGTCTAGTTTCACTGTCAATCTAGTTAATGTTGTTATTGTGTACCTTCAGGTCATTTCCAAATGAAGGCATCCCTAAGGCAAACCTATCACAAGTTTCCTCTAAGGCTGACAGAATGTGACTTGTTCAGCTGGGTTTCTAAGACTAAGCAGGGATTTCAAACCCAGGTCTCCTATATTTTCACAATTTATCTAAATGAAATAAGGTGTGTGTGTGTGTGTATTTCTCATAATGGAACAAAACACATTCATACCAACAGAAACCAGGTAGATTAGTTAAAGTGAACACTTCTACATATTTACTCAGAACCAAGGCCCCGTACTGTCAAAGGCAGTGTGGTATCTAAGTCTTTCACTCCAAGTCTCAAGTCAAGTCCCAAGTCTCTGCTTTGAAGTCTCAAATCAAGTCTCAGGTCCTGGCAAGATACTTGCAAATATAAAGTCTGTGAGACAACTTTAACAGAAAAAAAAGGAGGTGGTGCTGGGCTGTGTAGGGGAGGGGCCAATGAGCTTCAGAAGTGGGGAATAAGATCCTTCTTATTTCCCATTCCCCAAACTGGAGACCTTTGTGCCAATGGGAGTAAAAGAGTCTGCAGTTTCTGAAGCGGGGAATAGGATCCTTATTACTTCCTATTTCAGAAGCTGAAGGCTTTTTTTTCAAAATGGGGAATAGGAGCCTTCTTATGCCCCATTACTGAAGCTTCAAAAGCTTTAAAAGGAAGGATCCTTCTTCCTCGAACCCATTGCCTAACACATTTGCTGTTCCACTCTGAGAAACGTGTCCTCCGCTCTGGAGGCAAGTCTTGCCCGTTTGCTGTTCCCCTCTGAGAAATGCACCCATGCTTTGGGCTTGAGACAGATTGTCATGTGACCAGTAGGCAAAAAGAGATGGAAGCATTGTTCAAAATCATAAGATTTCTGGATGAATGTGTTATGATACCGGACCAGGGGAAGCAAGTTAGTCACTATAGATATACAAATCATGAGTCGGGTCAAGTCAGTGTGTCATTTATTGCTGAACTGAGTTCAAGTTGAGTCACTGAAGTAACTTGAGTCCAACTTGAGTTCAAGTCAATCAACTTGAAAATGTTTCTTAGATGATGAATGTGTATGTGTGAAAAGTCACAAAATATTTATGTAGTTTTAATCATTTTTTGTCCTCAGTCTATCTCTTCTCTGACTTTGGCTTCTTGATTTTAGTTTAGCCTAATAAATACCATGATTCAGTCTGATTCTGCATTGACTAAAACGGGGCCTTATAAATGGCTGCTCCCAAGTTTTAGAATCCTCTGCAAAGGAAGTTCAGGATAGATGTAACTTTCCTTTCCTTGTGTTGCTAGACAAAGAAATTTTTATTCAGACACATTGGGGGTGTTTAGTTGGTTGCTTAGGTAGCCTTTCATCTGGTGGGTATTGTCATTTCTTTCTTATTCATTTTTTAATTTGATCAGTTTTATTTATATTTTTAATGTTTTAATGTAAATAGTAGTAGTAGTAGTAGTATTTTATTGCTAGCTGCCTTGAGCACTATTTTGAGTGTGAGGTAAATATAATGCATACATAAACCTTCTATTGTAGGCATTGCTTTTAAAAAGGCATGTCAGGCATGTTATCTAAACATTTTGCAGTTGTACATGTAAACATATATTAAACACACAGAAACTTGAAACTATTAAAAATCACAGAGTGTAGAAAGTTACTTAATTTCTCAAAAATAATGGAAGTTAATTATGGCTAGTTACTTTAAAATATATCCAAAATGTTTCTTATCCACCAGCACAAAGCAAGTTCCAGTCCAGCACTTAAACTATGCTCACCCACCATTTCATGAAGTCATACCCCATAACTATGACAGTAATTAAAATGACACTTGTATTGTAGAAGTTGTGAATCTACCTCTCATTAAGTTAAACATGTAATATAGCATAGTTGTTATACCTTAGTTCTATGCATATAAAAAGAAAAAGCCTTTTTTTCTTTAAACATGCTTTTGGCCATTAGAAGTTCACTACAGAAGGGCTTGGGGGGGATTGTTGTACTTTTAGATCTTTTCTTTATTTGTTATATTTTAAGTACTTTTAAAGTATTTTTAACTCAGCACTGTTAATATGATAGTTCCCTTAACTGTTTTTTTATTATTAAAATAGCTTTATTTATTTCAAATAAAAAAACAAGATGACTGTTTTAAAACATTTTTTTTTTACTATCATGATTGATTTTAGCTGTATTCTGTTTTAATCTGTGTTGTAAACTGTTTTAGGTCCTGAACTGGTAGAGTTTAATTTAATACAATTATAAATTAGTTATTAGAAAAAGAAAGTAAAACAAGTAACAAGTTATTTACAGCTAGTTCATTCCAAGCTCTTGGAGTCTGCAGTTTTCAAAATACACATGAGTGCAGATTTGTGATTTAAACTTATCAGCTTTGATCTTCCATATTGAAATTTATTTTTTTTTAATGGTGAAAAATTATGTTTGTTTTGCTGTTCAGTAATTCATAGATGGATGCAAACACTATGGGCTAGGAAAAGACAATCAGAAAACTAACCATTTAAACTTCTTTAAAGGGAAGAGAATGATCAAGTGTTTTGATGATCAATCCCAAAGCTAAATGAAAAAAAAAGTAGCAATGCATATACAGTCATCCTTCCACATTCACTAGAGTTAGGATCACAGGACCTCCGTGAAAGTGGAAAAACTGTGAATAACTCTAGGCCCTCCCAAACTGTATTTAATACACAAAAATTATGACCACTATATTCAATCCACTGTGGATTCCCTTGAGGCATCAAGGTTCCTTCACAAGGCAGAAGTGGGCGGCTGGTGGGGCTTACGGCCACCTCCAGTGCTGCCCCACACCATTTTTAATAGGGACTTACAAGCCTCATTCACAGTTTCTCAATCTCACAAGGCTTGCAGTCCCTATTAAAATGAATAGGGAGGCAGCAGAGGTGACAGCAAATAATCTGTGAATAATCAAATCTGCAAAAGTGAAACCCGCAAATGTGGAGGGCTGACTGTATTATTGAACATTATGTAAACAACATATTACAGCATGGCTTCCAAGAGGAGCCAAACCACATTTTCAGAAATTCTGTTGTTGCCATTAAGTATTCATATTTAATTTCTTACCCATGAGAACTAGAAAGCCATTGGAAAGGAAAAGAAATATTTCAAAATTCAAAGAACAAAAAGATCTTGGAGTAAAAAAATAGCAACGAGTCATACAACTTTCACTCTGAAAAAGAGTGAATGAATAATCCCCTGCATTTTACAATAAAATGGTAATGAACCCATGGTAGTGGGTTCTGTGTACTCTGGGGATTTCCTAGACATGAAGAAACATGTTTGTTGTTAAAAACACTGGCCTGAATTCTGTTGCTAGTCCTATCTAAAGTAAATCCATTGACTCAATGGGATGTTTCTATATGTTAACTTACTATTCAGCAATTCATTGAATCAGCCCACTCTAGTTGGGACTAACCAATGGGATTTCAGTCATTTTAAAAAAAAAGTCAAAACAACCTGAAAAAGACTTGTTGGTTTTCAGGATTTATGGAATGATGAAGCCAATTGACAGGCAGCATATTAAGCCAGACAAGACAGAAGTGCTTCCGACCACATGAAAAGCAAATTAGGGAACACAGATTCCTCCTGCGCTGAAAGAAGGTATGCTCCCCTTGAAGACTTGGTTTCATAGTTTGTGTGTGTTTTGGATAGGTGCGCTTTGACAGTACCCAGGGATCCTGTGCCCTTTCCTGGAGAAATCACATCTGGCTGCTAGTCAGACATCTTCATTACAACCTGTTTGAGCCACTGTGAAACATACATACCACATGAAGCTTTCTTTGAAAAGTGTTCAGAAACTGATTTTTCTGCATCCTACCTGGAGATTGTCTAGTATAGGGCATAATAAAAAATACTGAGAAAAACTAAAAAACAAATTTCAGCTGGTTCAGAATGCTGGGGACAAAGTGGTAACTAGGGCTTGTTGTGTGCTTCTAACTCATTTCTGACTTATGGTGACCCTAAGATGACCCGATCATGGAGTTTTCTTGGCAAAATTTGTTTAGAGGGGGTTTGCCTTTGCCTTCCTCTGAGACTGAGGGCCTTTTTGCATGCAGTTTCTTTTGCGAGAGGGCCCCTTGAGCGTTGCATAAATGGGAGTGGCGGTCCATACGATTTACGTGATGCTCACGAGCCTAACATGAAACGTGCACGCACCTTTTCGTTTTCGGCTTACAGCCGAAAATGATGCGCGGTCGCGCAAGGCTCCCAGGGCCCGCGCGCACTTACCTGCACTGCGGTACGTCGTCCCAGGCATGCCGCTCACACTTCTTCCCCCAGCGCAGCCTACAGCTCCCAGGCTGCACTGCGGAAGGAAGGGGCGGGGTGGTCGTGCGACCAGGAAGCCAGCTGTGGGATGAAAGAGCAGCGAAGGGTGCACCTCGCGCAAGAACCTACTTGCGCGAACGGCACCCCCACCTCCACGATAAGGTTACGTGCGGAAAAGACCTGAGAGTGTGTGACTTATCCAAGGTCACCCAGTGGTTTTCCATAGCTGAGCAGGGATTCAGACCCTGGTCTCCAGAGTTCTAGTCCAATGCTCAAACCACTACATCATGCTGGCTCTAGTCTATTTCTAACACAAAAAACCATGGTTATCATTTACAGTTCACTCAATATGCTTGCATTCTTTTATACCAGCCTGCTTGGATTTTATGGTCTCCAGGTGAGGGAGTTCTCCTTTCTCACCATGTTCAGAGGCATGTTTGGTAGGAATGTGAGGAGGGCTTTCCTAGTGGCAACTCCCTGGCTCTGAGATTCCTTGCCAAGAATGCTGTGCTGCTCCTCTCTCTGTTGTCCTACTGCCAACATGGCAAAAAATATTTTCAGTCTGGTAAACTGGGCATTTAATCTCAGTGATGGCTAGTGCCTTCAATATCAGTTGAATGATCAATCTACGCTGACTTTTTGTCCAGATTTCAAAGGAGCTATGCTAGGTGCTGAACCTATTTCGAGGATAATGTTTATTACGCTGCATAGCTCATTTAAAGCTCAGAATGAAACCCAGAGAAAGTGCATTGCCTCAGTAAAATGGTACTCACTAGCTACCACGGCTTCCATGAGCTTGATGAGAGGATTTTCAAATGGTTGAGTGCTGTTCTCAATCTTGTGTTTTCAATTGTGTTTTTGACTCAAGTCTCCTTAGGACAGTGGTTCTCAACCTGTGGGTCCCCAGATGTTTTTGGACTTCAGCTCCCAGAAGCCCTGAGCATTGACCATAGTGGCTGGGGCTTCTGGGAGCTGAAGTCCACAAACATCTGGGGACCCACAGGTTGAGAACCACTGCCTTAGGATATCGGAATCATATGTGGCTATCATGTCTAAGGATACAAAAAATTTGGGATGAGGTCTTAATTTGGATAAGCCAAATAATAGGAGGGACATTACTTCTTATCTCTCTATTCAAAAATAGGAATGAAAATTTGCCTGATAAGACCTTATACTATTTCTGATATAAGCTGCAAAGACGGAGATAGTTTCATGTATGGAAAAAAACAATTAAAGAACCTTTCGATACAGAATTAGTCAAATAGAATAAGAGGCACAGCTTTATCTGAAAAATTAACACATAAACTAAGGTTAGAGAGAGGAGAAGTAAGAGAGAATTTATTCAAGGCCATATGGAAACCATTTATCAGGAATATGTGTCAAAGCACCAGCAGCTTCAAACTACCGTTGGATCAAGTGAGATTTTGGATAAATGACTAATGGAAGATATGATTATTATTAATACAAATAGACAATTCAGTAGAGGAAAATACATAAGTAAGCAAATCAATAGGGAAATGTTTTCTATATATACACAACTGGGGGAGGGGAGGGAGGAGAAGTAAGATAAACGGAAAAATCTATTTTTTTCAGAAAATATTTATTATAAAAATGTGTTTTTAACTGATTAGATTTTATGTTTTAATAGTGATTTGTTTTGTCTATATTTTATTATTATTTAGCTATTTTCAGTTTTATTTTTGGCAGATATTCAAGATATTAATTTTTTAAATTGTACTTTTAACTGTATTTAATTGGGCTTTTAACTATGATATATTTTAATTACAGTATATTGTATCAATTGTTCCATGTGTTTTTTAACTATGACTTTTAACCACATCTACTCTGCATCTACTCTGTACCCGCCTTGAGCCCTGGGGAGAGGTGGGTAATAAATAATAATAATAATAATAATAATAATAATAATAATAATAATAATGATGATGATGATGATGATGATGTATTATCATCATCATCATCATCATTATTATTATGATGTTGTTGTTCTTCTTCTTCTTCTTCTTATTACTATTATTATTAAAGACGTAAATAAAAAAAGAAAAATGAGGAAAATTGGGCTGCTCAGTCCTTTAACAATTTACTATAAGTATCATGGAGCTACAGATTAGGAATTCACACCTCAAAATTTAAGAATTCCTCTTCCTATAGGAAAGTAACCAGATCCATATCATCCCAAGATCTCTCCCACCTGTCTTAATATATTAGAAGAATGCTGACAGGTCCAGAGTTGGCAACCAGCCGTAATTATGAATTCTTAGCAGAATCTGGAAAAGATTGTATTTTTGGAGTACAATCCTAAAAATCCAGAAAAGGGTTCTGGGGACTAAGGTCCAAAAAAGTGACCCTTCTAGATTCTGATTGGTCTCAGAAAGGTGAGCAGAAAATATTTTTCTTTCACTCTCAACCCACAGAATATGCTGCAAGGTTCCCATTACGGAATGAGGATATGCAGCAACACATCATTGGGAATCCATACCAATCGATATAAGGAAGGTATTTTTTCGACATATATTCTGTGTTCCAAACTTACACATCTTCTCACTGTAGTTTCACAGGCCAAGAAGTGATCAGCCAAATAATATTCCAGTGGCAAGCATATGAGGCCTGTTTCATATGTATCAAAAGATCACTCTCTCAGGAAACTAGTCTCATGCATCATTTCTGGCCCTTTCCTCACGGGGGGGCCCAAAACGGGGCCGCGCACTCAGGGGCAGAGCTTACCCGCGAGCGGGTTGCTCCGTCCCTCCGGAGAGCGCGGATCCGCCGTTCCAAATGCCGCCAAATTTTGGCGGCGCTCGGCGGCGCCCAAAATGGCGGCCGGCGGCTTCCAGCGGCACTCTGCCAATTAGAACAGCGCGCCAGCCAGAAGCCCGCCCCCAGGCAGATCTGTAGGGATGCGCTACCGCATCTCTGCAGTTCTTGACCGGGGGCTGCTACGGGGCAGCGCGGGTAAGTTTTATAAAAACCACTTTTGAAAGTGGTTTTTATAAAACTCACAGCGCCACCCCCGGGGCTGCGCTAGAGCAGTTTGAGGTCTAGAACCTCACTTTTTTTAACTGCTCTAGCGCAGACCCCGGTGAAGAAGACCTCCAGGAGAGGTCGCTCTAGCGTGGGCAATATGCCCGTGTGGAAATGGCCTCTGTGAGTATCTCTGAAATCTGGTTTCAGTATGAAAGCAAAGCACAGTGGAAGCTTTCAAAGTTAAAGTTTGTATATTAATAAAAAACTATTAATACATTCTCTTTACATTCATAAAGCTAGCATTTGTGGTTTCAGTGGTGCAGGTGTGTAATACTGGCAGTCGAAACCCTTAAACTGAAACTGCCATATAAATTAATTTCCTTGCCACTTCACAAGTAAATGGTGTAAAGAAGACATGTGTACAATATTGCTATTGTTCCTCAGGATTTGCTTTAGCATTTTGAACTTTCATTTCAAGGGCTGAGGAAGTAGGTTATCTTCCCAAAGAACAACTGATGGTTCAATATCTTGGGTAGGCACAACATTTTGCAGAAAGCTTAGAAATGATACTTTTCCTGCAACTTCTTTGGACATGCTATCTGCAGGATTCTGGGACTTATAGTCCAAAAAGTAACTTTTCAAGCTCTGGTTTTTCAGACAGCTTTTCTCATTTCAAGTGAAAAATGGCCTGATAGGGACAACCATGCAGTAATGAAAAAGTATGTCCAGTAGTTTTCATCTGCCCCTTTCTAAGTTCCAAATTAACTAGGCAAGTTTTCCTATCCATCTTGGAGTGGTATGCAGATGTGGTATGCATCCCATTTTGCCAAGGGCAGATTCTCTATTTAAATTAATCTCTTCTCCAAGTACTACCCAGTCCATGTCTAGTTTAAAGAAAAAGACTCAAGAAGGCAGAGCAGGATGATTGTAATTTTACTACAGTGCATGTAGTTTGTTTCTCTACTTCTTCTCCCATTCTACATTATATGGCAAAAGGTTTAATTGTTTATTATTTATATTTAATTTCTATCCCACCTTTCTCCCAGCACAGGACACAAGGAAGCTTACAATTTAAGTTAAAACAAAATACAGGTTAAAAAAAGCAATAAAACATTTGTAAACAATTAAAGCAGTGGTTCTCAACCTGTGGGTCCCCAGATGTTTGTGAACTTCAGCTCCCAGAAGCTCCAGCCACTATGGTCAATGCTCAGGGCTTCTGGGAGCTGAAGTCCAAAAACATCTGGGGACCCACAGGTTAAGAATCACTGAATTAAAGGAACAATCCTATTAAAACATTAAAACCTTTTCAAACACATTTTAAAAAAGATGTCAGTGTTACATGATGGCAGATGTAAATTTAATTAATGACCAATATTTGATTTCTCAGCAACATTCTACAGTCCCATCTCATTACTGCAACATCAATGTTACTTCAAATTGGGCAGATAACATGGGACATTTCCACACTAGACTGTTATAGTGCTATGATCCCACTTTCAACATTCTATGCAATCCTGGGGTTTGCAGTTTAGAGAGGCCCCTCATAAACTGCAAACTCCAGGATTCCCTAGGATGTTGAAAGCAGAATCATGGCACTTTAACAGTTTAGTGTGGAAATGGCCATGGTTTGGTTTGGATCCACTCTTAAGCATAGTTAGAGCAGCCTCACTGATATCACTGGGACTTGCATAAATAATGGCTAAGAGGGTTTCAGTGGATTAACTCTGAGTATGAATAAATCTGGATGCAACCCTATGGCCACTATTAGTCCCAAATAAAGTAGACCTACAGACTCAGTGGAATTTACATAAGTGTTTGTTACCACCGTGTACTGGCCTGGCCTTTGGTGAACCAAAGATATCATTTTGATATCACAATTCAGCCCTGCTCTGCCACCAGCCAAGTGTTTGTGAGGCCACCGAACAAGCGCGAAGCTAGGCATGGCTACTATTTGCTGCTCACACCAAACCAAGCCAGAGATTGCCAGATCTGCTTTGGGGGACCTCCCGAAACAAACACCCTCATTCGATAAACAAAGAGACCCTCTGCCCTGACTGAGCTAAGTGCTTAACTGCCGAGCTAGCCGCATCTACATACCAGCCATACTATTGTCAATTCGGAACATAATTCAATCATTCAAATTCTGACCTTTCGGAGGCATTGTCTCCAACCCAAAACTTATTGTTTTTGCCCAAGACCAGACTAGCCTGCGGTCGTTCTTTCCCCAATAAAAATCCCCCACTCTGAGAGCTCTCTGGAACTCTCGCTGGATTGCTTTGGATTTCTACTCTACCTTGCTGCTGCTCAGTTCAGCAGATTCCCCTCGGCCACCACGCCGGGTTTCCTCTTCTACAATCAGGCTTCCCCAGGACTGCAGGAAAGGTGGCGTATCACCCATTCCCCTTGAACTCTTTGTGCTTTTCTTTAATAATTGTCTAATAAATTTAATTGTTATTTGAACTATTTGCCTCCTCACTGACCTGACGCTGTAGACATAGGATAAAAGATCCCTGCTAAGTTACCCTGCCTCTCATTAGCCAAGAGAGTGCTCCAGCTAATTTCCCCGTCTTGTTGTGTTTATTGTGGTTATTTGGGTGCCCCTCACGGGACCCCCAAGTCACAGGGTAACAGTTGTCACACCATTCAACAATTCATTTACTCTAGTTAGATTCAGGCCCATGTATCCAAATCTAGTCTCAAATTTAGATGTCTTATTTTGAGCATTAACTGACTGAGAAAACTTTAGTGGTTACTAAGGAGTCTTCAAATACAATTTTCTTACATGGTTCTCTCTTAAACTCAGCTTGAAATCATCTATTAAGGTTTATTCCTCAACATATTGCTATTATCAAAATAAGAGTGGTGATACAGGTGAAGGGTTGGGATGGACTGGGATGTTCAAATCGGCAGCGCTTTCAACAGACGATGAAAGAGGAAGGGATGGAATAGAAGAACCTGCACCTCTGAGGGGAACTGGAGGAAGCTCAAGAGCTGATCTGTTGGTTGCCCTCAAGGAGGACCAGGGCATGGAGAGGCAGCAGCTGGAGACATTGTACATGATACAAATAAAAGTATAATGAGAAACAAAATCATTTTTAAAAACTTTTTTCACTGTCAGTATGTCTGTACATACTATAGAAAAGAAATCATGGGTCTTCTAGAATGTTAGTAATAATATAGAAAGAGCTATAGTGTCCTTATCGGCATGCTTATCTTAAAATGCAGTGAACCTATCTTATTTTATTTAAAAACTTAGATACTGGTATACTTCTAGCAGTCTCAATTTTCTGTCTCCTATTGTATCAACATTTCTAATATAAAAACAGAGAAAGGAGTACTAATCGTCTCCTCCTTCTTCTTGAAATTGGACTTCTTCTTCATGTGAAATGCTATCTTTTGATTTAATAATCCAGATTTTTTTTTTTAAAAAAAAGAGCTATAATACTCTGAATGGTATTGAGCAAATGCTTGTAAAGAAGAAAGGCAATAAAAGTTCTGATCACATTTTGTCACCTCTGTACCATTTATTTTTGTAGCTTTTCTCTTTGAAGGCTGATTTTATAGATGAGTCAACTCAGTTTGTTCCTTTAAGAGTTTAACCAGATTTCATATCACTGATGGTTTTCTCAGTTGTACCTGAGAAAAACGAAGCTTTCCTTCCTGCTTAAGGGGATCAAACACATGCCTCTGTTATCCTCCATGGCACATTGTGACTACAAAGAGAAAGAGAGACAACAGAATACCACAATAGATTTTTTTGCTTTCAAATCAACAGAGTCAAAGGCATGGTTATTTGGCTCATTACAGTAACTGCCACCAAATCGGCCCTAATCTTTGACAACAGATGTCTTCTGCCTTTGGACCAGATGCTAGATGTACCATAATAACCTTTGGAGGCTATTCTAACTGCACTGTTAGTAATTTGGCAACCTCCTCCTTTTGTTTGAAGAGCAGCTGGAACAGGGCAAGCAGAAAGAAACAACTATTTGAACAGACAATGTGCATGTATGATGTGAATTATAGGTATCATTTTTCCAGATTATTGAAACAACAGTGCCCAACAGTAAGAAAGAAGCTGCTTAAAACTCACCCTGACTATATTTTGGTTTAATTTCTTAGATCTTGGCAGTAGCTCTAGGATGTGCAATTCTTTTAAGCAAGTGGATCTATGAAATCCAGCTAAGACTTGCATACTGTTTTGATGACAGTAAGAGCTTGGCTTGGGGTTATTTCACTGGCAAAGGCCAGAAATAGCCAGCTATGTTCTAGTTCCAGTCATACTGTACATTTTTAGCTGAGATGGCACAACATAGCATTTGCTTTATAGGACCAGGCTACCTGCTGTGTTTATATAAAGTCCAATCCTTTGAATTTTGGCCAAAACATAATAAAAATAATCCTCAAATAATAGCATTCACTTGGGAGATTTATTAAGAGTTTTGCCAACTTTTCTATTCAGAGAGGGCATAACAGCAGATGTGCTGGAGGTCTGGCAGCAATCCACGGAATTAGAATAATAAACAACCAACAAATAGCATATACTACATTGTCATCTCAGTCAGTTCAAAGAGTTTTAACAAAAGTGAATCTAGATATACTACACAAGGGAGATGAAGAATGCAGTCAACAATGTCTCATTTGCAGAAGGGCTTTTGATCTAGCAGATGCCATCACTAAACAAAGAATGAGGAGATGACTGTCAGAAACATCTCTCTCCCTGGAAACTCCTACCCCAGCTCATGCTGGTTCAGAGGGGCTTCACAAGGGAGGAGAAATCAGCCAAAAATCACATCCTCACTTCTGTGCGGGAAGGCTGCCCACTAAATGAAAAGGTCATCTGAAACAGAAGTACTCTTTCCATTCATGGAACAGCAATATTAAATGCAACCAAAAGACTTATCTTCTCTGTAGAATCTCCTGAGTCACTGCTATTTAGTTTTCTTCCCTTTCGCTCATACCAACACTGTGTTTCCATTCTGAATATAAGCCACAATGCCAATATATGGAAAACCCGTATGTGGAAACACATTTTGAGTGACAATGTTGGCTAGAAGATTCTGAACGCAATCATCCAAAGAAATAAATTTTCCAAACTCATGAGTGCACAAGCATCTTATTCCAGATAGCTTCTATTTTCTTGCTGCTAAACTGGCAAAACCTATGGGGAAAGGACTTTGACTGTTAGGATGACACCCCTTAAAAAGTTGTAATACTCCCAAGACTAACAGACATGCTCAGCCAATTCTTTTAGCTCATTGACTGACAGCATCAAACACAGTCATGTAGTGTCTACCTGCCTTTCTGAACACAGCCATGGCAACTCCACTCCTTTTGTCCTTCAAAACTCCTTCCTAACCAATGTAGTGTCTTCTGCATTCTATAACAGTAAAATTATTTTGAGTCCTAGGACTAAGTGGTTTTAGGGAATTCTGAATTAGGCTGATTTGGACCAGGTCCAGATTAGATTGGATTGGCCTAGTTCAGTTTCAGGGCAAGTTGTCATTGTCTGAAGTGAATTGGCAAGTTGGGCCATGCCACTCAACGTACATGCTTTTTAAAAATTACTTGGATTGTTTAGGTTTTTGTAAAAAAGCAAAATAGAACAAATTTTGGTGCAGTTTTCCACAGTTGCATAGGAATGTGGGAGCAGGGCAGCGATTTGCCCCAGGCAGCAATGTTTCTGGGGCGTCCCAGCCCATAGCCATGCCCCGTGTGCCCTGGCCATGCCCTTGCACAGTGGCCATGCCCCTCGCACCATAGCCGCGCCCCCTCCTGTCCCCCCTCCACACACTCCAAGCGCTGCCACTGGTTTTCCAATGGACATCAGCAAGATAAGCAGATTTTTTAAAAAAAGAAAGAAAAGGTGGCAAAAAGGTGTGAATCCATGAAAATATTACATGAAGCTCAGGGGAGTAACTGTGCTCTGGTCCCCAGAGGAAAATGGAAAGTGTGATAAGGACAAATTCACAAGCACATCCTTAACTTGCACTTTGCCTGACCTTGCACCTGCTTTCCTTGCTCCTTAAACATTTCCCCTCACTTCCTTTTCTCTTTTTTTCAGTCTTCGCAATGCTGCCATCCCTTACTCTATAGCTATATCACTCTTTTTTCTTGTGTCACCTTGCACCTTCACCATATTCTCCTTCTGTGCTTCTTGCACTTTGCTACTTACATCCCTCACCCTCCCTTCTCCCCTTGCCTCACCTTCTCTCACCAAGCCTCCCTCTCTTGCACCTTCAATCACCTTATTCCTACTTTTCTTGCTGTTTCCACCCTGCTGCAGTACCCCTTTCCTTTCCTTGTCTTACCTTTGCCATGTTTCCCCTACCTTGCTTCTTGCACTCTGCACCTTACATGTTCAGCCTTCCCTTCCCTCCTTCCTCCCACTTTCCCATCAGCTTGTGCTTCTGTACCCTCCGGCACCCATCTGCTCCATCTTCTACTGTCTGACCCTCCACCCCAACTTGCTTCACCTTACCCTTGTGCTTCTGTCTCTTAGAGCCACATCAGCAACTCCAACCCTCTCTTTCTCCCCTCCTCTTGCTTCACTTCATGCTGCTGTCTGTTCACTAATGGTAAGGGCTTCCTTAAGCAGAAAGCTAGAAAGCAGGCAGCTGAAGGCTGTACAGAGAGAAATAAAGCAAAGTGGTGGTGGTGGTGGTGGGTAGTAGTAGCATTAGTGAGAGAGAAGGCATGTTGGGATGAAGAGAAGATAGCAATAGAGGTATGGCTCCCAGTAGTGGGAGAACCCCAACTGCCACCATGAAATATAACTTGACTTTTTCCCAGATATCTAATAAAAATCTAAAATATTGATGCATTAAACAATGCAGAACAACAGACTCCACGGAACCTTAAATTCTAATTATTGTTTTATGGCTTTTACCTGCTTTGCTGTATCCCACCTTTAATGTTTCCATTGCTTCCTGTGAAATCTTTGCAAGGAGTTCTGCAAAACAGACTTTGGCTACTCTTTCCTCTTAAAGCTACACTCTCCTCCAGAGTTGTAGCATTGCCTTGGGGGCTGGAAATTGGTACTGAGAGAAAACAGATCATGTCTACCATTTGAATAACTCCTCTATAAATATCCTAGATGTCATTTTTTGACTAAACATGCTCATAGACTTCTTTGTCACAAAACAATTGGACAGAAGAATGGCAACACATTTCCACCTATAACTCTGCTCCCACAAGGGCTTAAGGCTTGCTCCAAAAATTGAAAACTTAGATTCTCAGTCAGATGATGGTTAACAGGCAACAGGTAGCATGCCCGGACAAAGAGTGAGTATTGCAACCCTACGTAACAAGAGCTGCATATAACTAGAATTAGGCAAGGTCATAGGTTATGGTGCATAACCTTCTTCTGGAAAGATTTATAAAGATTTGCCTTTCCCATCACCTCAGAGTTTCATATGGGTTCCTATACTTAACATGAATTCCATAATACATGTGGATTTAATGGTGTGTATAATGTGTACAATTTCACTTGTCACTCTTCTTAACTTAGGAGAAATAGCACCATATTCTCTCTATATAAAACAATATTCAACTCGCTTTTTCTCTCTGGCCCCTGTTGGAAATGGATACTGGATTAAACCAAACCTACAGACTGTTCCGGTAGGCACCATTCACAACTAATTTGCACCACTGAGCTCAATAAGTCCACTCTAATGGTAGTTGGTGGCTTCCATGTCAACCCAAGGTGTGTAATTACCATAATATATATAGCAAGGTCTTTTGGAACTAATGAACCAAGCTAGCAGAACAGAAATCATACCTCATTACTTACCTGACTACAGTTCAGTTTCTTGCTAGTCTCCCTCTCTCCCCACACATATACTTTAAAGAAAGAGAGCTCTTTTAAACACCAAAACCTCTATGGGTCTGCCAGTACTCTGAAGTCTCCTTCTACACAAGCACGCCTTGGATTTTAAACCAGCAACATGAATTAGTTCCTTGTGATACTATTCCACAGTGGGTATTTTAAAGGCCTAGTAAAACCACAACGAAAATACGACACGCACGCACACACCCAGCATCTAATATTGAAAGTCTGTTATTGGTTTTTAGGGATTGATTTCCAAGTGAAAAGGAGCAACAGCTATGAAATCCCTGCAACCAGATCCCTCCTTGGCAGAAAACCATAAGGACACACTGTTACATATATTCACATACACCCCTCCCTCTGTTTCTTAAGAGAGCCAAATCATGAGGTATACATATACAGGTGCCACTCAATCATATTCCACCTCCCTAATTATTTCTTCAGTGCACTTTTTTTTTTTTTTAAAGACAGACACGACAAGTCTGAAATCGGGAGGCCGTCAGCTCCTATTGAGTCAGTGTGAGTCAAGTGGCCTTGGTAAGGCCTAGTGGGTCTGAGAGAGAAAGGGGGAAACCCATATATGGCAGACACTGGGCACAATGAATCTGCATGTTATGGCATACAACCCCCCTTTACTTCCTTTGTAGCTTGAAACAATGAAACAGGTGTCTGGCCTGACCGTTCTTGAGAAGACCAAGGTGTAATCAGGCTTCATTCACATGACCTGCTTGAGCCTTTTAGATGCTGGCAGTAGCTTTTGTACATCTGACTAATCTCTCTGCCAGGCTTATCTCTGATCTAAGTTCAGCACTGGTACATTAGCAGGGTCCCTGCTGTGGACTTGAGAGAGGTTGGCACTGGAGTACAGATATCTTTTAACCGTACACTTTGCTAGCAAGAAAATGTTTGAATAGTCCCACAGGCTAATTTGGATTCAGAATTCAAAGCAAAAGTATGCCAAAAACAAAAACCCTACATATTTAAAATCCTTCTAATCACAAAACATTGTAAGGGAATGTTTTCATCTGATCAATTTCCATTTGTGATATTTTATATCTGTTCATAAAAGATTTCTTTCTCATGGTTTGTTGTACATAATACAAAGCACTATCGTTCAGAGATAACACAATAAAATATAATATACAAAACAAGCCAAAATGACAATCTGGGATATCAAAATACACAAGCCAGGCAAGCTGACAGGCTTGCCGAAAGAAAATTGTTTTACCCTTATGATAGAACACAATCAGACGTTAGGCCAGGCAGATTTCCTGCAGCATAAGAGTTCCAGTGTTGTGCCAATTGAGAGAAGAACCCATGTACTCATCAACTGATCTATGGATGGTCTTGTGACATTAAGAACTGGTCCTAATGACCATTTGTGCATGTAGGATAATATAAAAGAGAGCTGTGTTTTAAATTGTTATAGTTTTGCAGGTTTGAAATGATATCATCCACACACCCTAGCTTTGCTTCTTTGGAATTCCACTCTTATATAGTCTTCTTATTTCTACCACCTCAGAGTCTGAAGGCCAGTGAAAAGGAAAATAGCAACTTCCCCTGATCTTGCTGCCCTCCATCCAAGTTCTGAGGAGGAAAATAAAAAGTGGAGCCAGGGAAAAGTCTTGGCATCTTCTACCAACTGCCAGCTTCATCAGTCCAGAATAAGTTTGGTTAATAATGCCAAGGGGAGCAGAAGATGATCATGTGCACACAAAGGAAAAATTGAAACATTTAAACAACATTTTCCTTTTTGTGTGATGAGAGTAATATTTCAAGAAGATCAAACCTCACTCTGACTGAGGTTGTAAAACATATTTATTGAGAGGAAATTACATATTTATCACACTATTATATTCACAGTATCTCCCAAGCACTGAGATCTAAGTTGCTTAGAGGTTTTCAAATCTGGTAAGGAAAGGAAGAGAAAGATGGGGAGGAGGAATTTGATGCTGCTGTTATTGCAGCATTCCCATGATAACGTGCAGGTGAGAAATCATATGGCATCAGTCAAGAGCTATGATCTGGTTAGTACACAGTCATAAAGTGAATAAATGGTCTTGTTTCAAGTACAAGGGAGGTTTATTTTTTAAAAGGTTGCAAATGTCTCGAGACAATAGGTTCTAAGGCCATTTCTGCACTACACTGTTAAAGCACTATTATTCCACTTTCAACTTCCTATGAAATTCTAGGGTTTGAAGTTTAGAGAGGGGCATTTAGAATTCTCACCCAGAAAATTCTTTGGCCTCAGTAAACTACAAACTCCAGGATTCCATAGGATGTTGAAAGTGGAATAATAGTACTATAACAGTGTAATGCAGAAATGGTCTAAGACCCTTTTCACACAGTACCTGTTCGTGCTACTGGGTTGGGGTCCTTGTGCGGGAAGGCTTGGAAGGAACACTGCCACTTCCCTGCTGCTTTGGCTCCGCAGCTCCTTCCTCCTCGCGCAAGCGCCCTGCCTCTTCCGTTCGCAGTGCAGCCTGGGACCTCACAGGCTGCACCGAGGAGAGGACGCGCGACCGGCCTGGCTCCCAAGGCACCGCACACCAGGTAAGTGTGTGCGGGGCCCCGGAGCATTGCACAATGGCTCACCATTTTCGGCTTTAAGCCGAAAATGAAAAGATGCATGACCGCTCTGCATCCAGCCCTTGAGCGTCGCATAAACGTGAGTGCGTCATGCAGACCGCTCCTCACATTTATGCTATGCTCAAGGGGCCCTCTCATTTCCAAAATGCCATGTGAAAAGGGCCTAAGTCTGCTAATCACTTCTGAGTATGCAGTGGACCCATGATGCTGCACTGTTATAGCATACTAGCGTATATAGCCAGTGTTGCCTGGGATTTTATTTTCTCATAGGTAATACTTGTTAGAAAGATTTGCAATCCTGTTTCTCTAATTCCCCAAACTGTCTTGTCCAGTACCTGTAACTTTCCTTATATTTCCCAATTCAGTCTGTATTCAGTTTTTAACATACACAGGTTGAGTTCCTGAGGGAATACACTGTCCTCCTCCTTGCTGCTAGGCCTCATCTCTATAGCAACTGGCCTATTCAAGACAGACACAGTTGACTGAGGCTCAAGAGTGCTCTGGCTGAGAATTTGAAAGGCCCCTCCCTAAACTGCAAACCCCAGGATTCCATAGAATCTTCTTAGGCAGCCAATCATAAGAGATCTTCACTTGAAACAGACAAACAAACTTTGACGTTTATATGTTAGATATTCCACTTCAACTGTCATGGCAACATTTCATGGAATCCAAGGACTGGCAATTTAGGGTGAAGCATTTAAAAATCTCAGCCATAGAACTCTAGTGCTTCAATATACTACAAAAGCCAGGATTCCATAGAATGTTGCCATGACAGGTGAAGTGAAGATGACATTGTATGTGTGCAGTGTAAATAGGCCCAATACTTTTTAAGCAAGTAGAAAGACTACACATAGCCCCTGGACCACATTCTTGTGGTCTCCACTCACTCACAGAACTCCAAATAGCTAAATTTTCCCGTATAGTTTGTCTCAAGATAGTGACAGGAAATGACAGAGGCACTGGGTCTTGCTGTGAAGTATGTGGCCCACAGGGGGTGGGGTTTGGGGGACTGGCCCCTGCCGCCATTCAATTGTTCACCCCTACTTTAAAGACAGAACTCAAACAAATTTAGATGTAAAATGCAAAATATTATTCAATTGAAGTTCCCAGTCACCCTACTGATGAGAAACCAAGGGGGCTTGCTACATTCCAGTAACATGTGGAGAAATACAAGTACCTGACCTCAAGCTAGGGGAAGATCTTTTCAGTTCGGTTTTACATTTCGGTACACCCCACTGAATTTACCTCATAATTTTCATGCTATATCCACTCCAGGGTCATTACAGAATTCCCATATATGTTGGTAAGCAGATTTTTTTTTTACAGAACTGCATTTTGCCAGAGGTTTTCGAAAAGAAAAGAAAAGAAAAGAAAAGAAAAGAAAAGAAAAGAAAAGAAAAGAAAAGAAAAGAAAAGAAATTCTGGCCAATTACTAATTTTTTGGAAAAGCAGCATTCTCTCTGTCTGCTTTTTTCCTTCTTCACTTAACACCTTGAGAAATTTGCACCACTCATTTCATAGGCAGCCCTATTTAATGGCCAGTCTTCACTCAGTGGCACATTTGCTAGACTTAAATAGTGGTCTTATCAGTGAAACACTTCATTTACCCCTAGTCATCCAAGGAGTATGCCTGTTTCCTTGTTCTCATTTTTTCTTTTCCCTTGGACTCTTCTAACTGACTGTTAAGTAGATGATTCATTTCTGCTGCCAGATCCAAATGATCTTATTAATAAATGTAAGCACATGCTAATTAAAGTGAAGCCAAGGGTCTAATCTGAAGTGACAAATGCATGGAAACTTGAAGCTGTCTCATTCTTAGTTACTGAACAGGTGTGGGTGCAAAGCATGCCAGAACCACTTAGCCTCTTACTGTCTGTTTTCTCACTCATGGCCTTTTTCTTTTTTTGAGCATCAGGAGAATCTTGCCACAACTATTTGAATTTATTTCAGTAGAAATTAAGGAATGAAGTTACATTACCTTCAGGAGAAAGAAAAAAGAAAAACTGTGAAATGTAATTATTTTATGGAGCATACTATGAGCTTGGCGTGACAGACCAGCCTATTAGGCAAAAATATCAAATCATCCAGATACCAAGCTTTCCGAGCCATAATCTTCATCTGATTAGTCTTGTTGACAGTTTAAAATTTCCGTTGTGGTTTGCCATACTGCTTAGCAATGTGTAATATTTCATGCTACAGTTCACATATTTTTAGCTGTACAACAGGGGACATATTGTCATTTTTATTATAATCTGGGTTAATAACAACTGACATAACACATTTGTTGGCTCATAGGCACGAAGCTAGCTCAGCAGGAGACTGCACACCACCTTTGGAGAGAATGTTCTGATAACCACCTCTTCCATCATATCAGCATGATTTAGAGAAAAAGAGAATCATAGGCCTTTAAGAATCATAAACAAAACAGAGACATAATTGCCTGTGACCTCACCAATGGTTGCACAATGAAGATGCAGAAGGAGAAAACAATGAAGGCAGTGGATAGAACCCTATTGACATATGCAGACCTAAAGTCAAATGACACCTTGGTAAGACCAGCACCTCTGTCCACATGGTCCCCCTGCCTCAGCAATCTACTATCTTCCCACCTGGACACCCTCACTCGGATAATTTAGTGGCTGGGGGATGACAACGGCAGCTAGGCAGTGTCCACTTGTGTTTCCACAGACAGGCACACAGAAAAGCAGGCATTCTCCTTGACCTTACAGGGTGTCCTCAAAGTCCTGGCCATCACCCTAGCACCATGGTCAAGGAGCATCTATGCAGCATAGAGATGGGACTGAAGTGGAAGTGTACCTGGTGGAGATTTATGTTATTCCAGAGGAACAGTCATACTACATAACTGTTGCATTTCTGTACTACTTTAACTGCCATGATTCCATCCTACGGAATTCTGGGGTTTGCAATTTAGGAAGGTGCATTTAGAATTCTCAGAGAACTTCAGTGCTTCACCATTCTACAAACCCCAAGATTGCGTAGTCTGCAGCCATGCTAGTTAAATGTAGAATAACAGTACTATAATTCCGCAGTATGAATGGGCTCTGGATGAGGTAGGATCAAACATTCTCTTAAACAGGCAGTGATGGCTAACCACTTTGCCTCATTCTTAATGAAGTTTATGATAGTACAGGTGTGCCTCTGTTAACAAAGTCTTTTGTTAACAAAGTTAACAAAGAAACTCATTTTTGTAAAGTATTTTCTATACCTGAACACCCCCTTTACTTCTCATCCTTGGTATAAGTGGACAATTTTTAGCAACATCAGCACTGGGAGGATAGTGAAGGAGGGACAGAGAAACACAGATTTTCAGTGTCAAGTTGCAGTATCATGTCTGAGCAAACAATGCAGTAAAGCTTGTGTTGGGAAAGAATGGGACTCTCATGCAGACAATCCTACTGTAGCTGTGCGCCTTCCTACAACAGTCAAGGTAACCAGCAAACGCCTCCAGAATCACTGAGCATGTGTTAACAATAAAATAGACAGAAAAGCAGAACAGATACACCTGCATCGCCAGTTACACCCAGCACGCTTTTTTAAAAAAGCATAGATCTATATATTTGGCCACAAAATTGGAAATCCTAAGGAAATTGGAGATTTGTAAAAGAAAGAAAAATCCTGGATATATTTTGGAAGGAGCTTTCAAGTCATCTCTAAGAAGGTTTAGAATGTTTTTGTTTATTCATGCAAGATTTACCTGACCAGTCATGTTTGCACATTGTTGAACTGATCTTTTTGTTTTGCACGAACATGTCCTATTCTTTCCATGTCATTTCTGCTTCTGGTACCATTTCTGTTAAAGAAAAAATGCCTAGGAGGAAATCTATTTCGTTAATTGAGATATATCTGTATCTCCATTTAGATTATACCACAGCTGTTATTTATAACTTCTTGGACAAAGGTGTCCATCTACATAGTTTTTACTGTTGACAAAAATAGTGCAGCATTGCATGAAAAATATAAAGATAAATCTGTATAGTTTTTTCTGCTTGTGCAAGAACTTCTCACAAATAATCCCCCTCCTTTTGTTCAAGCAGAACCATGACAACTGCTATAACACTTAGAGAATGCTTTTTCTTTTGAACCACCTCAAATTTCCACACATTGAAAACTAGATTTCTCTAGCTTTTATATGTAAAAGTTCTTTATAAAACATGTTGAGACAGCCATGTTAAATAGCCCAACTATCTCTAATCTCAGAAATTCATGTTTGCGACTTGCCATCTTTTCTTAGAACAACATAAACTGATACAAAATAATAAAAATGCTATCCTTGCTTGGCACACAAGTGCATGAAGAATTGTGACTTATCCTATGTCTTGCTGAGATTGTGTGTTTAGTGAAGGGAGTGAGAAAAAAGAACCAACCTGCTTCACATCCCGTTTCTTCAGTCCTTAAAATGTTACTTCAAAGGATATTCAAAGGATGCTTGAGGTGCTGGCCAAGGATGGTATTTTAATTGCTTGCATACAATACTACCAAAAAAAAAAAAAAATCAATGGAAGATGGAATAAGGTTGTTTTTAGCTGGTCCAGAGACTAGGGGCCTTTCTGCCCTACACTGTTATAGTGCTATTATTCCACTTTCAACATCCTATGGAATGCTGGAGTTTGCAGTTTAGGGAGGAGCCTTTAGAATTCTCAGCTGGAGAGCTCTTTGGCTTCAGTAAACTACAAACCCCAGATTTCCAGAGGATGTTGGAAGTGGAATAATAGCACTATAACAGTGTAGGGTGGAAAGGCCCTAGGACCCAGAGAAATGGCTTCAAACTGCAGGAAAAGAGATTCCGCTTAAACCTTAGGAAGAACTTCCAGGTGGCAAGACCAGCTTGACAGTGGAATATGCTGCCTTGGGGTATGGTGGAGTCTTTTTCCTTGGAGGTTATTAAACAGAGGCTGGATGGCCAGCTGTCAGGACTGTTTGATTCTGTATTCCTGCATGGCAGGGGGTTGGGCTGTCTGGGCCTTGTGGTCTCTTCTAATGACAGTGTGTGTGCATGCATGTGTGAGAGAGCAGGCACACACACAATTTATGCACATAACATTCCAGGTAGGAAACAGTTCTAATACAATATTTTTCCTCCCAGGGAGAGAAGCACAGTACTGGAGCAGTTAAGTCCACTGAAACATGCTTAATTCTCAGCAAAATCAATTTGTTGGCAAAGCGTTTGCTGTACTTGGGCCTAGTCTGCTGTCAACAGATCACGGGACAAAGCAGCTAAAGCAAAGATCATAAAGCCAAACCCTTTTAATAGGAGTCACCACTCATGTTTCCTCTCTACCACAACAATAGTCTGGAAGTAAGCTGGATGTTGATCCAGGGAGCAGTCTGTGCAAAGACTGGGCAGTGTTTGCATGCATTGATTTAAAATATTTTTATCTGCCTTTCAAAACTATGGTCTTCCTTCTGAAATGAGTTAAAATATAAAGTTGTGCAATTCCTCCAGCGCTTCCATTAAATGTGTGCAGAACACAAGGAAACCCTCCTTTCCCCCATTATTATAACTGGCAGCTACTTCATTAAGCAATTCTTCAAGCCAGTGGCCCTTACAGGAAAAAGCCATGCTTCCCAATGCTGTCAGTCAGATTTTAACAACTTCCTAGGCAATTATTTCACACTGGTAAGGGGGAGCTCGTCTGTCTTTTTTGAAAGTTTCCTCCTAATACTTTTCACAGGGCCAGCTCCATTGTCAGAGTGATCCCACCTACTGCACTCTGATACAGGCCAGTTGCTCCCGTAATATATTCTCAAGAATGAGGGAATCACAGTCTGGATGATTAGGCTTTCCTTAGCAAAATGATTAGGAATGTATTTGCTCTACTATACCTGAAGTCTTTCTTGTGTGGGGTGGGGGTGAGTATCTTGTTTAGTGGCAGCTAAAAAAGCCAATGGGATTCAGGGCTGCATCAACAGGAGTATAGTGTCTACGTCAAGGGAGGTGATAGTACCACTCTATTCTGCTTTGGTCAGACCCAACCTGAAATACTTTGTCCAGTTCAGGAAGGATATGGAGAAGCTGAAGATGTCCAGAGGAGAGCAAACAAAATGATAGAAGGTCTGGAAACCATGTACTATGAGGAGTGGCTTAGGGAGCTGGATATGCTAAGCCTGGAGAAGAGAAGGTTAAGAGGTGACATGATATCTATATTAAAATATGTGAAGGGATGTCATATGGAGCAAGCCTGTTTTCTTCTATTCCAGAGGCAACTTCCTGACAGTAAGCACAGTTTGACAGGGGGATACGCTGCCTTGGTGTGGTGTGGTGCAGTCTCCATCTTTGGAGGTTTTTAAACAGAGGCTGGATGGCCATCTATTGGGAATGCTTTGATGGTTTATACCTGTATGGCGGGAGGCTGTACTTGATGACTTTTGTGGACTCTTCCAATTCTATGATGCTCCTTCTTTTCTCTCCTTCCCATCCTTCCCTGATTCTCAGCTATACTTTCCATGAGGCTTCTGTCTCCCTTTAGCATTTTATTTCCAATAGTTCCAAGAGGTCACTTAATGCAACTTCTGTTCATTTCAAGAAAACAGCTGCAGCGTAAGACTCCTCCTGTCAAACCAGGCTCCTTATCCTTGAAATTTCCTCAAAGAAAACCTTTTTGTCTGTCAAAATATTTTCTTAAAACCCTCCTCTTCAGTGAAAACATCTCTTAACTGTTACCCTGTTTACTGGGGGTCCTGGGAGGGACACCAAAATGTGCTCTACTATAGGTGGGGAAAATTAGCTCAGAGCACTGCTTTAGCGTTACGAGAGGAAGGGTAAATTAGCAGGATCTTGTAACCCAATGTTTACGGGGTCAGGCCAAGCCAAGGAGCACACCAAGTTTAAGAATAATTGAGATTTTATTAAATACAGACAAACAGTGTATGCAACACACTCACCCAAGTAGCTAAGGAAAATAAAGTTTGGAGTGGTATAGAGGGATTTTGAGAGGGATGGTTGAATTGGGTGATACGACACCTGTCCTGAAGCTTGAGTTTGTTGGTCTGGAGTCTCAGTACGTGGGACTGAGGGGACAGCTCGACAAACAAAGCAGCAGCAAGGCTGGATGGAAGTCCGGAGTCATCTGAGAAAGGTCTCGGAATCAGGGGTTTTTATAGGGAGAAGTGTGACCGCAGGCTATGCCTTACTCGGGGACAACAATGAGTTTTGGGTGTGAGACAGTGTCTCCAAAAGGTCACAATTTAGCATGATGGAATCAGAGCCGAATTAACAGTGGTGTAGCCAGTATGTAAATGCGCAATGCTTGACAGAGGATGGTTCAGCCTTTGTCAAGTTGCCTGCTCAGGGCAGAGAGCCTTTTGTAGGTAGTGCGCATGCATAATATGGTGTTTGCCGGGGAGGTCCCTGAAGCTGCGATCTGGCTATTTGTGGCGTGCCTGTATTGTTTGAGAATATTTCAGCAGTTAAGTGCCAAGCCTAGTTTCGTGCTTGTCTGGGGGCCTCACAAACACGTGGAGAGGGGTGGTATACTAAGGCTGAATTATGATATCACAGTGATATCGAGTGCTATCACCAGGTAGGTCTAAACTGCAGTAACATAACCCTTTCAATGTTCATCTACTGCAAAATCTCATTTTATGTGGTAAAGCAAAAGTTATCATGAGATGGCATGCCTCATTAGAAAAAACAACAATGCTTGGTAAAGTAGAAGGTAATAGGAAGGAGGAAGAGAACATTATAGGTGAATAGAGCACAAATCAAGGAAGCCACGGCCTCAAGTTCATCCAAGCAGAGCAGAGCTGTTAATAATAAGATGTCTTGGAGGTCTCAAAGGCCATTTCCACACTAGACGGTTACAGTGCTATTATTCCACTTTCAACATCCTATGGATCCTGGGGTTTGCAGTTAAACTGCAAACCCCAGGATTCCATAGGATGCTGAAAGTGGAATAATAGCACTGTAACAGTCCAGTGCGGAAATGGCTGAAGTTGACTTGGTAGCCACTCACAGTATGCAAAAGCACATGTAATGCAGTTTGCTTACATTCATACTGTAGACTCGTTTCTCACAACTTCTGGTCTAATCATTACCCGAGGTTATATTTTTCACTAAAATCCATATTCCTATTTTAGTACTATAAAGTGAGAAAACTAGCATGTGATATATAAAAAAAATGTTCTCTTGTCCTCTCCCATCAAAATAACAGGCTCGGTATTGCTTGGGCTGATTTATCAACTTTCATTTTAGTGTACACTAAGTTGGAACGTCATGGGCATTTTCTTGAGAATGATCTGCGAAAACAAACATACACTTTTAGAAGAAGAGGCAGTATCTGCTGGACTTAATCCCTTCCGAATGGCATTCCCTTTTCTTTGTGAGTCCTATCTTATTTAGATTATAAGCCTTGGGATGGGGAACTGTCAAATTAACAATTTGTAAGCTACTCTGAGAGCCTTTGTAGCTGAAGTGCAGGATATACTCTAAATGAACAAACAACTTTCTAATTTATATTCAAATAGATTTGAGATTATACATACAACATGCTTCTTTATGTGACAAATAGTTTAAACATTTTTGCATGCAAATTTTAATACTATCAGAAGTTCTGTCTAACTTAACATTTTATGAGTCATTTTCTGAGACTAGGAAAAGGAGGCAGACTGGCAGGAAGACTTGTAAATTAAGATTATGAACTGTATTTTTTCTTTTTTCTTTTTTTTTTGTAAGTCAACCAACTAACAATTTCAATAGATGGCTGGAACTGAGCAACTGAAACAAATAAATAAAAAAGCATATCTAACTTAATGAGAAGGCAGGGGATCTAACACTAATTTAGGCAGGTTCCCTCAGTTTCAGCATCAAATCGCTGTGTATGTATCTTCGGATTTTAGACTGAGTATTACATAGTATAACCTGACACAATTTTAATGGGTCCCCAAAGAATGTTGCCAAGTAGGGCATCTAATTTCCCCAAGAGTCCTGTATCCAGGGTACACAGTTCATTTTTAATTTGATGCTCTGTAATTAAGTAACCATGATGTACACCAGACTGTAACACAGGATGCTTTTGTATTTTCACATATTCACCAACATGACAAGTTTAAGATCAGTGCTGTACAGAGGTCTCTTTATTTTCCTTTGCCTCACAAAATGCCAAAGCAGTGCAGTCATCCATCAAGCTAGAATTTGGTCTACTACAAAGAAACATAAGTCATGACATGAAAGTGTTGTCATCCAATAAAGTAAGTCCCAAAGATGCTCAAAATTAGCAGGTAGCAAGTACATGGAAGCCCTTTCCTATGAATGGAATCTGATCCCTTAGTGTGCTAAAATTTTTGATTAGAAGATATTCCACCTTCTGAACCCAAATGGCACACTGCATTTTGTATAACAAGTATTTCAAAAATACTCTAATTCTGAAAAGCAGAGAGGCAGAACCTCTCTCACTCAAGGTCCATCTTCTGTTAGAGAGAAGTAGGGTTTTATCACTGATGAAGATTTGCAGGCCACCTTATATCTTTCTCTTGATGTGTCCTTCTCTTGCTCCGTCTTCTCTTTTATACCCCATTATCTATATCTATTCACCCAAGCACATTCTTCTCCTCTCTCTTTTACACCCCCAGAGCCATGTTGCCTGTTCTAGAATGTCTCTATCAAGCCTATAACCCTCATAACTGGGAAATAATCCAGAAGAAACAGAATATTATTGACTTTAAGCTTATGTCACAGAAATAGCTAACCACAATTGAGTCAAAACTCATATTTTGCTGTAATAGTTGCCCTACTCCTGGTGTTTTTATTTATTCATGCTTGTCTCTTGTACTTCTGCCACATGATCACGTATCCACTTTTGGGTTCAATAATTTCACTTTGGATGTATTCAGGAAATGTGTTTTACTAGTTACGGATATGAATAGCAATTGAACTATGCACAAAGAAAACAAATATTGTGTCCTTTGTGTACAATTAATCCATCAACTGTTTATAAAATATATCTTGTAGCTGTAGGATCAGGGTGTATTTCTGTACTCTCTCATGTAGCACTATTAGTAGAATTTCTAGCAAAACTTTTATTTTAAACTCTATCTTCCCTAGAGGGTTATTCCTTTTCTAAGGCTTCTGAAGCAGAGGCAGGAAGAACTGGCTGAAGCCATAGCCAAATGTGTATTAATTTCCATCCCCATTCCCATTTACATCTGTTCAAAACTTTTCCTCTTTAAATATTATTTTTCATTCAAACATTTTGAGAACGGAGTCTCACTGAAGTTTTTAGGAAACAGTTGTTCATCTGTGTTCCTTTTAAAACATAAATTGTGAATCTACTGGTTGCTTTTGCAGAGAAAGGTATTCTTTGTTCAGAGAAAGTAAATATTAGTTATAAAGCTACAACTCATTATGCTGCAATAATTTCCTGACAATCAACTGCCCTTACAGTCCTTTTCTTAAAAAAAACACACAGACATATTATCAGAGGGTGTGTGACTTGTAAAGGGTCCCCAAGAGGCAAAAATATTCCTTGGACTCATCAAAGCTGCCCAAACCTGGTGTATGAGAAAGGCAAAATAGTATCCCTTGGCCATTTCTGCACTACACTGTTATAGTGCTGTTATTTCACTTTCAACATCCTGTGGAATCCTAGTGTTTGCAGTTTGGAGAAGGGTCTTTAGAATTCTCAGACAGAGAACTCTTGGGCCTCAGTAAACTGCAAAACACCAGAATTCCAAAGGATGTTGAAAGTGGAATAATAGCTGTAACAAGTCTAGTGTGAAAATGGCCCTTATCACAATTTAGCCCTTGCTTGTGAATACATCAATGATATACGTACAGCACATTGTTGATATAAAAGTGGCATTATATTATTTGTTTATGCCCATAAGAACGAAATAAATAAAAATAGTTGTTAGCTGTTGCTACCTTCGTAGTGCTAAAATCACACTAGTTTTGTCACAGCGTATACTGCTAATTATTGAAAACATGTTATTACAAGGAGGAAAGACAGATTCATTTTTAATTTGTCTCTTTTTTATGATCTAAGCTGCTCCTGTGCAAGAAATTGTCTTACTCTGGAAAACAAGGTGTGGTACAAGGACTTTAAAGCAAGTAAAACAAAACAAAGAGGATAATGAAACCTGTAAGGGCTCACAGTCACCTTGAGCAAAGAAACAAGACTTGTAAGAGCACAGTCTTCATTATACCATACAGTATACTAACACCAGACAGATTTTTGACCTTCAATAATTTCATTCCTCATAATAACCATAAGTAACTTGGCTGACTGTGTAGACTCAATATTGGTTTCCATTTTCATTTAAAAAATCATTACATATTTATGTAATATAGGAAAAACTTAAGAACTGATTATTTTCATTATATCAGTTACATATAGCGAGTGCTGCATAAGCCTGTGATTATGGGTATTAAGTCATAGTTCAGTTACTTTAGTAATCCACTGCCAATACAGCATATTATTCGGAAAAAGAAAAGAAAAAGAAAGAAAGATTGTATCAAAATTTTAAAGGTGCATTTTACATCTTTCACACTATGGCAGCGCTCCACAAATTATTTTATTTCGAATGTCTGCTTTTGTAAAAGTTTTAACCCCTTTGATTTCAAGTGGCTGAAGACTTTTTTTACAAACATTTGTAGCTGAAGTCTATGCCTGTCACATCACCCTCATTCTGATCCTTGTGACTTTGCAGCAAAGTGTAACATCTTACCTACCTCTAAGATGATTTATTTGGGAAAATGCTGTCATAAATATTACCTGGACTACACCAGTCATCATCCCATCATGTGTACATCATCAAGGCAGCTCTGGAAGGCCACCAGACACTTAGTGTGACCAGACACTGTACTCCAGTATGGCCTCCAAATAATATGTACATGAAGTTGCATGTTTTAATTAAGTAATAACCACACTATACCCTAGATACTAAATTATGTTCCAGTTTAATAATTGACTCAATTCTGTTCTTCTCTACAGGTGCAGTGACTGTGATCCACATCCAATATTTCCCAAGCGAAAGAGCTTTCATTTTAATAGAGGACACAACTCACCAAAGTAAAGAAGAACACCTCCTTCAATAATGTCAACATCTCAGTCAGTAGGCAGCAAAAATGTGTGTATATCTTTGTTGGCTGCTTAGTGTGCTCTACAGGCAAACAAGTAGCTTTTATCCAGAGCATGGAAGTTTACAGTTACAGTACCAAACCCCCTTCCCCTATCAAGTAGTTTAGCACTGATACCATTACATTTTTCCTTGATTCTGTTTAAGAAACTAGTAACTTTTTAACTGATGCAGAGAAAAGTCTGTAACTATCAGTTACATATAATAGTTACTTTTTAGTTAGTTTTGAACACCATAACACTACAAGTCAGTGGCCTGTACAAAATACATCCAAATAATGAGGGCACATACACTGTTTAAGTATGAAAGTAACTAAAACCTAATTACAGCTATAACACAAAAGAGGCAAAACTATCTGTCCATAGACGAAGGCCCTTTCCGCATGTGGGAAAGGAACCGTGTGAAAACGGGACTCACCGGATTTCTTCGGCGTCCAGTTGAGTCCGTCGGGACGAGGAGCAGTATGAGCTCATCGCTCTGCACTGCTCCAGCGTCCAAAATGGCGGCTTCCGGTTGGTGGAGGCTCTTCACCAACCGGAGAAGCTTGCCAGCCTAAAGCCCACCCCCGGCAGATCTGCAGGCATGCACTAGTGCACGCCTGCAAATCTGCACCAAAGCGCGGCGACGGAGCAACACGGAGTCGCACGCTCCATGCTTTTTAAAAACCTCTAAAAAGAGGTTTTTAAAAAACACGTTGCGTGACCAGTTCCAGTTGCTCCAGAGCAGACTGAGGTGCGGAACTGCAAAAAGTAGTCTGCCCCAGTCCACTCTATGGTGGAGAAGACCTCCGTTGGAGGTCGCTCTGCACTGTTTTAATAGCCCAATGTGGAAAGGGCCAATATCTAACAGTATCACTGGCTTTGCCAATGTTACTATGCAGGGCTTCCATGTTGTGCAGCTGTGTATTGCAACCTGATAGGCCCAGGGCACACACTCATAGCCAATCAGTGATCCAAGAGGCCAGGAGGCAGCTGGGCATTGTCTAAGTGCAGTTGAACAGCTGGGAAAAAGAAAGAGCTGTCACACACACACCTTGACCTTATACTGTACGTGTTACATTAGAGGTCTGAGATGGTGATGCTTCTCCCTTTTTCCAGCTGCCAAGGTGCACCCAGATGGAACTTGGCCTGCGTAACATCTACAAAGTACATATGTGTATGTCACCAGCACAGTCTTTGCCATTATGTTACAATTGTAACACAATTTAAGTATCATGAATGTAAGGTGGGTTGACTAGAAGTAATTTGTACATTTTGACTAAAATGTAATTTGCATTGGCAAAGCTTTAGGTTCTGCCAGTGATACTGTTAGATTTTGTCTACGGACTAGTTATTTCTAACTATTTACTTCCAACTTCTGTTTTTATCTGTCCAGGTTTTATCTACAGGTATAGCCCACGGGAATGTTTCCCAATCTGGTCTATGAGCAGCATCGCTGTTGTTATTGTCACAAATATTGAGAGTGGAAAGAAACCTTTTTCAGATTAATTCTGTGCTAACTATTTCAAAGTTTATTAGGACTGGTAGAATAAAACACAGACTCTATACACCTGTACGGGGTAAAAAAAATGACAGCCACTCTTGATCTACCTCAGGGTATATCCAGTTACACATTCCAGATGGGAACTTTATAGCAGAAGGTGAAAAAATGTGTCCTTTCAGTCTGGAGCAAAAGACAAGAACTCCAGTTTTGCTTTTAGTCAGTTGTGATCTTTCTGTCTGTTTATTTATAGACAGGTTTTTCCACACTCCTGCAAACAGATAATGAGACTGAACTGCAATTGAATGACTACAGCTAGTTAAGGCTGCTAATCTTCCCTTGCTCATAATAAAAGATCTGCTTCTACATTGCTTTTGCTGTTTTTTTTCCCCTCAGAAAAGATGTACACAGCCCAAATATAAGTACGTAAAACTTTGCAAGGACTTTCACATACATTTGGGGAGGATGTGCACATACTAGCAGGGTAATTCTTCACTAATTTTGTTCTTGAAGGAAGCAATGACTAATTTTAGCAATTTTGTTCCTGCTGCAAGAAAAGTTTTCCAAGACTATTAGCAGTTCAAGAAATATAATGTCAAAATTCACAGTTTTTATTTCTTAATTTTGCATAGGAAACAGCACTAAATAGCATTTTCTGTGCAGAAAATAATGGCTGGCATTCTGTTCAAAATGTACAAAATCATAAGCCAGACTTACAATCATGTAGCTTTTGGAATTCATGCTTATGGTTGTCAATGACTGAACATAACTCCCAACACTACTTAAAGCCAGAGAGTGCCCCAGGCAAAGGTTTTCCAAAGTGTTGCAGATGGGATGCTTGCAAATACTGGTTACAGTACTCAGCCAGTTGAGCTGTGCTCTGTCACAAGCAGTGGCAGCAGGACCCTGCAGGGTTTCTCCAGCTGCCCATCGTAACATGCCTTGTAACCAGGAGAACGTTGCAGTTGTCATTTCCTAGTGCCCTGACCTTCAGTGCCTTGGATGTCCTTCAGCTGAGGCACTGCCTGGTTTAAGAAGTACGGTTTTTAGGGGAGGGTTTCATCAATGTAAGTATGTCTGACATAGATATGTCTGTTAGTGCAGGACCTAAGTCACCATTTCTGCGTAGATATTATTTTCTGCATAGAAAGTGTTGTGTCTGCACAGAAAATTTAGCAGTTGGGGGCTTACTCTGTGCAAAATCCATGCTTTTTTTTCTCATTTACATTTTAGAAATATTTTTGAATGTCCTTTCTATCCTTAGCATGTACAAATGTAAAATGTAAATATAATGAATAAGTGAACACACATCATGTATGTGTGCTAGTGAATCAGCTGGAATCGCCCATGATTCACTTTGAAATGATTGAAAAGAACCAGTGCATACTCAGTGGCAATTCCCAGTTTGTCACTATGTAACATGTGAAATCAGAATGGAGACTGAAATCAAGATATCAGAAAAAGATGAGGACTTGGAAGGGCAGCTGTGAAAGAACTAGACAAGATCCTCAAGTGTAAAGATGTATCATTGAACACTCAAGATTTGACTTGTCCATGCCATGGTATTTCCAATGTGTGGTTGTGAAAGCTGGACAGTGATAAATGCTGATAGGAGGAAAATCCACTCATTTAAAAATATGGTGCTAGATAACAGTTCTGCAGATATTGCGGACTGTTAAAAAGACAAATGAATGAGTCCTAGACCAAGTCAAGCCTGAACTCTCCCTATAATCCAAGATGACTAAACTGAGGCTATATCATGAGAAGACATGACTCACTAGAAAAGACAATAATACTTAGTAATTTAGAAGGTAGTAGAAAAAGGAAGACCACATTACAGATGGAAAGATTCACTCAAGGAAGACACGTCTCTAAATCTGCAACAGAATCTGAGCTGGGCTGTTGATGACAAAGTCACTTAGAGATTTCTCATTCGTATGGCCACCGTAGGTCAAAGTCAACTTAAAGGCAATTAAAAACAATGTGTGAAGTGGCTGGAACACAATCATAATTGTTATGCAATATTGTTTCTAAAATTTCAGGTAAAATCTCTGTAGAAGACAGAGAAGTGCTTGTGAGATTTTATTTTATTTGTCTCATGCATCAGAACAGCTGGTACTGAAAGAGAACTTGGTGCAGCTTACAGTATATTTTAATAAAAGAAGAATGCAGTTAATCACCAAACAAGATCACACAATTAAAGCAGAATTAAATTTTTAAAAGCCCTGTTTAAAAACAGTTAAAAACAAAATTTAAAAACATGCTGCTAAGAAAAGCACAATAATAGATCTCAGCAATGGGTCAGTTGCCACAAAGGCCTGTCTCAGTAAAATTAGTCTTTACCTGCCAGTGGAAGGATAACAGGAAGGGGGTTAAATTAGGTTCTCCTTGAAGGGAATCCCAGTGCCTGAAAACTGCAACCAAGATAGCATTCTTTTGAAACTCTGGCCCTTTCCGCACGAGGCGAGGGAATTGCTCCATGCCGTTACCTACCGCTTCTTCTGGAGTCCGAAGCAACATGGACTGTCCCTGAAGCCCTTCCACAGGGCTCTTCCTTGGTCCAGGGCGAATCGGAGCAGTGCGAGGTCTGTAGATCCGCACTGCTCCAGCTTCCAAAATGGCAGCTTCCGGCTTCCAAAATGGCAGCTTCCGGTTGGTCGTGGGTCCCAACCAACCACTGAAGCTCATCACGCCTAAAGCCTGCCCTCCACAGATCGCAGGCTCGCATTGGTGCAAGCCTGAGAATCTGCACAAGGGAGCAGGAACGCAATGGCGCATTCCAGGAAAATAAAGACCTGTTTTTTGTGGTCTTTAGAAAACATGCTGGAGGATCACTTGGGGTTGTTTTGGAGCGGACTGAGGTGCAGATCTCTGGTGAGTAGTCCGCTCCTAGTCCGCTCCAAGGTGCAGATGACCTCTGTGAGAGGACGCACTGCCCCGTTCTAATTGCCTGGTGCAGAAAGGGCCTCTTTCCCCAGTTCCTCTTGTGGTCCACTAAGGCCTTCTCCTCCAATAACCTGGCAACCCAGATAAAACCATCCTTTAGACATACTCAATAAGAAATTCATTTTTCAGATGTGCATACTTTATATATTTCTACACATCTGCTGCCTTGTAGTTTTTTTTTTTTTTAAATTTCATTCCCATATCTGAAACATTTCAGAAAAGTCTTGTTGGAAATAAAACAAAAATATAGACAAATTTCAGGATCTCAGGTTGCAGACTACATGTGGGCTTGAGACAATACATGCAGATGATTTTTGAAGAAATAAGTCAATAGGCAATTCTATCAGCTTAAATCCACACAACTACGGCCTGAAAAAGTATGTGGAAACTCAATAGAATTTTTTCTGAAAGGAATGCAGAAATATGATTATTTTTATGAGTCTGTGGCATTATTCCACAAATTTAAGTGCTCAGTTTTATAGATTGTGTACGTACCTGAACTATTCAGTTACGTTGAGTAGTTCTACTTCACTGTAAAAATAATATGTGAGCTATAATTATGTGAAGGGCTTTAAAACTTCTATCTGAGAAACAGCAGGCTGATGTTAGTCCAATTTTTTTTTCAGAGCTTCCCAGCCAGCATGGCAGTGGTTACTGGGGAATTTGTATTGGTTATCACTCTGCACTGCATCTGAAAAAGTGGGTTTATATCCATGAAAGCTCATGCTAAAATAAAAATGAATAAAAAAAGCAGTTGGGCCATTTCTGGACTACACTGTTATAGTGCTATTATTCCACTTTCCACATCCTATGGAATCCTGGGGTTTGCAGTTTAGGGAGGGGCATTTAGAATTCTCAGCCAGAGAGCTCCTTGGCCTCAGTTAACTACAAACCCCAGAATTCCACAGGATGTTGAAATCGGAATAATAACACTATAATAGTGTAGGGTGGAAATCGCCTTGGTCTCAAAGGTGCTGCCTTTCCCCCCCTTCTCCTCCTCCTCCTCTTTATGTGGAATCATCCAGAAAGTAACTTTCCCAAGTACCAAGCTGAACAAAGAATAGGTTCTTGAACTATTTATTTAACATTTCAGTTGCAATCATTTAAAAAAAAATGACCGAGTGATGACTGCCTCTTGATCCCAACACATTTTTAAAACATTTGAATTCTTCAAAGAGGTGTTAAGAGGCACATTCAGCATTTAGCAATGACAGCAGGACATTTGGCTATGCTTTTGTCACTGCTCAAAATCCAGATGCACTTAAGCCCAGTACATTAATAGATCTGAGCACAACCCATTTTGTGCTGAATTGTGACTACTAGGTTCTGCTCCTGTCTCTTTTTAGGTAACTGAGTATTGATTGATCTAGGATGTAGTGACAGAATGACACCTCATCAATGGTAAGAATACACACAAAACAGGTAATAACATTATGGCTCATTTGGAATGCTGTTTTATTTCTACAAAGATTCTGCTCTTAATTAAATACAGCTACAAACTCTAACAGAAAAAGGCTTATTTCTTATTTATTTATTTTTTAAAAAATACAACACAATCTTATATAGCTGTCATGCTTCATTTATAAGAGATTTCCCCCTAACATTCTTCAGTTGGATTAGCAAAAGCAAATATAGAGACAAGCCTTACAGTGGAATGCAATAACGGCAGGTTTGGAACACTAATGAAATAGCCAGGAGCAAAATTAAAAGAGAAGGCAAAAATCAGATTTTGAGCAATTTTTTTTAACTCACATACCCTCACAAAAACTAGAGTTGAAGCATCAGTACAGGTGCATTGGTTGCTATATCTGTCAACCAAGGAAATATTTTAGAGTTTTTGTGGCTAATGAGCCAAGGGTCACCACTTAACTCTGAAAGAATTTGGAAAAGCTGCTTCTTTGGACTACAGCTCCTAGAATCCTCCATGCTGACCTAGCTGTGTGGTTTACTGGTGTGTGTATGTGCTTTCAAATTGCCTGTCAACTTATGGTGACTCCATGAACTTCATGGGGCTTTGTTAGGCAAGGAATACTCTGAGTTGGTTTCGCCAGTTCCTTCCTCTGAAAAAATAGCTTACTGCACCTGTTATTTTTCTCTCATCCAAGTACTAACCAGGGCTGATCCTGCTTGGCTTCCAAGATCAGAGTGCCCTTAGAGTATTTTGGATCCCTGTGGTTTCCTCAAGTCAGATTTCATATCCCCAGCCATTTATGTCGGTGTTTGGACTAGAGACAGGATGAATATTTGGGAAATGAGATGAATGCTCAAAAATGCCAGACCCTCCCAATCAAAACTAATCCAATTCTCTGCAGGCAGGCAGAAACTTCCCACCCAACCACCCCCCCAAACAACTGTAGTATACTATGGGCTTCACTCTGTCCTCACCTTTTGGCATTCCCTGAGTTTTTTGTAAGATTGAAATCTGCCTAGAATTTCAAATAGAGCCAAGTGAGATAGCATGAAACTTGTTTGTTATTTTAAACTGCCTATCTTTGAGAAGTCTTCATTGATGCTCAACCATGGAATAAAGAGACCAGACACAAGACTGGGTTAACTAAGGGCCGCTTATTTTGACCTGCATTATTTAAATTGCATTAACCTGAAAGATACAAGATTGGGGGAGCAATATGATGCAGGTCCACTAGATGCCAGGGTCACAACGTGACAACCTGCTCTGCCTACCCATGGATGGTAACACCTCAGCCCCAGGGGCCATCCAAACTGCTTTGGTTGCTGGCTAGTCCAGCATCTTGAAAGGTAACCCAGGGACTCCCACTCAAGCTGCACAGCTCTAAAAGTGAGAGTCTTATTCCCAGGTTAACCTCAAGGGCAGCCTCCTTCATCAAACTCCCTGGGACGCAGGGCCCTAAAGAGGTGGTTCCAGAGTGCTACCCTACACCAAATGGGTGCCAATAGGTGATCACCGACATTTTATTATCCCCCATTATCCAGAGAAAGGGGCAAGCATCCACTTAGTTCCTTTCCCCCCACCAGGCCAGACAACACAGCCCTCACTGTGAGCACCAAATGACACGTATAGGGGACGAACTTCTTCAGTGTCTCCTTTGCCGCAATCACGTCTTGATTTGGTGCTTAGCACCAATCAAAAATAACACTCTAGTCTCACTCCATGGAGACCATCAAAAGCTTACCTTCCTCTGCAGTGACATTCATCATGCAAGTCCAGGTAAGTATTCTGTCTCTACATATTTGTGTGACTCTAAGGAACCGAGCTTGCCCCAAAGGTACACCCAGCATTGCATGGCAAACTCTTAAAAACAACACTAGGTGGAAACCATGGCTAAATTCATCCTGGGAACCATAGGACTCTTGCTGGCATCCATGTGGGGCTCAGTAAAACTAAAGCTAGAAGAAGTTAAAACAGATATAATTATAACAGAAGGAGAAAGGGGTGGCAAGAAAAGGGGTTTTGCATACCCTCCAACATTTCACAGATGGAAACCAGATGATGTGGCCAAGCAACATCAGAGTAGAGTGAAGCTGGTGAAGCTTACTAATGAGGAAGAAAAAATAAACAAGAGGAGGCTACAGCCGTTTGCTTTTGCCTGAGCCTTGAGAAGGGCAAGATTTTGTGCCCTCCTCTCACCTTCCCCCTGCTGAGTTAACTGAATGCAAACTACTTTGGCACTTTGAACTCACCTTGCACCAATAAAAGTAAACCAAAGACAAAGAGGGATAGTGGGAGGAGGCGAGAGAATGCAGGAGGACACTTCTCAAAAAGAGCAACAGGAAAAGTGGGCTCACAGAGGATTAATAGGGAGCATTCCTGCCAAATCAGGAGAGTTTGGGGGTATGTTTTTGGTGGGGTGTACGAGAAAATGAGTTTTCCCTGAAACTTGCTATTTCTTTCTCTCCCAAGCAAAAGAAAGGGACGGGGGCAGGGGTTGGTGAATAAAATCACAGACAGCATTTTTCAGCTTCCTTCTGTAATGGTTTTAGCACCAACTTTTAACTTAATTGGCAATTTAAAATAAATATAACAGTTAATTTCTTTCTTTTCTAATGCAAATATGATTGATTTTTTAACAAGCTTCTTAAGGAATAACTTCTTTCTTTAACTCTTTTCTGCTAACTTTCCTATCTCTCCTGAATGGCCTTCCAGAATGGGCCAGAGTGGGTTTTTCTGTGAAAAGCCCTATACTTGAAAAGAACTGTTCTGTCCCAGTACTTGAAACAACATACTCATTTGAGAATGCTTTAATTCGGTATCTATAGCACTAGCTTCAGTTTATGGTTCTGAAGGTTCTAGTAAAATAGAACTAGGAGTAGAAGTAACTATAAAACAGAAGTAGATCATGCAGACCACAAGTTGTCCCATCCGAGTAGTAATCTTTAAGAATTAGCAAGAAATTGCTCAAGGACATTTGTACAAAGAAATTTGGCTGTGCCCTGGCATGTATGAGCTTACCCTTAGCCTCTCTGTGTGAATACTGCCTTCAGAATTCACAGTTTGGAGAGAGGAGTAGCACTGAGGACATTATGGGGCATGTATGGGTTTTAAAAAAGGAGAAACTAGGTTCTGAACTTTTCCACAATTAATGCAAGTCATGTCATTTTCATACCTTTCTCCCATCGCAGGTGTGTTGGCGCGGGGGGGGAATAAGGGCATCACCCCCCCCCAAAATAAGAATTCTGTCCCTCCAACTAAATCTTTCCTTCAGTCCTCAAATGTCCAGCATTGCAAAATTAAAACTCTATAGGTATCCAAAGAAAAGGGCTTGGCACAGCTAGCACAGGAATGCAAACGCAGCAAATGTAAATTCTAGCTGTGAATGATTTTCAGCATCTCACTTTCTGCAATGTTAGAAATAAGGGGACAGGTAAAAAAAATTACTTTGGGAGGCAAAAATCTTATTTAGGAAGTGACGCTCTCATTTTGCTCCCCACCCACCCAGCCACCCACCCATAGTTACACCTCCACTCCATAGCATAGTTTAATATTTAATAGAACATTTCAGAAATATTTAAGACCATTAGAAATTTTAACACCTTTGCCTGATGAAGAGGCCAGTGGAGTTTTGAAAGCTTCCATGATATATTCCATGCTTTTTATTTGGCCGAATAAAGGTATCACTGTTTTTTGGATGTTGGAATTTGTTGTATTTTGCTATATGACCAGCATGGCTAAGCCTAAGTATATTGTTTAGAAACAGTGCTTTCCAATATATCTAAGTCTGATCTGAGATGACTATCCTAAAAACTTTCAGTTTTAAATCCAAAGGAAAGTTGTTTCAAACCTACAGCAGTTTTAGCTTCCAGACTGTATCATTTCATATGTTTAAATATGTAAAGTGCTGTTTTCTTCCAATATTTTGCAAATTCAAGAGCAGTGGGAGGATCTCTGAACACTCACCCATCCTGTTTTTACATTATAGCTTTTTTATGATAGTTATCTGCTACAGACTGCATAAACTGCAGATTTAGTATTGGATAATCATAGAATCATAGAAATGTGGAGTTGGAAGAGACAACACGGGCCATCCAGTCTAACCCCCTGCTATGCAGGAACACCCTCAAAGCACTCCTGACAGATGGCCACCCAGCCTCTGCTTAAAAACCTCCAAGGAAGGAGACTCTGCTACACTCCGAGGCAGCATATTCCACTGCCGGACAGCCCTGACTGTCAAGAAGTTCTTCCTGAGGTTCAGGTGGAATCTCCTTTCCTGCAGCTTGAATCCATTGCTCCTTGTCCTGGTCTCTGGAGCAGCAGAAAACAAGCCTTCTCCCTCCTCTACATGGCATCCCTTCAGATATTTAAACATGGCTATCATGCCCCCTCTTAACCTTCTCTTCTGCAGACTAAACATACCCAGATCTCTAAGTCTGTCCTCATAGGGCATGGCTTCCAGGACCCTCACCATTTTGGTCGCCCTTCTCTGGACTTGCTCCAGCTTGACCATGTCCTTCTTGAATTGGGGTGCCCAGAACTGGACACAGTATTCAAGATGAGGTCTAACCAAAGCAGAGTAGAGTGGTACCAGTACCTCCCTTGATCTAGACACCATACTCCTGTTGATGCAGCCGAGAATTGCATTGGCTTTCTTGGATGCTGTATCACACTGCTGACTCATGTTCAGCTTGTGATCTGTTAAGACTCCTAGATCCCTTTCACACGTACTGCTATCCAGCCACGTGTCCCCCATCCTATATTTCTGTATTTCATTTTTTCTACCTAAGTGTAGGACCTTACACTTCTCTCTGTTGAATTTCATTTTGTTAGCCTTGGCCCAGCTTTCCAATCTGTCCAGGTCATTTTGAATTTTGATCCTGTCCTCTGCCATATTAGCAACCCCTCCCAATTTGGTGTCATCTGCAAATTTGATGAGCATGCCCTCTATTCCTTCATCCAAGTCGTTGATAAAAATATTGAACAGCACTAGGCCCAGGACAGAACCCTGTGGCACCTCACTAGTCACTTCTTTCCAGGATGAAAAGCAGCCATTTGTGATCACCATTTGGGTTCGGTTGGTCAATCAATTACAAATCCAACCAACAGTAGCCCTGTCCAGCCCGCATTTTACTAGCTTCTTTGTAAGAATGTCATGGGGAACTTTGTCAAAGGCCTTACTGAAATCGAGATATGCTACATCCACAGCATTCCCTTCATCTATCAAGCTAGTAACTCTATCATAAAAAGAAATAAGATTAGTCTGGCATGACTTATTTTTGAGAAATCCATGTTGACTTCTCGTGATTACCGCATTGCTTTCTAAGTGATTAGAAACTGACTGCTTAATGATCTGCTCCAGGATCTTTCCGGGTACTGATGTCAGGCTGACTGGGCGATAATTATTTGGGTCCTCTTTTTTTCCCTTCTTGAAGATGGGGACAACATTTGCCCTCTTCCAGTCTGCTGGAACTTCTCCTGTCCTCCAAGATTTCTCAAAGATTATAGCAAGCGGTTCTGAAATGACCTCTGCCAGTTCTTTTAATATCCTAGGATGCAATTCATCTGGCCCCAGAGACTTGAATTCATCCAGTGGGGCCAGGTATTCCTGTACCACCTCTCTACCTATTATGTGCCTCATTTCCCCTGCTTCCTCACCTGCTCCACAACCGCCAGGTTGAGTGCTTGTATCCTTCTGGGAAAAAACTGAGGCGAAGAAGGTGTTAAGTAGTTCTGCCTTTTCTCTTCTCTCTGTGAGTAATTCACCATCTTCTCTGTGCAGCAACCCTATCGTCTCCTTCTTTTACCTTTTGCTGTGGATATATTTAAAAAAGTCCTTTTTATTGTTTTTAATGTCTCTGGCCAGCCTAAGTTCCTTCTGTGCTTTAGCCTTTCTGACCTCCTCCCTACATCTCCTGGCTACTTACTTAAATTCTTCTTTGGTGGTTTCCCCCTTCTTCCATTTCCTGTACATGTTTCTCTTAACACTGAGCTCAGCTAAGAGTTCTTTAGTCAACCATTCTGGTTTCTTCAGATGCTTTCCATTTTTCCTCCTTATTGGCACAGTTTTAGACTGTGCCTTCAGTATCTCCCTTTTAAGGAACTCCCATGCCTCCTGAACTCCTTTCCCTTTCACTATTCTTGGCCACAGAATTCCAACCAGGATCTCCTTGAGTTTACAGAAGTCCGCTTTATTTAAATCTAAGATGAGTGTCTGGCTACACTTATCTTCTCCCTCCCACTGAATGCCAAATTCCAATAGGACATGGTCACTCCCCCCTAAAGATCCAACCACTTCTACTTTATTAACAAGTTATTAACAAGTTCCACTTTCTGGACCATGAAATTGTCTGCAAGACAAGCAAGAAACTTGCTGGACCTTGCTGTCTTGGCAGAGTTCGACTGCCAACATATATCCGGGTAATTGAAATCTCCTATTATTACTGTATCTCTCCTTTTTGAATGTGCAGTCATTTGGTTGAGGAAGGTGTCATCAAAGTCCTCAGTCTGAGCTGGAGGTCTGTAGTAAACCCTTGCCAGAATATCCCTATTGTTTCTCGTTCCTTTAATTCTTACCCAGAAATGCAGGAACTGCAACAGCCATAATAATTTGTCACTGATTGCAGTGGCTAGGGCTGGTGAGATTTGCATCTGGAGAAGAAAATTAAGAGACAAGACATAAGAAACAGATTTAATTAGGACATATTAGGACATATTTGTCAAGAAATGTGAAGGAGAACTGTTTGAAGGAGAACTGTTTGAAAACTTCCATCTAACCTGGGCTGCAAGCCTATGTGAAACCTTCAGGGAGAACTTCCAAGGTCCAACTGAGTGATGACGTTAGATCATCATTTTCTGGCTCACTACCTCAAGGTATCACAACTCTGAGAAGACTATAAAGTTAGACCCAAAGCTGATCCCTATCCTGCCCATGGTCCCCAGAGCCCTGACCTGCAGACTCAGAAATGAACAATCACCACAGTTGCTAAACTTTGGAGAACCAGGTAAAATGGCACTGGCTTTTTTCTTTCATCATTGTTGCCCACTGAAGCAATGGAAAAGTCAGTGAGTAGGCTGGAAAAGAGAAGAAGAAAAGTGGTGGGGTGTGAGAGTTTGGGGACTTGGCAGAAAGCAGAACCCAGCTCTGATTAAAATCTGATCCCGAACAGATTTTATGTTATAACACTGTCTTACAATTTGAGGTGAGAATTATAAGCATCTTGCACGAGTACTTGTATGCTGGAGCCAAGAAAACAACGGTCACAGTGACACCTCTGTTGGGGGATTTGAAAATGCTCAGTGTCGTGACTTCAGGAGACAAGGTAAACTGAGCTCCACATTATATGAGAGGGGCTTACCAGTTTGGCTGCAGCCTTGTGCTTTATAGAACATGTAATTCTGTCCCAAGAGCAGAAACATCATGCATTATTTCTGCTTTATGATTTGCACATGCTGACATCGTACACACTAGATGAATACAAAAACAGGCACTTTTTTATAAATGGGTCTGGGGTCAGGCATTGGTTACTCTGCCCTAGACTTCGTGGATGGTAAAGCTCTACTGTTTTAATTATTCACAATTACCCAGCCTGGTATCTCTGTATATGGCTGGGCAAGAGTGCTTTCTGAAAAGCTGGATAGTCACTGTGCTAGATAAGCCAGTGGTCTCAGAATTCAGTTGAAGATAGCTTCCTAATTTATTATCAACACAAATGTTGCCAATTTTAACATAGCATATTATTTCTCTATTATCACAATCCAGGAGAGAATCCTTTCTCTGGCCTTATAGATTATCCTTTTAGAGCTTTGTTAAACAAAGTTAAGATTCAGTAATATTGCATCAATTAAATAACATCATTCTGTCATGGAATACAGTGGGAGAGATATCACAACAATATGCTATGGGCATCAAGAAACAACACTGCCATAGTTTTTCTCATTAAAAATGAAAAAAATGCATGTAAACATAAGTATAAAAACGTTTTTGGGTTGTTTCCATCTTTCTTTATCATTCATCTCTTGTGTTTATTTGCTTTTAAGGCTCTGTGTATTAGATAAGGACAGCGTAATTAACATTTCTTTTAAAATTTAAAAGAATTCAGTCTCCATCATTTTAGTGCCAGATAAACTTCAAAATATGAATGTGGCCTTTGTGTGTTACATATTAGTATGCATAGGAGACATGTTTGTATGGAATTTTTTTTAGAACTTTGTAGTCTGGCTTGCTCTAGGTCTACAGAACATATTCAAGAGAGAGAAAACTATGATGATACAAGAACAATCGTTACACCTCCATTTTTTCTTTACATATAGCCAAAAGCCATGAAGGCCCCAACTGGCTATTCCCACAGACTTCACAGAAACAGACATCTCTTGCCCATCTTCAAATAAAGTCCTGCTGGATTGAGCAAAGAGTGATAGGAAAATGGGAGCATGCAGGAAATGGGAATTTCTAAATGATCCAAATGGATCATTAGCTCCTCAACTAAAGACACTCCATCCCAGATATTGGTATATGAAACTTATATTGCCTTTTATTTAAATGTGATGCGATCATGCTGTACCAAAAGATATCTATGTCGCATCATGTTCAACCCTTGGCCATCTCGCTCATCAGCTAGTTAACCAGCAGAGATTGCCTAGGCTTTCAGGCATAGATCTTCCTCAGCACGATCTGATAATGCCAGCAATTGAACCTGAGAACATGCAAAGCAGATACTCTACCAGTGAGGAGAGGCCCTTCTTTTGTCTCTTCATAGGGGTAAGCCTCACTTTCTGTTATAGCTAAAATGTCCATTGCAGATCAGTAAAGGATTAGCGTCCAGAAACCTTAGTTTTTACAACAAGGGAAGGCAACTGTAATGGGTCCAGTAGTCAGTTTTATGCCCCTAAGATCTTTGGGTAGCCTCTCAGTCTTCCTATAAGAAAGTGGAAACAATGCAGAAGGAATCCTGCAACCTATTTAATATCCAAATTGTTGCTCTTAAAGATTCCCAGGAATGGTAACTCAACCCCTCCTTTTGGGGGAAGAAGCAGAAAAGGGGCAACCTGAGATAATCTAGAGTGGTTGTGGGCTGGAGAGTAAAACCTTGAGAAGCCACATGGGGATCTAGGGTGCATGTAGCCCTGAACCCACTTCCAATTTACACTAATGTGCAATGTAAAAATATACTCACCCTTGATTCATACTAATGTGTTGATATTAAAGATGAATAAACTGAACTGTAACATTAATAATCACAAACATATTAGTAAAAAGTTCATTTTCATCATCATTATTGGCTGGAATCCTGTTGGGCTGTTATGAATGTGTTACATGAGTTACAAACTCATGACTGTTTCATATTCATGATCCCTAAGTAGCTCTTAAGCCATTTCCACACGGGGTAATAAAAATGGTGCAGTGCACCCTCCATGGAGGACGTCTGCACCTTGGAGCAGACTGGGTCCGGACTGCTTACTGTAGATCCGCACCTCAGTCCGCTCCGGAATGACCCCAAGGGGTCCTCCAGTGTGCTTTTGAAAGACCTGATTTTTCCAGTCTTTCAAAAGCACGGAGCGCGCCGCTACGAGCCTGCTCCCTTGTGCAGATTCGCAGGCTTGCACCAATGCAAGCCTGCGATCTGCCAAGGGTGGGCTTTAGGCTGGCGAGCTTCAGCGGTTGGCTGAGACCCATGACCAACTGGAAGCTGCCATTTTGGACATTGGAGCAGAGTGAATCGACGACCATGCACTGCTCCGGAGCAGCCTGGACTGGGCCAGGGAGCCAGAAGATCCGGTAAGTAGCGGTGCAGGGCGATTCCCTTGCCCCGTGTGGAAATGGCTTTAGTTTAGGAGATACACAGGGATCAGGAAAGTCCCCCAATCTCCATTTACTGCAAAGTAGCTGTTGCAACACCTTTTGCTCTGTCTATTCAAAAGTAGCTGACTGCAGGTCTCATGCCACTTTGCATGAATGATCTCCGGCATGAGTGGGAAGTATGAGAAAGGTCACAATTAATATCCAAACCAATTTCAATGGAGATTGCACACGGGAGGGGATGGGACTCTTAGTCAGTTGCTTCCCAATCGATCAGGGAGTAGACTCCATTGATCACAGTGGCTGCTTTCCAGTAAGTGGAGACTGGGGGGAATGGTATGGGGGTCACTGTGTAGCACCCCAACTACAGTGTTTACACAAATGGAAACCTCCAACAGGATTCTAATCAGGATTCTTTCTTTCTTACCTCACTTTTCCTTTATAATTGGTATTCAATTGTAAATTACACTGGGACACTGGATTTACATGAGGACTGCGCAAGAGGAAATCTTGAACTAAAATGAAAAAAGAAAGCCTGTTACTTAGGTGGTATTATGGCATGCCCTCCCTGGCCTGATTTTGCAGGGATTGTCCCAACTTATCCTCTGCCATCCCACTTTTTGAGCTGTTTTTAAAATCTCCCAGTTTTTCTTTCCTCTTCCCACTTTTCCCCTTTGTCCTCAGCTTCAGTTTCTGCAGACTGAATTCAAAGTGCAAAGTATGCACTAAATTAACTCAGGGCAGGAGGAGAGCAGAGGAGAGGAATGAAAGGTTAAGGAGAGGAGACAAGGGAGGGGCAGAATCTTGCCCTTCCCAGTTGACTCAGGTAAAAGCAATAGGAGCCTCTCCTAGCTTGTGTGTTCTTCCACATTAGTAACTTGTGCCATCTTGACCACATTCTGATGTTGCTCAGCCACGTGTGTCCCGGGTTTCATCTTTGAAATATTGGTGGATTTGCTGTGGCAGACAGAATGGTATACTGTATGGAACTTCTCAGTGTGTGGTACTGGGGTTTAGCTTGAGATTTATGTTTGGATGGCATAGAACCATAGAAATAAGGTTCACGTACAGGGAAGATATTATTCAAAGGATAAAGCCATCATTTAAAAAAAGGAGATACATGGTACTAACTTGATACCTTCAAAGATATGTTATATATTTCTCAGTTTTCCTGTGCTAATGCAAAATGATCCAGTTTAGATTGCTTTTCCTTTATTAGTGACGCATCAGTAGTCATCAATTACCTTTATTTCTTTGATGCACATCTGACTCTTTATCATTCATACCCCTTTTGCTGTGTTTTGAACCTTTCTCATTTCTGCAAGCAATTGGTAACTGTGAAAATACTGGATTATTCTGCACAATTGTCCCACAGCAGAAAAAATCAGAAAATAAGAAGAATATATGCAACAGCCACAATGTTGCTCCCTGTCTGCTGTATTTCACTGGGATTTAATGTCATTTCTTCTCACTCCTTTTTGCTTTCCTGCAATAGGTAAATTATTTTCCAGGTCTGTGGACTGCCATGTTGTCCCAAGATTCCACTCACTGCGCAGTCAGACATGTGAACTGCTCTTTAAACTCTGAGATGAGATTTTTTCACTGAAAGCACCCCAGTCCTTTCAATCATCTCTTTAAAAGGGTCAAAGAGCAAATGCCTTGGAAAATCCAAACCATGTCTAGGAGAAAGTCTTTACATTTATGGCATTCCATGGACAATTATAGTGTGCAGTCAAAGTAATGACAGAGAACGAATGGGTGGTGGACATTATATATAGCAATTACCTGAACATCACTGTCAATTGCATGTGCTGTTTAAATTCCCATTTCTTTTGGTAACGCACCAAAGATAAATGAGGTCCTGCCAACTAAAAAAAGATTAACCTGGAAAAAACAAGTTATTTCATGTAGCATCTTCTCTTCAGCAGAATATAATGCTTAGACGGGATTCCATATATCCAGTTGCATCTTAAACTTAGATGGTTAGTTGGTGAATAACATCTCCTTTCCTACATCTTATTTGTTCAGTCCTTTAAAAATACCAAGAGCAGAGAATTTAATGCAGAGAGAAGATTTGTGATGACATTTCTTTTTATGTCAAATGTTTTTCTTGAGGGCATCAGAAAGGTTTGGAAGTCCTTAAGTATTCACATAGCTAGGTCCCCTGGAACAAATGTTGCAGTGTATCCCTGGTATATGGCTGGAAAGGCTGAAATATGGAATTTAGGATCAAAGACAGTCATTCCTGATCTCACTTGAGCATTTCTTCGGGTGCAGAATCTATTTATATATTTAGCTTTTGAACTTTTAGCAGCATAAACAGTCTGCATGAAAGCTAATGAAGCATGAGGCTTCTGGATTCGTTTGAGTACTGGATTTGGCCTGGAGAGAAATTTCAAGGGGCAATTTAAGCAGTCTGATCTGTGCTGAGAAGCAGTGGTGATTTTTGATTGGGAATCCAGACCAATATCAGGCCCACCTCTGATCTGCCACATTAATAGCTAACTGTACTGTAGAGCTGGCATAATCTCTCTGCTGAACTGCCCAATCTGCAATGGAGGTATAACAATAAATTACTTTGCAAGAGTGTTATTTGCAGACAAATCTCAGTTAACAAAGAACCTTCCTCTTACAATGCCTTTTTTCCCTACCCACTTACCCCTTTTTCTTCATTCTCTGGCTGCAACAGTTTTGTTATTTTTAAAAGCAAGATCGGTATTGGGAGGATGGTGAAGAGGGCTCAAGATACACAGCCTTTCGGTGCTGAGTTATAGCACATGTCAACAGTAAACAATGCAATAAAGCTTGAGCTGGTAAAGAATGAGAGCTGCTGTAGCTGTGTGTGCCTGCCTACAACATGTAAAGTATACAGCAGCTGCCTCCAGAATCCCTTAATGAGCATGTGTGAATAGAAAAACTCAGAAAAGTGAGGAAAGAGATAAGCCTGTCTCATCATCCCCAGCATGTTTTTTTTACAATAGTTATAGACTTATACATTTGGCCATCAAAAATATAAAGCATAAAAAAATGAACAAGAAATACAGTCATCTCTCCACATTTGCTAGAGTTAAGAAGAACACAGGACCCCTGTGAAAGTGAAAAAACCATGAGTAACTCTAGCCCCCCCCCCAAACCATATTTAACACACAGAAAAGTACAATCACCATATTCAACCCACTGTGGATTCCTTTGAGGCATCAGGGTTCCTTCACAAGGCAGAAGTGGGTCGCTGGTGGGACTTACTGCCACCTCCACTGCTGCCCCACACCATTTTTAATAGGGCCTTACAAGCCTTGTTAATAGTTTCTCAGTCTTGCAAGGCTTGCAGTCCCTTTTAAAAAGGACGTAGTGAGGCAGCAGAGGTGACAGCAAACAATCCATGAATAATCAAATCTGCAAAAGTGAAGCCCACAAATGTGGAGGGATGGCTGTATTCCTTCCTGGATGCATTTGGAAGAAATCTTCAACAGGTCTCTAGTAAATTCAAAATGGTTTTATTTACTTATGCAAGGATTCAGTGACCTGCTCATCTTATTTCCCGTGTGCACATTGTTGATTTTAGATAAAAAGTTTGCTGAAACATGCTGAAATGCTTTTTTTTAACAGCACAGGATTCCTATTCTTTACATACTATTTCTGCCTCTGGTATAAAATTTTCTCTTAAAGAAGTAATGCCCAGCAACACATCTAAGTTGTTAACTGAGATATACCTGTAGGCTACATTTCAGGGGAAGGAACTGGCAAAACCACCTCTGAGTATTCCTTGCCTAAGAAAATCCTATGAAATTCATGGAGTCACCATTAGTCAACAGGCAACTTGAAGACACATACACGCACAGAATCAACTTGTTAATGCAACTTAAAGTTGCCTCTCCCTTTTTATAAATAGACACTGTTCTTTTTATTCTTTTTTACAACATCTTGTACACACCACAATCTGGTGCCTTTTTCAAATGAAGAAATAGAGCAAGTTATTATGGGCACCTTTCAGCAGCTATGAAACTTGTCCAATGAAGACTCAGCAGTTATAATTTTGAACATAGCTATCAACATACTATAAACATTGTAGCAAAAAAATCTAATTACAACTCACATTTTGAATGTTGGACTGGGTCTTGGGAGACCCGGGCCGTTTTACACTGTAGAATTGTAGTACTATGATTCTACTTTAACTGCCATGATTACATCCTGTGGAATACTGGGATTTATAGTTTGTGAGGCATTCAGGCTCTCTGGCTGAGAATTCTAAATAACAACTAGTTCCAGAATTCCATAGGAACCATGGCAGTTAAAGTGGAATCATGTTGGTATAATTGTGTAGTGTGAAAAGAATCTAATTCTCTCTGAAAAATTCAACTCATTGAGTAGCTTTCAGCCAACCATTATCCTTCAGCCTGAACTACCATCCAGAATTGTTCTGAGGATAAAATTAGGAGGAAGACAGCCATACCTTGATCACACTGGAGGAAAGCCAGGATACAAATTATGTAAAGGTAAGTTATATAAATATGTAGCTAATAAATAAACAAACAAATAAAGACTAAAAAAACAAAGCCTACAAGACTGTGACTTCTGCAGTAAATATTTTTTATAGAGCAGAAACAGTAGTACATAAAATATCACTGTTTGTTCCTCTACTGACTTTTTAAGTGGTAGGCTTACTTGTGAAAATAAAATTCTGTTTTGTCCTTCCATTACAAAAAATATAATGTACTACCATCAGGGTATGCTAACAAGCCTTAAAAGCCACAAAATATAGGACAGAGCAGGGTGCCAGGAGGCCACCATTGATCATCCTCTTTTGCCCAAGGCAAATGTCATTCATCTCATTCAGCTAAATCTTCTTTAATAAACAGATCAATACATCCATTTTTGACAACACCATCAGATTCAGTGTGAATTTTCCTCAGTTGCCAGTGCTAGAATGTACAGCTAATGTAGGATTAAGCAGAATAATACCATAATATGTTATATTAACAATACTATAATATACTATACTATGAAAAAATGAGTGTTCAAGAAAGCCAGTGATAATGTTTTATTCCATAACTTGACATAAAATGAGGTGTACTCATAAATTCATTCCATTTCTTCTTGTAACTTTAGCCTGCATGTCACAGTCCATTTCAGCTAGACAAATTACATGGACTAGAATGGAGATAAAGCAAAGTATGTTTACCTCTCTAAGCAGCATGGATTGTAAATTAATCTATGTACAGTTGGAAAAAGATGCAGTAGGATTTTCCCATTATCTGTCTGCATTTTTATTTCATCCCTCTCAGTGGAGAAATACATTCCACACAAAACTGGTTTCCCTCCAGTAAATACATGGGTTATATATCTAGACAGCAGTTAAGTCTATACCATAAAGTCACATGCCTCAAAATGATCCACATTTTTTACAACATACTGTGAGCACCAATCATTTTTAATTTCTCCAGGTTTCAGCAACAAGTTCTCACACTATAATTTATAATTAGTGGGGAATTAGATCCATTGCACTGAAAGCTATCAAAATGCAAGCATATGAATAGAAGAAATTATAAGTTTATACATGTAACATTTATATATAATATTATACATATGCTATATTATAATCTCTAAAGATGAAAACCCCTTCCCACTCTCCAGAGCAATCTATTCCACTGTCAAACAACTCTTACAGTTAAAAAAAAGTTCTTTCTCTTTTCTTATAATTTGAATCCATTACTTTGTGTTTTACTTTCTGGATCAGCAGAAATATCAATCCATCTTCTACATTACATCCCTTCTGCTCCAGATTTTATCCAGATTTTAAAGGAGCTATCCACTATACTGAACCTATTTTGGCTACCTTACATAGTTCCTTTAAATTTTGGACTAAAACCCATCATAGCATCAACCAACTGACATGGAAGCCACCAACCACCATTGCATTCCATTGATATTTGATTTATGGAAATCTTCTTTGGCTTGTTCTTTAGTCATTAGAATTTATTTTGCCTCAGTATTCACATTCACCTGAAGGGACAATGGAGAAGATTGTAGAAGTGGCCTCTCCTGATGTGTAGTCTCTATTTTCTTTTCCTTTCAGAAAGTCCCAGAACATGCATCAGAATGTCAGTACAATCCAAGCACCTATATCACAAAAAAGTCACACTTCTTTAATCCCATCTGATAGAACCCATAATGTAGGTTTGGTCAAGTGGGTTTCATACTCATGCTTCTCTTCCACACCTTCCTGTGTTGTTCTTATCTCTTTCCTAGATTGTAAATAAGAGCCAATGTGGTACCGTAATTTGAGTTCCAGGGTTCAAATCCCAGGGTGACCTTGGGCATGTCACATTCCATCAGTCTCAGAGGAGGGCAAAGCAAACCCCCTTTGAACAAATTTTACCAAGAAAAGCCTGTGTTAGGTTTGCCTTAGGGTCACCATAAGTCAGAAACAACTTGAAAGTACACTACAACAAAGATTTTATGCCCCCTGGGGTAGAGATCAATTGTACCAATTCTAAGAAGTAGGAGAAGGTAGGTACAAGACACTATTTCTCTCTTCCTCAGAGTTAGTTCAGCCACCATTTCATTTCTAATAACTCATTTTCTGAATACACATATTTTTACAGAATTTCCTTCAGACTCATTAATGGCCATTTGTGGTCATCATGTGGAAGAAGGTAACCCTCACATAAGGTTAAAGAGTCAAATCAATTCCAGTTCGTATAAGTTGACCAGATAGTCAGTTGCTTTTAAAGTTACGCTAATAAGCAAATTGTTAACGGACTAAACTTACCAGGATCTAAGAATAACTGCTCAGATCAGTTTTTAGAGAAAAGATAACCCTGGACCTCCCTGAAATAATTTTTAGGCTGGTCTTGCCTCTTTGCTATTCACGTGAAGACAAATGAAAATTTGTTTATAAACCAAAGGGATGCCTCTTGGAGAGGATGGACAGTTCATTAGCTTTGGATGACATGGTCATACAGCCATCAAGTGTCTTGTGTGAGATTGAGTCAGCCTAGAATATGTATAGAATTGTGAATTGGGCCCAGAACGTATAAGAGAGGGCGCTTGGGCTTGTTATATCTTTTCCTTGCAAAGTGACATGACACTGTATGAAACAAGAAGAAGAACACAATAATATGGGTTATAATTGCTACTTGTTAATGCTATCATTGTATTTTGTTTGCTGAAGCTGATTGATTGATTCATTGTCCTTATTTTGCAAGGATTAAGAAGCAAATTGAATATTAGTGCAATGCATAGCCAGATGGGTGTATTCCCACAAATATGGCCAGTACCTGGGAAAGGTGACATAGTGAAGTTGGGGGAGGAGACAAAAATGCAGCACTTTTAAGGCTAACTGATTTACATGAGCTTTTATTGATACAAATGTGTCTCTTCAAATGTGTTAATAGAGTGATATTAAAGCCAAATGTTTATAAGATTTTTTAAAATATCACTCTATCAGTGCATCTGAGGAAGTGGATTGATATCCAGTGGCGGAGCATGGAGTTTGTGGAGGGGGAATGGGAGGAGGCGGGACCACTGCGCGCAGGGCATGGCTGTGGTGTGTGGGGGCATGGCCAGGACGTGTGGGCACATGGCCAGGGCGCACAGCGGCATGGCTCTGGGCTGGCATGCCCCAAAAACATTGCCGCCCAGGGTGAATCACTTTCCTCACTCCCATGTCTCGATATCAGTAAGGCCTTTGACAAAGTTCCCCATGACATCCTTGCAAAGAAGCTAGTAAAATGCGGGCTGGACAGGGCTACTGTTAGTTGGATTTGTAATTGGTTAACCGACCAAACCCAAAGGGTGATCACGAATGGCTGCTTTTCATCCTGGAGAGAAGTGACTAGCGGGGTGCCACAGGGTTCTGTCCTGGGCCTAGTACTGTTCAATATCTTCATCGACGACTTGGATGAAGGAATAGAGGGCATGCTCATCAAATTTGCAGATGACACCAAATTGGGAGGGGTTGCTAATACGCCAGAGGACAGGATCAAAATTCAAAATGACCTAGATAGATTGGAGAGCTGGGCCAAGGCTAACAAAATGAAATTCAACAGACAGAAGTGTAAGGTCCTACACTTAGGTAGAAAAAATGGAATACAGAAATATAGGATGGGGGACATGTGGCTGGATAGCAGTACGTGCGAAAGGGATCTAGGAGTCTTAATAGATCACAAGCTGAACATGAGTCAGCAGTGTGATGCGGCAGCCAAGAAAGCCAAAGCAATTCTCAGCTGCATCAATAGGAGTATGGTGTCTAGATCAAGGGAGGTACTGGTACCACTCTACTCTGCTTTCATTAGACTTCATCTTGAATACTGTGTCCAATTCTGGACATCCCAATTCAAGAAAGACATTGTTACCCTGTGTACTGGGGGTCCTGCAACGGACTCCAAACGTGCTCAACTATTGGTGGGGAAAATTAGCTCAGAGCACAAGTTAGCAAAACGAGAGGCAGGGCAATGCAGCGGAATCTTTAAACCCAATGTCTACAGGGTCAGGCCAAGTCAAGAAGCACACCAAATATGAAATAATAACTGTGATTTTATTAAATACAAGCAAACAGTGTATGCAACACACTCACACAAGTAACTATAGAAAATAAAGCTGGTAGCGGTATGGAGGATTTTAAGAGGGATTGTTGAATTGGGTGATACTACACCTGTCCAAAGCCCAGGGTAGATCACTGCGGAGGTCCATAGGTGCACAGTCTCAGAATGAGACTGAGGGGAAAGCTCGGCAGATGAAGCGGCAGCAAGGTTCAGAGCAATCCGAGGAAAGTCTTGGAAGCAGGGGTTTTTATAGGGAAAATATGACCGTCAGCTAGCCTGTACTTGGGGAAGAACAATGAGGTTTGGGTGTGAGACAATGTCTCCAAAAGGTCAGAATTTAGCATGATTGAGTTAATTCCAAATCGACAATGGAATGGCCAGTATGCAGATGCAGCATACTTGACAGTTAAGCGTCTAGCTCGTCAAGTTGCCTGCTCGGGGCAGGGAGTTCTTTGTATTAGCGTGCATCTTTAATGAGGTGTTTGTCTACGGAGGTCTCCTAAAGCGAGGACCTGGCTGAGTCTGGCCTGTCTGGGTGGAGAAAGGAATGTTCAGCAGCCATGCCTAGTTCTGTGCTTTTCCGGGGGCCTCGCAAACACTTGGCCGAGGGTGGCATAATGGGGCCGAATTGTGATATCAAACTGATATCTAGTATCTTCCAAAGTAGGGCTAGCAAACAGTGATAACAACATGGTCAAGCTGGAGCAAGTCCAGAGGAGGGCGACCAAAATGGTGAGGGGCCTGGAAGCCACGCCCTATGAGGATAGACTTAGAGAGCTGGGTATGTTTAGTCTGCAGAAGAGATGGTTAGAAGGGGACATGATAGCCATGTTTAAATATCTGAAGGGATGCCATATAGAGGAGGGAGAGGGCTTGTTTACTGCTGCTCCAGAGACCAGAACAAGGAGCAACGGATTCAAGCTGCAGGAAAGGAGATTCCACCTGAACCTCAGGAAGAACTTCCTGACGGTCAGGGCTGTCCGGCAGTGGAATATGCTGCCTCAGAGTGTGGTGGAATCTCCTTCTTTGGAGGTTTTTAAGTAGAGGCTGGATGGCCATCTGTTGGGAGTGCTTTGAGGGTGTTCCTGCATGCCAGGGGGTTGGACTGGATAGCCCATGTGGACTTTTCCAACTCTACATTTCTATGATTCTATGATTGTATGTCCCTACGTGACTGTTGATATCCACAAAAGCTCATGCTAAAAGATAAATCAGTTTTACAGTGCTAGATTTTTCTTTTTCCCCTCTTCTTTTTCATTTTTATGCTACAACAGAATTATACAGCCATTTCTTTGAAAAATAATGAAGTTGGGTTTAGCTAGGTATCATGCAAATATGCATTTTTAGAATCCAAGAAAAAAAAGAAAGAAAGAAACCCAAAGTGTTCAATTTGAATCAGCCCTAAGTAGCATCTTAAAAGGACATCCCAGATCCAAAGCAAGAAAAAGAAAGAAAGAAAGAAAGAAAGAGAGAGAAAGAGAGAGAGAGAGAGAGAGAGAGAATTCTTAGTGGCTGACTTGTATCAGCCTTAAGTAGCATCTTAAATAAGTTGCATTGCTTTCGCCTAGAGCAGCAGGATATGTGAAAGCATTCCTTTTTGCCATTGCCATGAAATAATGAAAGATATCTTGAGGATCAAGCACTGACAGCTTCATCTGTTGCTCGAGATGAAGGAGCATGAATAGTGATATTTTATGTGAAAGATGACTGTAAAAAAAAGAGGGAGGGTTTCGAGTGAATGATTAACTCATATGTCAACAAACATCTCAGTTGTATAATATTTTCCAACATTCATGCATAAAATGAACGATATAGCAGAGTTGTCAATTGACTAATATAGATTAAGCTACTCAACATGTTTGTAGTTCTTACCTCAGAGATGGGCTCATTAGACGCCAGGCTGCAAGTTTTACTGAACTCAACAAGACCTGCTTCTCAGTAGACAGAGGGGATGGCCCTCCAAGTAAATTTCGGGCAGACATATTTGTGTTTGAAAGGCACTGTCTTTAAATCCATGGAGGCACTGTCTTTAGAATTATTTAATTTGGTACTAAGATCCATAGTATAATGGATTTTACTGAGTAAAGAGATGTGACAACTAGAGTAAATATGGCTAAGGAGCAGCTGACTATAATCACTAAGCAAGTTTTGGTGAGATCCATGAGTACATTTCTCTAGTCTGAATTATACCAATATTTATTACTTATAGCTGCAACTAGAATTGATCAGTCAACTCAGTGGGATTCACTTAAACAACATTTGCCTAAATTGATTTGTCATCTAACAATTGATTTGATGGGTCTACTCTGGTTCAGACTAACCAATAGGATTCAGGTCATTATTTAATCACTGCATTTATATCCTGCCTTTCCTCTAGTGAACTCAAGGGAGCATACATAGGTCTCCCCTTCACACTCTCCATTTGACCTCAGGACAGTTATATGGGATAGCTGAGACAGTGACTGATCCAAAAACACCCAGAGAGTTTCATGTCTTCTTGAGGCCTAGAAGCATTGTTTGGACAAATAAAATTGTGTTCAAATTTTATTCCTCAATGTGAAAGTCACTGTCAATAATCTTAGTGAAATCTTGGAGAGCAAAAGAGGTCCCACAAGACTCCTGGAGGGTGACTGTTGTTCCCATCTTCAGATGGAGGCAAAAAAGAGGACCTAAACAAATACCAACCAGTCATCTTGAAAACAAAACCAGGAAAGGTTCAACAAATCATTAAAGGGTCAGTCAGATCATTAAACAGTCTGTGCACACTTGGACAGCCAGCATATTGTAGTGGTTTGAATACTAGGCTATAACTCTGGAGATCATGGAAACCCACTGGGTGACCTTGAGTGTATCATGCATACTCTCAGCCCGAGAAAACCTTTTGATGGGTTTGCCTTAAGGTCACCACGAGTTGCAAATGACTGAAGGCACACAACAACTGTGCACATTTAGAAAATAATGCTTTGATTATTAAGAGCCAGCATGAGTTTCTCCAAAAAAAGTCATGCCAAACTAATCTAATATCCTTTTTGATAAAGCACAAGCATTGTACAGTGGCCTCTCCACTTTTGCAAGGGTTCAGGGTGCAGAACTCCCATGAAAATGGGCAAAAAGGGGAATAACTCTCCACCACAGTCCCCCTCCCATTCCCTTGCCTTTTGTGCACCAGGGCCAGAGGCAATGGAATGAGAGGGGGACATCCATAGAGGAGAAGGAAGGTTTGTGCAAGCCTCCCCCCGCCATTCCCTTGCCTATTGCCTCAGCATGACTTCTCAGCTCTGAGGCCAGAGACCACACGCCTCCTTCCCATTTCTTTGCCTTTTGTCCAGGTATTTGCCTTCTTTCTCCACACCTGGCAAAATGCAAGGGAATGGAAGGGGGAGAATGCAGGGGGGCATGTGCACTGGTCACAAATAATCAAATTCATGAAAGTCAAACCCACAAATGTGGATGGAGGACTATACATCAGGAGACTGCCATGGATATAATATATCTTGATTTTAAGAAGGTTTTTGATAAGGTCCCGCATGATATTCTTGCAGCTAAGCTTGTGAATTGTGGTGTAGAGAGCACTACTGTTGTGTGGATGTATAACTGGTTATCAGACTGAACCCAGAAGGTTTCCAATGGTTTCTCTTCATCCCAGAGAGAAATGACAAGTAGGGTATCTAAGCATTCTTTGCTGGACTCAGTGTTGTTCAACATCTTTATAATGGAATAAAATATATGCTTATCAAATTTTCTATCACACCAAATTAGGAGAGGTAATGAATATTCCAGAGGACCAGATCAGAATTCAAAATGACCTTGACAGATTGGACAGCTGGGCCAAAATTAACAACATGAATTTCAACAGAGAGAAATGAAAGGTACAACATCTAAGCAGGAAAGAATGAGATACACAAATATAGGAAGGGCCTTGAAAGGATTCCATGTAAAAAATTATTGAGGGGTCTAAGTGGACTATAAGCTAAACATGAGTCAACAGTGTAATATGATGGTCAAAAAGGCCAACAGAATTGTAGGTGGCATTAATAGGAGTATAGTGTCTAGATCTGGGTAAGTAGTAGTGTCTAGATCAAGGTAACTGGTAGTGTCACTCTATTCTTCCTTGGTCAGGCCTCACCTGGAATACTGTGCCCAGTTTCAGGAATCACATTTCAGCAAGGATACTGAGAAGCTGGAATGTGTCCAAAGAAGTGCAAAAAAGATGATCAAAGGTCTGGCAATGGATCAATATGAGGAACAACTTTGGGAGCTAGGTAGGTTCAGCCTGGAGAAAACAAGGAGGTGAAAGAATAGCCATCTTTAAGTGTGTGACAGGATTTCATGTAGAAGATGGAATCTTTTACCAGACTAGAACACAAAGTAACGGATTCTAATTTCAAGAAAACAGATTCTACATGATGGTTAGGAATAACCACTTTAGTGTACAGGCTGTTCAACAATAGAATACACTGCCTTGGAGGATGGTTATCTCTCCTTGGAGGTTGGATGGCTATCCCTCAGGAACGTTTTAGTCATGTATTGGACTAGATGGCCTCTAACAATGGCAAAGACAAGCTAAAGATATATAAAGATCACTAACTCTACAAAATAGGCAAATATTAAGCAACTACTATCCATAATGCAATTTATAAACACAGCACAGATTAATACATTGTTCATTGATTATCAGAATGATCCTACACACAGGAAACAGTAAGCCCCATCAACTTAGCTGGACCATAAAGAGGTAAGGCACCATTTTGTGTATGCACCTGTGTGATGCTTGCATTCTCTCAGGTACTTGAAGGCATGGGAAGGCCTGGATTTTGTGTGGATGAGCCTTTCTCACATCCCTTTTCTTCTTTCACTTGTTATCACTTTATCACGCCTGCTGCATCTCTGCATTTTGCCACCACTGGTCAGCAAAACTCTGGTCTGACAGATGGACTGCACTGCTGTCACATAGAATCTATTGGGATTTGTTGAGATAAGATGAAGACATACAATTGAAGGTGATCTAGTTATGTCTTCGTTTCACCAGAACACCAGGAAATGCTTTAAATTACGTGCATACTTTATTTATATTATAGCATGGACAGTTTCAAAATCACCAACAGCAGCACCCCTGTGTCTTCTGCTGCTTTGCCCCTTCAGTCTTGTCTCCTGCTGCTCTCACTGGATTAGCCCTTCTCTCATTTCACACTCAAATAAGGAATCAATTTTCTATCACTCCTTCAGAATGCCCCTTGCTTTGATCATTGGGTTGGTGACTCCAGCCAAGTTTGAGAGAGAGTACACACACTGAGAAAAAATGTGCCTGACTTGTTTTTGTCCTTCATTTTTGCCAAAGAAAAATATTCTGCTTATTAGTGAACCCGTCTCAGGAAATGTAAAAGTCTTGGCACTTAGTACCAGAATATTTGGGATGTAAGAAGTTGCATTCTTTTACCTGATCTGCAGATTTACCCCCATTGTCTGAGCCTGATTCTCAAATTGCAACTCTATGTAAATATACTCTTATTATTTTAATTTTATTTGAAGTTGAAATGCCTACATTTTTTTTGTTATAAAATATCCTGAAAGAATAAACCTATCCTTGACAAATAACTTACCCTGGATTGGGACACTCAGTGTCTACACTATCAGTACTACCACTTATAAGCAGGGCACAGTAGAATGAATAGCAGAGCAAATGTGACCATGTTTACTTTGACAAAAGTCTCACCATGTATGTTCAGACTTATGATTTATTTAGAGGAATAGGCAAGCAATTTCATGTGGAAGACCACATTACTGGGTCATGATTTCTCACAGGCCACATGCCATGGGTGGAGGGGATAAATCCAAGGCCATTTTTGCACTATACTGTTATAGTGCTATTATTCCACTTTCAACACCCTATGGAATCCTGGGGTCTGCAATTTAGAGAGGGACATTTAGAATTCTCAGCCAGAGAGCTCTTTGGCCTCAGTAAACTACAAACCCCAGAATTCCACAGGATGTTGAAAGTGGAATAGTAGCACTATTACAGTGTAGTGCAGAAATAGCCTTAGAGTGGGTAGTGGTTTTTCATTCCTTCACCTCTTCTCTTTCTCCTCCTTTCCCTTGTTCACTCTTATACCTTTTCTTTACCGCTAAAATTCTTCCCATTTGGCAATTTGTCTTGGAAAAAAGGAGGACTGGGTTACTAAAAAGAGGAAGTCATGGCTGCAGTGGGTAACCTCTGGTCTCTGCACTTTGTATGTGTGCTTAGAAGTCCAGTATGAGATAACCAGAATGAAAAGTGGACTCCTGTGTACTTCAAGATCTGTAATTTACACTAACAACTCATTTCTGTGCACTATAAACTAGGTTCAGTTATTCATGTGAATAGTCCTGTGAATAACACTGCAGAAGGAACAAGTATGATTATGCTATTATTCTATATCCCTGTGTCTCTGCTGTCCAAAAGCTATTTACCACTCCTAAATCACTACAAAAATAACTTTTACACTATCTAATTACAAGCCCATGCTTTTTCCAACAAGAATTAGAGTTCTGCAGCAAGCAAGCAGCTAGCAATGAATATGTTGTTCGTGAATGCCCTGGGCTCAGATTCACAAGATTTGAAATTCTTAGTATTAAAGAAATGAACCCAAAGATGATCTTCCAATGTCAGACTAGCAGAAAGAACTGGAATCTTTGCAGATATAAATGTGGTGGGAAAAGTAACAGTTTTGGATGTTCCTCTTTGAGCTGTAATCCCTGTGTTCTCTCCTCCGCAGTTCTAGATTTGGGTGACACACATGTAAAACAGGAAAAATGGGTAGAAATTGCCTCTCACTTCTCCTCATGACTGCAAAGAACATCCCATTACATTAGTAAGTCTTCATTCATGAATGGATCACTGTGCTGAACCCATATCATCCATCTAATACCTGACAACAAGGCCCAATGTTTTTTCCTGGTAGAAAACCTCTCCATGGAATTATTGAGAAAGAAGAAAGAAAATATAAAGGAGTGAAAAGGAGCTGCAAAAGGCATCCTAACATAAGTCGAAATTACATTGGCACAGCAGCACTAATGAAGAAGCAAATAGAAGAAATTCTACATACAAAGTTTCAAACAAAATTATAGTGTTTCCATTTGTTTGTGGATTTCTGATTTAATGTCTAGGCTCTTTTCCAGCCAATAAAAAAAATTTAAGGTCTGAGACCACAGATGCCTCAAAAATGTATATATATACACACATTTTAAATTCCCAGTTGGTATTTTTGCTGTTCTCATGCTAAGGTTAAAGGTTACTGTTAAGTTCCAATATAATATTTTCATGGTTCATATGAATCTGTATTACTTTACATTTTTGTTGGCAGCTTTCATTAAGCCCTTGTGAGTCTTAGAAGCCATCAGACTTTCCTGCTGTTGAGAGATATACTTTCCATAAAGTAACCTAATACAAAAATAATTGACTCTGATTTGCTTTGCTAATAGAGAGAGAATATGCTAAAAAGAGGAAACCCATATTTGTGGCTGTATCGCTCAATGAGGAATTAAAGAGTTATACAGAGGGACTGAGACGTAGGAGGTAGGCTATAATGGACTGTACCAACTCTTACCGTTTCATATCCGACAGACATCTGATTTAGTTAGAATACTGAATTGAACTTAGACTTCTTGTTTGGTAAGTGCTCTAAAGAGGGTGTGGTAGGAAAAGGCCAATACCACAGATTCTGCTCCAGTTAATTTCCAGCACAAAGTGGAATGAATTCATTCTGTTTTGCTGAAATGCTGAAGTAGATCTGAGGATCTGGAATGGCTGTTGTAATAAATTAATGTCACTTCACCTTCTTACCTCTGTCTGAGAAACTGTGGTAGGTGTTTGTCTACCCTAGCCAGGGCTGTGTGACAGCAGACCCCACATATCCATATGGTATTCTCAGAAGCAAGCAAGGGGATAATTTAATTCCCCCCTCCTTTATAATTTTTCCAGTCTAAGAACACTTCCAGTTTAAGAGAGAGACATACTTCATTTCAAAGGTGGCATCTCACCTTGCAACTTGAAGTCTCAGATAGTGTCAAAATCATGACTAGGTGATTGTGCATATCAAACAGTTACCTAGCCATAACATTTCCATCAGGTTTGGGAGAGGGTCAGGCTAGGAGAAGTAACTTAGTTAAGTAGCTAGTTATGTATAAACTGATACAAGATTCTGGCCTACATTTTCGGGATTTGATTGTCCAAACCTTATTGGTGCCAGAAGAGAGGTAAAAGGTCTCCCACACCCATACAGTTCTTTTTTTAAAAAGAAGAATAATCTAAATAATGCTTTTAACGTGACTTGCTGAGATATTAATAAAAAGATTCATTATTACAAGTTTAAATGTCAAGTTGTTTTCCCTAAAGCAGCACTTTCCACAAAATCTATGTGTAATCTTAGAAACATTCTCAGAATATGCCTTGTTTGTCTTGGCTGTTCCAAATGTATATCACTTTTCAGATTTCCACTTTCAGAAACATGATCTTGACATCACATCTTTGCATACTTTCTGATGTGGCATTTCCCCATAATGTTTTGATAAGTAAATGTTTCTTTGATATCACTGATTTCCCTTCTTAGGTGTCCAAACATATCACACTGAAGTATTAATGAAAGCATAGTTAACCAAAATAGAGACAATCTATATGTGAGTTAGCCCTTATCCAAATGCCTTTACAACAGTAAATATAATGCTTATATTCTTAGGGATAAAACAGCTGTGGTATGCAAGGTATAAGGGAAAATTCATTTTAAATGTCAGTGAAAGACATAAGCTAGTCAGAGAAGGCAACAATGATCCACAGCTTCAGGTTTGTTTGTAAGTGAGTGTGTGAGTGTGTGTGTGTGTGTGTGTGTGTGTGTAGTTTAATGATGGAAGAATTACTCTTGTTATTGTCTGTGATTCATGTAATGACTGTCCCATTGCCTTCCACGTATATGCCAAAACTGATCTTGTTCACTTAAAGAATAAGTCTGATGCTATCAACTATGGACTGGCTACAGCTATTACAGTATCCTTAAATAAGCAACCTTAGTATTAAAATAATAACCTTGAACATAGATAGGAACAGGCTCTTGGAAACAGCCAAAGTTTACCCTCCCTCCTTTCCACTGAAATGGCTCCCCTGAGTGCATTTCTCCATATTTCTGTTTGCCATCTAAGTGGTAATGGGCAAGAATCCAATGTATGTCAAGACATGTTGAAAAAGTTAGACTAATCGCTTGACTTCACTGTTATTTAGCCTATTATGCAAATCCCCAAAGTGCCAGGGAATATCAAGAAAGATTGCTTCAGATAATATGCCTCCTTTAACGCTTTGGAATGACTAAAATTACAAAGCCAAATATTATGGCTCTTGGGTTTGAACCAAACTTGAGCACAAACTCCAGTATAAATTTCCCCACAATCTCACATATTGATCTTTGTTGGGGAATTTGACAAGCACTCATTATCCAAAACACATGCACAGTTCATATGGAATTATTCAGACAATGGTGAGACCGTCTTTGTAAGAAGAGGTATCTTTCCTGCCTCCATGATGCCACTGTCTATGTCTTTCATGTACACATATATGTCCTTTTATGATCTTTGCACAAGGGGCTATCCAGTACTCTTTGCACATTGCCTCCCCACCTCTGCAACCCTGCTGAAAAGGGCAGACAAGGCCTTCATTTAATGCCTGGAGGAAGGGGTAGATTGTCCGCAAACCATCTAGCTGCAGCCAGAGATTGCGAGAGGTGATGTCTCTCACAATTCTCTGGTGTACTCACTGAAGATTTGGAAGTGGAACAGCTGCTGTTAGCTCTCAGTTACAGAAGAGTAGCCAGGTGGTTCCCAAGTGCCCTCCCAACATTAAATGGCAAAGGCAAGGCAAGCTTAGCTTTTCAAATAAAACTACACGGGCAGATGTGTGCTCTTCCAGATATTTCGGGCTGCACCTCCCAGTAGCCCTAGCCATCAGAGCTGGGAGTTTCAATGACATCTGGAAGACCATACAATTCCCACACCATCTTTGAAAATATGTCCTTATTTAAAAGACAGCAGAATAAATCCTTGTCTACTGTTGTTCAGTCTAACTTCCAAAATGTTCCACCACAACCCTGTAATTATACTGATAATTAATTTTGTAATAATCCCCCTTATAAGGAGAAATAATTTTTACTGAGCAGCTTTACAAGTGTTTCAGCAGCTACACTAGAGTTAAGACGGTTGAAGCTCCACAGCTAACAGTTCCACAAGCTTTATTGTTAAGACAGTAGTCAGTTGTTTTACTGCCAAGCGAGGCCAGAAAGTGTAGTCTAACACTTTTGCTTGTAGTTTCTTTACACATACTCACAGAATAGTTGCTGGCTTGCATGTGTGTGTGAAAGAGGGAAAGACCAATATAAAACTCAAAGCAGTATTTCTGTTAATAAATGGAAGGTGTCAGGCTACCCATTTAAAAGTTTTCCATCTACACTAACCATTTCATCAAGTGGTACAGATGCTTTAGAAAGCCCTTTTACTCACTTTTTTCTTTAGGTAATTGTGACAAGGTCATTAAACATACGTAGAGGTTCTATGACATCATATGAGATCAAAGCTTTCTTCGCAAACAGACATGCAAAAGGCTTTATATACTCTGTGATAGACATGCTGCATTATATAGAAATTCTGAGGGGGAAACCAGATTTTGCTCTAATAAAAGCTAGATCTCATTAAGTGCAGGATTTATGCAAACTGAAAGTCCATGTCTTTGGATTATTTATTTCTCTACTGCTAGACACAGAAGAGGGAAACTCAAGGGGAACTCATACATATAACACATGACTGTCTCATGAGTCTTAGTGCTTTCTTGAGACATTGTTTGCTCCCTTTAAATGTTATATAGTATATCATTCATAGATGGATAGAGTGTGTGTGTGTGTATATATACACACCTATAGTATATAGTACATAACATACACACACATACTTACATACATATATATGTAAATAGTATATTTACAGCTGTTTAGTCTTTACTCTCAAATCTAATAGGATTAACATGAACGTCTTATTGTGCTCATGCAATTTAGAATGCTGCTGTTGACCTTTAGAGGACGTATAAGATGATTAAATGGGGTTGGACATAATGGTAGTGTTTTTAATCCTTCTGCCATTTCAGCTAAACTGTCCTTGCTTAGTTTCATCTTGAATGATATCATACCTAGTTCCATATATTCCAGGAAAATTTTCTGCTTTAGAAGATTCAGGCAGCTAACATATTTGTCTGGTTAAATGTTTATTCCACACTTAAAACAAGATAGATATAGATGATATAGATATAGATATGGATATAGATGTAAATGTAAATATAGATATAGATATACATAAATATACAGATATAATTTCTGTATTCAGCAGTTGTTCATTTGCATGGCTAAGAGTTCAGACATAGGATGTATTAATGCCATTTCTGCAACTGAACTCAAGCTGAAAGAATGTTCAGCTGTTGACATGCTCAGAAGGAAAAGGAAAGTCTGAAGCTGCAGAACATACATTATAGGTTCGTGTAGGTTCATGAAATGTGAGAAGCATGAATAAGGAGAAGCTAAGCGTATTAAAACAGGAAATGGAATGAATAAACATTGCAAAACTCAGGATGAGTCAGCTAAAGTAAACAGGGACAGGACATTTTCAGTCAGACAATTACACAGTGTTTTAGTCAGGAAATGAAAATCTAAGAAGAAATGAGATGGCACTGTGAATGGTGAAGAGAGATATAACCATAATCCAAGTTTATGCTCAAACTACAGAAGCAAAAGAAGAAAATATTGAAAGATTCTTTGCTGAAGTCCATGAGATAATTGATCATACACCCAAATAGGACTTGTTGTTAATCGTAGGTGATTAGAATGCAAAAGCAGGAAACAGAGCAGAATCAAAGATTGTAGGAAAATGTGACCTAGGATCAAGAAATGAAGAGGAGAGTGACTGACTGAATTTTGGAAGTCCAACTGTTTGTTCATTAAAAACATTCTACAAGCAACCAAAAAGGTGACATGGACATCATCTGATAGCCAATATAAAAAATCAAATAGACTACATAATTGGAAACAGAAGATGGAGAAGCTAGATTAAAGCTAAAGAGCAATACCAAACCAATCATCATGCCAAACTCCAACCCTGAAGAACATTCCTGCAGCATTTAAAGATAATGTAATAGATGTGCACTATTAAGCCTAATTGACCAGGAGCCAGAAGAACTCTAGATTGACGCCAAGGACATTGCAGATACTATCTGCAGCCAAAATAAAAGAGAAGCAGATGAGAAGCAAAAGTCAAGGGTGACAGAAACAGAGTCAAAACCCTAAATGCAACAATTCAGCAACTTGGGCCAGAGAGAAGGAGAACTACTATAATAGTCAGTGCAGAGAAATAGAACATGACAACAGCAACAACAAATAGAACAAGAGATTTCTTCCACACGATCTGAGAAAATCAAAGTGAAATTTACACCAGAAATAGGGATGCTCTACAACTAGCAGGGGAATAAATTAAAAAAAATTGATGGAAACAATAAATTGAAGAACTATATAAAAGAGATAAAAGGATGACAGATTCATTCAAGGAAGAGGCATTTGAAGATGAACTTCTAATTTTAGAAAATGATGTGGAAGTTGGACTCAGAGCACTTAGGAGAAGTAACTCACCAGAAATAGATGGCATACCAATAGATCTGCTTCAGGCTATAAGACAGAATCTGCTCTAGTTCTAACTAAAATCTGTCAAAATGTATGGAAAACAAATGAAAGGCCCCAAATCAGAAATGCTTAATATACATTCCAATCCTGAAAAAAAGGGACATCAAGATTTGCAGTAACCATGGGACTACTGCATTAGTTTCCCATGCAAGCAAAGTGATGTTCAAAATTCTACAACAAATACTTTTACCATACATGGAGCAAGAAATGTTAGATGTCCAAGCTTGGTTTAGGAAAGAAAGGGATAATACTGCAAATATATGATGGTCAATGGAGTGCTCCATAGACTTTCAGAAGAAAATCAGCCTCTGCTTTATAGTTTGCAGGAAAGCATTTGATTGCATAGATCATGAAAAACTATGGGTTGATTTTTAAAAGAAACAGGCATGCCACAGCATTTAACTGTCTTGCTGCATAACTTGTAGTTCAACAAAAGGCTACTGACAGGACAGAATACAGAGAAAATGAATGGTTTCTAACAGGCAAGGGGGTCAGGCAAGGTGGCATTTTATCACCCTATCTGTCAGGTAGTCCTCCATACTTTAGTTATGGGACATGTAGTAGAAGTTAAGTAGCAGCTTGCTTGTAACAAGGTATGAGAACCAGAGACCATTAGATAAACAAGGCTAGGAATGTAGTGATAAGTGCTGCCAGGCTAAACCAGAACTTCAAAGTCTCTTGCAGGTGGGATGCGAAACTCTTTGCCTTTTATGTTTTGAATTTTGCTAATCACCTCCAGTTCACTCACTGAAGTCCTGTACTATGTATCACGCTCCTAATAAATAGTGTTTATGCACTGTTATATTTGTGTGTCTTAGGCTGAACATATCATATGTAAAGCAGGATTAAACTCTAAGGAAGGAGGCATGAATACTATAAGGAACATCAGCAATGTAAGATACGCAGATGACACCATCCTACTGGCAGAAAATAGCAAAGACCTGGAACAACTACTGAGAAAGAAAGTACAAAGGCAGGTTTACATTTGAACATGAAGAAAAGAAAAATAACGACCACGGATGATTTACATAAGTTTAAAGCGGATGATATAGATATTGAAATAGTTCAGGATTTTCTATATTCTAGCTCAGCCATTAATCAGAATGGAGACTGCAGTCAAGGGATCAAAAGAAGACTAGAAAGGGCACCTAGGAAGAACTAGAAAAGATCTTGAAATCTAAAGATAATCATTGAATACTAAAGTTAGGATGGTCCCCATCATGGTATTTCCAAATTCCACGTATAAATGTGAAAGCTGGACAATGAAGAAAGCTGAAAGGAAGAAAATCAACTCATTCGAAATGTGATGCTGGAGAAAAGTTCTATGGATACTGTGAATTGTAAAAAAGGCAAATAAGTGGGTCCTAAAGCATACAGCTCTCCTTAGAAGCCAAGATGACTAAACCGAGACTATCATGTTTTGGACATATGAGAAGACATAAGTCACTAGCAAAGACTATAATTCTTGGTAAGGCAGAAAATAATAGGGAAAGAGAAAAGCTGCATTATAAATGGAATAGAATCAATCAAGGAAGCCACGGCAAAACCTGAAGAGGGCTGTTGAGGATCAGGTGACTTGGAAGTCTATCGTTCATAAGGTCACTGTAAGTTAATGTCACTTTGACAGCAGTTAACAACAAGGGAAGCAAAAGGGTACATTCTTTATAGTATAATTTCTACATTGTATTTGCTTCTAATTTGTATTTTTTATATATATATATAGGTCTTTAAGATTTGTACCCAAGTGGTGTGGTACAACTAAGCACCACCAACAGAAGAGTTCTGCAGGCATGTCTTACATTGATATTTCCTTGGATGCTTGGAACCTAGGAGACAGTGCTTATGTGTCTAATTTAATGTATACATTGTTGTATTGTTCTGTGTGTCTGCATGTTTCACTGGCAAAGACAATAATGCTTGGTAAGGTAGAAAATATCATGTGACTCATACACACGTGTATGGTTACATGTATTATGACTTAAACTGTGACTGTGTTTGCAATGCTCAAAACTAGTTGAACCCACAGAACCCAAACAGATGTACACTGACACTAGGCCACCGGAACCTGTGTGGTATCCAAGACCTTTCCAGCCTAAGAATCCCACCCTGACCAGCCTTTGTATAACGGCTGTGCCCTTGGTTTAGATATGACATAATTTGACTCCTCCCTCACATCACTCCTTCTCCACCTCTTTCAAAACAAAACAACTTCTTTTGCTGGCCGATCTCTCTTGGTGGAGGAAAGTAGATCATTCTGTCCCTGATTTCTAAGAATGCTAGTTCAGCCAAAACGAGTCTTTGTTCTATTTCTGCTGCTCCACAGCTGTACAGAGTTGGATTGTAGCATAATGGTTGCTAGAGCATAACCTCTAATTGTCTTTATTTGGCAATTAATCCTCTGTCATTTAACTTTTTCAGCTGTTTTTAGAATGCCCAGTTTTTCTCTTCTTCTTCTGCTTTTCCCCTTTGTCTTCAGTTTACTTCAGTTACTGCAAGCTGAGTTCAAGTGCAAAATCACTTTGCATGCAGTTAAGGCAGGAAAGGACAGGAGGGGTGGAACCTTGCCCATTCCATTGAGCTCAGGCAAAAACAAACTGCTGAAGCCTCTCTTAGCTTGTGTGCTCTTCCTCCTTTATAACTTTGGACATTTTGGCCACGCAGGTCCCAGTTTTCATCTGTGAAATGTTAGAGGGCGTGCTGGAGATTCTTGACCTTCTTTCTGCATGAGCAGCCAAAAGGACAAGTATGGCTCTTTGACAGGCTGCATGCTTTTTCATAATGTGACTCAGAGGTGTATAGAAAATAGATAAGGATCTACAGGTAGTATGTTGGAGATTTGCAGTGTATTGCAAAGGATTTCTGCAGCCTAGTTAACAGAATAACCCCCCATTCAATTGATTCAGCAGGAGGAGGGGAGGAGGGGCAGAATCTTGTCCTTTCCTGTAAGCTCAGGTAAAAACAAGCCACTATAGCTTTTCTGAGGCTATGGGCCTTTTTGCACTACACTGTTACACTGCTATTATCCCACTTTCAACATCCTATGGAATCGTGGGATTTGCAGTTTAGGGAGGGACATTCAGAATTCTCAGCCGGAGAGCTCTTTGGCCTCAGTAAACTACAAACCCCAGAATTCCACAGGATGTAGAAAGAGGAATAATAGCACTATAACGGTATTGTGCAGAGAGTCCCTGTATGTTCCTCCTCACTTTTGCTATCTTGACCACACTCTGACGTTGCTTGACTGTATACGTTCGGAATTTTCACCTGTGAAATTCTGGAAGGTATGACCTCCCCCTCTTTTTTTCCTCTCTCTGCAATTTACTAATTGTGGTGTTGTTCCTTGTTTAGTCAAGCATACACTGGTATTCCTCCGACTTACAAAGTGAGACACTGAAGATCATAAGTACTCTTAACTCTTACAATTCCTGTGTTCACATTGTCTTGGCAGCTTTCCCCTGCTTCCCCTCTTTGGATGTGTCCTTACAAGTTCAAGCAAGATTTCAAGCCATTGTGATGCTAAAAAATGAGGGTCATGAAGAAAAATTCCACAGGGGAGGGGAGGATTATCATTTGGAAGAGCGATTCTCTCATTTGTCATCCCCTGCCGCTACACGCCTGCCATGATGGCTGGGCGATTCTGGGAGTTGTAGTTCAAAAAAGAACTTTCTCAGACTCTGAATGGTCCAGATTTAATTTTCAAGCTGGCTAATTTTTTAATTTTGGCAGCATATTCAGTAATCATATGGAAGGTGCCTGGGCTCCTTGTGAGGAAGGATGAGTTATAAAGCCAAATGAATAAATAAGCAATACTGGTGCCTCTGGGGCATCCGTTTTGGGTTGGTTTCCTCTGAACGCCCACTAGTCTGGAAAAGTCCCACTTCCCACAAAGCCGATGCCAATTCACTGTGTAGCATTTTATCAGTACACTGAAAAATGCTGTTGAAACCCATTCACAACGAGAAGATGATATGTTCTAAGATTAATATTATTGAAGTCATGTGCTTCGACATGAAGTAAACCTCAAAGTCCACAAAATATAATTTATTTTTATTTGTATTCATTCTAAAGCCTTCAAGCCATGGCTAATTTTTGAAAATGACTTTTCCATGGCCCAAATTATTTATTGGAAGAGGCACTGGAGCAAATCTAATATAGTTCAAAGATGCAAATATATTTGCCAAATGTAAATGTTTTTGTTTAAGAATAATCTAATGGGGATTCACAATGGCAGCCTTTAAAAAGTAATAAGCTAATGCTTTCCATTCCTACATACAAGGGAAACAAATCAATCATTATTCCTTTGATGTTGACGGGGAAATTAGTGAGCTTTGTGGAAATGTGGAACCCTATATTCTGTGTTCTGAGTGGAATTCTCATAATGGTCTCAATTTTACACAGAGAAAGTTGAGGAGGCATGGTGTCCCATCCTAAGTGACAGGTAAAACAGTCTGGATATATCCAGAGCTTAGAAACATTATTTTTAGACTATGGTTATTTCTGCACTACACTGTTATAGTGCTATTATTCCACTTTTAACATCCTATGGAATCCTGGGAATTGCTGTTGAGAGAGTGGTGTCTTTGGCCTCAGTAAACTGCAAACCCCAGAATTCCACAGGATGTTGAAAGCGGAATAATAGCACTATAACAGTGTAGTGTGGAAATGGCCTTCAACTCCAACCATTTCCCTGCAGGAGGTATGCTGGGTGTTGTAGTTCAGAAAGTAGCTTGTGGGTATATATGCAAAAAGGGAGCAGAGAAGTAGGAATTTCAGTCTTGAACCAATTTATTTACTGGACAATCTCTGAATTATTTACTGTTCAAGGACCTATTAGATTGCTGGCATTCTAATGGAAAGAAAAGGGCAGATAAATATATTGCTGAGGGAAAAAGAAATAGGCCATTAGGAACTTCAAAGAGAAGAAAATGCCAAGGAGATATCCTATCCCATCAAACTATTTGATAACATGTCCCATTACATGGGACAGTGGCCCCTTCCACAGCAACTCTTTGACTTTCAGTGGTATGTTTATTGACAGAAAGCGTAACTCTACAGCCTGTGGCATTAAAAACCTGGCTCTTGAAACAAAGATGGGATTTAGAGAAGAGACAAGCCTTAGGATATTTTAAAAGATGATTTCATTCTTCTGGTGTTTTTTTTTCTTGAAACAAAGAAGGTTCAAAAGCAAATAAAGACGTTAAGATCCAAAGTCGTGGTTCTTGAACAGGTCCATGGGGAAGAGAGTTTTAAGTCTCTATTTGAATCTGGCACTGAGCCATCATGGAGCATTAGCCTTATTTCTCTTCTGGGAAGAAAATGTAGAGATTTACCTCCAGATGAGTCAACTCCTGACTAGAGCCTGTGAAAGTTACTTTTTGGACTACAGGAAACAGAATCCTCCAGCCTGCCAGCATGCCCAGTTGTCATGCTTGCTAAAACTCTAAATAATAATCATAAAAAAGTAATTGTTCCAAGCTTAGCTCTCAACTTTACAGTTTCCTGCAATCAGAGTCCCAAATCCAATTACTAGCCCCTTCTAGAACAGACCCATTGAGACAAATGCTGGATAAGTCACCACTTATGTAAATCCCATTGAGCCAGTGAGGCTACTCTAGTGGGGGCTAGCAATTGGATGTGGAGCAGAAGTCAGGATCTTTTGGCCTTCTAGAGGCTGCTGAATTACAAATCCTGTCAGCCCTAGTGAGGATACCCAAACAATAAATGCTGGGATTTGCAATCCAACCACACCTGGAAGGCTGAATTATCACCTCTCCTAATGTAGACTATCCTTAAATTGCCACTTATCCCAGCTTCTTGACAATCTTAGGTCATTTCCACACTTACCGTGATCCCATTGTCCTCCTGCCACAATCCTGGCAGCACCTTTTCTGGGAAGGAAGCACAACAGGAGCACTCCCCTCCATACCTGGCTCATTCCCTGCAGAAGAGAGAGCGACTGACGCACGTTACTTTCCGCAGTGCAGCCGAGCTCTTTCCCATGCTGTTTTGGGGAGGAAGCACCTCCATTGCCCTTCTGAATGGCCAGGAAGGATGGGAGCATCACACAATCTTGGGTACTTAACAGTTTTTTTCTGTTTAGTGAATATCCTGTGGATTAAAAATGCTGTGACATTTGCCCCAGTTGAAAATCCATTTGATGAGCATGTCATGACTTGGCAAAGTATGACTCATTCCCTAGGGGATATGGAATAAAGGACTAAGCCATGATAGTGAAAACATAACAAGGGGTTGCATTAACCAAAGTCCCTGAGTATCAAGGTCAGAGACCTGGGTGGCGAGCCAGCCCGGAGAAGAGAGTGGGAGAGCCAGCAAAGTCCAGCCAGGAAGAGACAAGCAAGCACTTACTCCAGGAAGTTCATTTACCAGAGCACTAAGCGAAGCCATAGTTCCAAAGCCAAGGGTCAAGAGTCCAGAGATCAATTCAAGATATCAGGAACCAGGTACTGGGAGCAAGGTACAGGCAAGAGGAAGGCTTGTAAGAAGTTTGCTACAAGCAAAGAGAAGCTTCCAGGCAGGCAGTTACATAGCCCCAGGCACAAGTGTGCCCAGTCACCACTTCTTAAACTTAGCCAAGGAAGCCTCCCTTTGCACAGCCCTCTTGAGTCTCCACCTTGATTGGGGGCTTATTGAACCAGGCTCCAGAGCCTCTTCAGAATCCGATCCCTGTTGCCCTAAAAGGAGCAGGCAGAGGAAAGTCCATGCCTGCTTGGTCCATGGCAGCAGGGGGAGCTCTTGAGCTGCAGGACTCATCTCCAGCCAGAGCCACAGGGACCAACAGCTGCTGCTTGTCATCTCCACCCTGAGCAACAGGGACCAACAGCTGCTCCTTGTCATCAGCAGCTCTGACAGGGGCTTCAGTTATCACATTGAGTGATGACATGGAAGCAGGTGTGTATATAAGAGGGGCATGAGTGCTTACTCTCTCTTTGACTCTCTGCATCTCGTATCTCTGCTCCTGAAACTCTATGCTGAATCTCTGCCTGTGAATCTGTGTATCCTATGTACAGATGTATATACTGCAACTTTGAAGATTAAAACCTCCAGGTATTTTGGATGACAAACTCTGTGTCCGTGAGTTTACTAACCAGTGGGTAGAGGGGTCAGAGCTGGTGCTGTAGTTGTACTCTGCTGACACTCTTTTTGTTGTTTGGAAGCTCGGCTATGTTATGCTTGCCTCTGAGACACTTTTTGTCCAGAGAGCAGTGGTTCCAGGGAGGATTTTGTGCGGGTGCTGGAAATCCATCTCCTGTTATATCCTGCAACCACAACGAGTAGGGGCAGGATGGCAGCAGGACCGTGATGATGTCATGCGAAAGTACAACCCATGGACTGCTGCTGTCTCATCCCCATAGTGGGACTGTGACACCATGCCAAAATGGCCTCAATTTCACCAAATGAAAATTAAAGGCAGAGATGTATCTAAAGGTTTGAATACCACTGATAACTGCCTCTATTCCATTTCTCTGAAGCATCCCATCACTTCTCTTTCTTTTTGTTATGAGCCAGTCTGCCCTGTTCTGCACCCAACAGTTGATTCACTTTCATAGCTGGAATGTGATACCACAAGGAAGTGGGCCGAAAATAAGCTTTGGAGACAGGCTGCACGGTGCTAACTTCAGGCAAAGCAAAGTTCATTACCATACGTAGGGTCTCTTTTGTTTGAAAACAGCAAAAGCCATCAGCAAGAATTGGGTCCAGGGTTTTTTTGAGGGGAAGGGGTAAATATTACAAAAGGTGCCCTCAATAAGACCAATCCTCCATGTGTGGGAACATAACAAGCTTCCATAAACTGAGTCAGACCATTGGTCTATCTAGCCCCAGTATCATCAACTTTGACTGGCAGCAGCCTTTCAGGATTTCTGGCCAGATCTCCTAAACCTACCTGGAGATCTCTGGTATTGCTGGTGGTCTTCCATCCAAGAACTAACTAGATCCAACCCTTCGTAGCTTTCAAATACTGACGAGACGAAAAACTAGTTGTTTTTAGGGTAGTACCATTGTGATTTTAACACCAGTCATTTTCTACTGTTTCTCTCTGAGTCAACACCAGACTCAGCATGGAATTCTCATGATACGTCTTCCCTATGAGATTTTGATACTGTCCATGAGCAGACTTCACTGTCACCCCTCCCCCACCCTTGTGGTGATATTAGCTGCTGCTGCTAAGTGGCTCACCCACACACATAGATAGACAAGATGTATTTTCTGGGCACGTGGCTGTAACGAAAGGGAGCCACACCAGGACTCAGCTCCATTCTGTGCTGGCCTGCTGCCGTGTTAGCTTCCCCCAGTTGCAGTGCCCAACTCAACACTAACATCAGTGAGAACACCTCTCATTTCTCTTCTGAAGTACTTATTAGTTAACACTCTCGGATCTGCTGTTCAAGATCGGTTGTAACCTTTGATAATAAATTATTATTGTACTATGATTCCGTGGCTCCATCCTATGCAGTCCTGCAATTTGGCATTTAGGGAGAGGTACTGAGAATTTTCAGCCAGACAGATCCTCTAATTCCTCCTTAAACTGCAAACCCCAGGATTCCATAGGATGTTGAAAGTTGAGTAATAGCACTATAACAGCTAGTACAGAAATGGACATAGTTAATTATGTCAAGGTGAAAAAGGAAAAAGCCAGCGAAGAAAAATATATAGATAAGCAGAGATAGCTACACACAGCTATGGAAGCATGCCCAGCAGCAGAGAATACCTTAGCAGCAAATGCACTAAGCCAGTAACACTCACCCACTCCACTTATAATCTTCCAATATGGAGGCTCCTTATTCATTGTTACAAAATATATACAATATTTACAAAGTCCAGATGGCATTCCAGCATTTCTAGCTTGCTCTTTCCAGCAGAGCCTCCATCGACATGCTTCAGGCAACATGTGCAACTGTTGGCTAGGATTGTGCTACCTTTATACAGACACCATACAGACGCCTAGCCAATCCTGGCCAACCCTTGCATTGTCTGCACCTGGTGCTCATCAGCATGACTCAGCATAAACTAGCTCGAGTCACATTCCTTTCCCCAGGTGCACTTAACAATTAAAGCAACATGACATTTACACTTACATCACAAAGTATTTTTCTTGAGGTTTAGTCCAACCTTTTCTGACAAACCATGACAATTTCAAGTATAGCCTGGCCAAAATTCTCATCTGCTTATGTAAATGTCACTTATTCATATGAATATTCTGTTTAAGGTGCTGCAGAGATTGGTTTTCTCCCTCTGCAGTGCCCAGGCCTCCCACACCCAATGTGAAGCCCTTGAAGCTACACTGCACAGCATTCCATGATTTGCAGCATGAGAAGCATCTGGCTACTTCTCCATAGCAAGATGCACAATGATGACATCAGCACTGATATCCACAGAGGTTCTCTGGTCTCAACACTTCTGTAATAATTGTGCATCTGGCTATGGAAGTGTAGACAGATACTTCTCTGATCCTGCCTGCTTGTTCCAAAGTACCAAATGCCTGTGAAGCTTGGCTTCAAGGACTTTACAATTAACATAGGTCTGCATGCAGATATTTACACTACACTTAGCTGAATTGAAGCCAATGTGTGATATTATTAAAAGTACAGCCTCATTAAGATAAATATCCAAGTCAGTATTCATGCACATTATAGTGAGGGCTATGTGTAGATGTCATAAATTCTGCAGCACTAGACATACAACATACAGTTCAGCTAGTTTACAATCTCAGCATTTGTCTTTTTAGAAACATCCTTCCAGTTTGCTTGGTTGAAAAGGCATGCTTTTTTATTTCTCCTTTCCTTCTTTTCAGTTAGTTAGTTATTCCATTAGTCTAGTCTAGATAGAATTATAGGTTGGTTTATTATAGTTGTGTATTCTTTTGCTTGACTGTTGTTGTTTTCTTTTTTGTAGATATATTATGTTGTGTCTAGTTTTACGTTGCTTTTATATATTCAATAAAAAAAGAAAAAAGAAAAGGCATGCTTGAGAACAACTCTTGCTGAAAAACATCTCAGAATCACAGTGATGGCAGAATAAAGTTTTCAGTGGCTCACTGACCTGGAGAGCTACTTGTTCATTGTGTGGCTTGCAAAATTAGGTGTGTGTGTGTATTAAATAGATAGATAAAGAGATAGATATAGATATATTTGTATTAAATCAACAAAAAATCTCCAGATATACGTGAGTGAATATTTGTGTAACTGTCACAAGAGATTCCCATCAGAAAGACTGGAAAAATCTCTAGCTGAAAAGTTAATTATGCAAATATATTCTACATCATAGAATCCAAGTGTTCTCACTGTAGATATAAAGAATCTTAGTTTATTTGTTTTAAGCACTGAATGCTCTCAGCTCTCTAGACAGGCTCTCATACTCTTTCTTTGCAATTCATCAGCCAAAGTTAACTTCATCAAACACAATTTCTCAGTCTTAATTTTATTCGGCATTACTCAGTGATCAAACTTAGCATTAATGATATTTCTATAGAAGATTGTTTAGGATTAGAACCAGAACTTGACCAGAACTTTTGCTATTGTGTAGTATAAAGCATGTGCCTAGGTAGATACATAAATGTATGATTAGATTAGTGCCATAAAGAATATTTATATATTTTCCGATCCTCAACTAAAAAGGGACTCTTTGGGACCTTTTTTCTAAGCAAAATCTTTCAGCAAACATGTAGGGTTTTTTGCACAGAAAATGTGTTTTTTTCTGCACAGGATGCCTATTGCTTAAACAGAAAATGGTATGTTTGTGTAGGAAACATATTTCCTTAGCAGAAAAAACAGGTCATCTGTGGAAGAAAAAAAAAGCTTCCACAGAGTATCCTATTTTCTAAGAAATGCATTTTTAGTGCAGAGGGAAATTCCAGCTTGCAAATAGTCCTTGAAAACTGCAGTTTTCTAGTACTCTCTTGCAGTGGGTGGAAAATAGTTTTAAGTGTATGTTCTCACTCAAAAAAACAAGAAATAAACAAAGATTTATATCTTTAAGGTATATATGTAGAGAGTGCTTTTAGGATACCTCAATCCAAGTTCACAAGACCAAACTGAAATGTTCCAGTTCTGAGTCAAGGCTAGTTCACAAGACCAAAATGGTGGTGTTTGTATAGAACTGGACTCCTAGTGAAGCAGCCAAGCAATTGTTACAATTGCCTACATGTACCTCACAGTTATTCATATTATCCTGATAAATGCAGAAGCCTGCTCTTTGCCCATCAACAAACAATTATGCATACTTACATCAGGAGGAAGAAGCTCATCAGAGTAGAAATTAGAAATCAGCAGCAAACTGTGCATGCATGCTAGTAGTGTTCCCCACCCTCCCCCCCACGCTGCTACCTTGAAGAGTGCTTGCATCTAATTGCCAAATGGCTCTCTTTTAATGCATGAGCTCAAAGAATAATTTGTGGTTTTGCAAGGCAATTATAAAAAACACACAAAATCAGGCACATAATCAGGAATGTACAGACTTTTGAAACCAAGCTTCAGTTCATAACTCAATGCAGTTTTTATAGGGTGATCACATAAACCTCTTTTGGCAGCTTTTTGAAGGTCTGTCTGGAGATATCATAGAAAATATTTAGCATTTCTAAAGCTATACCGTGAAAAATTCAAAGAATCTCTACCCTCCACATTTGACCTATTTGATAGCTGCCTTCTCTCATCTCTGCCATTTCCCAAACACTTTGTTGGGTGTGTTCCATGGCATTTATTCATCACCCAAATCAGTCTGAAGTGTGGAAGCTACAAAGCTTGGTCAGGTACACATCACACCTTTCAGTTCTATTTTTCAATATTTTCAGAAGGAGCTCTGTACAGAACTGAGAAATAGGAATACCAGCCAACACATTCATCGAAAGCAAGGCATGGCTTTACTTGGCAGGAAATGGGGACATGTAGGCTTTAGTACAGGAAGCAAAATAGAAATATGGACGCTGCTAAATTCTAGAAGAGCCGTTAGGTACAAATCTCAGCTTTGGCCATGGAAACCCACTGAGTGACCTTGGGCACTCAGCTGCAGAGGAAGGCCATGGCAAACCCTCTCTGAACAAATCTTGCCAAGAAAGCCCTCATGATAGTGTTGCCTCAGGGTTGGCAAAAGTGGGAAATGACTTGTAGGCACACAGCCACCACCAAAATCTAGACACTTGCCCATGAGGAGGTTGCATAGTGGTAGGACAGGATGTTTTCAAAAGTCAAGATATTCAATTTAGGTGGTGGTTCGTTTGGGTCTATAGAAAATTATGCCAACATAACTAACTAAATCCACATACAATTTTCTGGATTTAGTGTTTTAAGCTTTTTAGGGTGTGGGGAGTGGAACAGAAAGAGGCAAAAGGTCTGTGGAATGACAACACCATATATTGACTCAGTGACTTCAAAGCAAACAATTCCATGAACTGTAATCCTTGTCACAGATGGAGAAGCCACATAATAATGCCTCTAAGTAGTTGCTTAAATAGTAATTCTTGTCCTAAATAAACAGACATAAGCAAAACCACATTATTTCTCCATTCCAGTGTTCTTTGACAAAATATCAGTACTGACACAGAGGAGGTAAAATATACAGTGTTTCTCTTTGTGGTATATTCTTTCTGAGTAATTGTTACTAAAACATACTTCTATGTGGACAGGTCTTCACATCCAATCTGAGACAATGCTGGTAGTTCCCTTACATGTGCTGCCTTTCCATTTTAGGCAGTTGACTCTGGAATGTGGTGACAGCTCATATCCATTTTAGGTTGCTGATGAAACCACACAGTCCAGACAATCAATGTGTTTGTGATCACAAAGTTACAAACTTTGCATTATATGCAATTTTGGCAGTACCTATATTACCATGGCAACTGGGGCCTCAGCCATGAAATGGCAGTAGTCGGAATTCTGCTTTGGCCACGGAATAACCCTCAAACAGATTTTATCATTCTGTGGATGTTTGATGCAGATTTCCAGGAATCATTTCAAGCTTTTCCTTTTGGAATCATAGAAATGTAGAGTCGGAACAGACCACACGGGCCATCCAGTCCAATCCCCTGCCATGCAGGAACACCCTCAAAGCACTCCCGACAGATGGCCATCTAGCCTCTGCTTAAAAACCTCCAAAGAAGGAGACTCCGCTACACTCTGAGGCAGCATATTCCACTGCCAGACAGCCTTGACTATCAAGAAGTTCTTCCTGAAGTTCAGGTGGAATCTCCTTTCCTGCAGCTTGAATCCATTGCTCCTTGTCCTGGTCTCTGGAGCAGCAGAAAACAAGCCCTCTCCATCCTCTACATGGCATCCCTTCAAATATTTAAACATGGCTATCATGTCCTCTCTTAACCTTCTCTTCTTCAGACTAAACATACCCAGCTGTCTAAGTCTATCCTCACAGGGCATGGCTTCCAGATCCCTCACCATTTTGGTCGCCCTCCTCTGGACTTGCTCCAGCTTGACCATATCCTTCTTGATTTGGGGTCTAACCAAAGCAGAGTAGAGTGGTACCAGTACCTCCCTCGATCTAGACACCATACTCCTATTGATGCAGCCAAGAATGCATTGGCTTTCTTGGCTGCCGCATCACACTGCCGACTCATGTTCAGCTTGTGGTCTATGAAGACTTCTAGATCCCTTTCACTCATACTGCTATCCAGCCACGTGTCCCTCATCCTATATTTCTGTATTCCATTTTTTCTACCTAAGTGTAGGACCTTACACTTCTCTCTGTTGAATTTCATTTTGTTAGCCTTGGCCCAGCTCTCCAATCTGTCCAGGTCATTTTGAATTTTGATCCTGTCCTCTGACGTATTAACAACCCCTCCCAATTTGGTGTCATCTGCAAATTTGATGAGCATGCCCTCTATTCCTTCATCCAAGTCGTTGATAAAAATATTGAACAGCACTGGGCCCAGGACAGAACCCTGTGGCACCTCACTAGTCACTTCTCTCCAGGATGAAAAGCAGCCATTTGTGATCACACTTTGGGTTCAGTCGATCAACCAATTACAAATCCAACTATCAGTAGCCCTGTCCAGCCCGCATTTTACTAGCTTCTTTGCAAGAATGTCATGGGCAACTTGGTCAAAGGCCTTACTGAAATCAAGATATGCTATATTCACAGCATTCCTTTCATCTATCAAGCTAGTAACTCTATCATAAAAAGAAGTAAGATTAGTCTGGCATGACTTATTTCTGAGAAATCCATCTTGCCTTCTCGTGATTACCACGTTGCTTTCTAAGTGATTAGAAACTGACTGCTTAATGATCTGCTCCAGGATCTTTCCGGGTACTGATGTCAGGCTGACTGGGCGATAATTATTTGGGTCCTCTTTTTTTCCCTTCTTGAAGATGGGGACAACATTTGCCCTCTTCCAGTCTGCTGGAACTTCTCCTGTCCTCCAAGATTTCTCAAAGATTATAGCAAGCGGTTCTGAAATGACCTCTGCCAGTTCTTTTAATATCCTAGGATGCAATTCATCTGGCCCTGGAGACTTGAATTCATTCAGTGGGGCCAGGTATTCCTGTACCACCTCTCTACCTGTTACGTGCCTCATCTCCCCTGCTTCCTTACCTCCTCCCCAACCACCAGGTTGAGTGCTTGTATCCTTCTGGGAAAAAACTGAGGTGAAGAAGGTGTTAAGTAATTCTGCCTTTTCTCTTCCCCTGTTAGTAATTCGCCATCTTCTCTGTGCAGTGACCCTATCGTCTCCTTCTTTTTCCTTTTGCTGCAGACATATTTTAAAAAGCCTTTTTTGTTGTTTTTAATGTCTCTGGCCAGCCTAAGATCGTTCTGTGCTTTAGCCTTTCTGACCTTCTTCCTACATCTCCTGGTTACTTGCTTAAATTCTTCGTTGGTGGTTTCCCCCTTCTTCCATTTCCTGTACATGTTTCTCTTAACACTTAGCTCAGCTGAGAGTTCTTTAGTCAACCGTTCTGGTTTCTTCAGATGCCTTCCATTTTTCTTCCTAATTGGCACAGTTTTAGACTGTATCTCCCTTTTAAGGAACTCCCATACCTCCTGAACTCCTTTCCCTTTCACTATTCTTGACCACGGAATTCCAGCCAGCATCTCCTTAAGTTTACAGAAGTCCGCTTTTTTAAAATCGAAGATGAGTGTCTGACTACACTTATCTTCTCCTTCCCACTGAATGCCAAATTCCTATAGGGCATGGTCACTCCCTCCTAAAGATCCAACCCTCTCTTTAACCCTCTCTTGCTATGCACCTGAGAATTTGCTGTTACCCACTGTGATATGAATCATATAGAATGATCTACAGGTGGTGAAATGCCCTTTGTTTGAAGAAAGCAACCATTTAATTCCTGTCTAAGGAAAGAGAAGAAATAAGAGACTGAGCATAGTTCGTGATGAAAGAAAAAAACAAGCCCTATTTTATATCCTGATATTCTGGTTTCACTTCTTTCTAGAGCCACTTTGAGTCCATTTGAGAAAAAAAGCAGGATATAAACGATGATGATGATGATGATGATGACAACATCCCTGGTGGCACAGTGGTTAAATGCTGGTACTGCAGCCACAACATTGTGAGTTTAATCCTACAGGGCTCCAGGTTGACTCAGCCTTCTATCCTTCCATGGGTCGGTAAAATAAGCACCCAGCTTATTGGGGGCAATCAGCTAAAATACATTGTAAACCATTTAGGGAATGCTTGCACTAATGTACATGCTATTTCTAGAATGTCTTTGTCCCTGGTTGTGTATGTCGTTGTTGGTCCGCCCTTTGGCGTAAAGGGAGTTATAAATAAACATTATTATTATAATATGCAAAACAATGCAGAAGTTCCAGAAGAGTAGCTGGAAATGCACACATTTGAATTGGCTCACTGTTTCAAACATTTATCAACATTTTACATATGACTTTTGCCATCATGTTGTCACAAATGAGATAACATACTTCATGGAAAATATGTATTTCTCTTTGGATATATCATGCTGAGGGAGAAAGACTCATTCCTCATGTAACTATAAAGTCAGGTTTTTAAGAAAAGGCTAAGACGCTTCATGGAGAAAAATAGCATGAAATTCCACCCAGTCAGTACTACTCCCTGTTTCCTTTCCCTGTGTGTATAGGATTCATGACATGGCCACCTAGTGGCCAAGGGATGATGTGAGACATCTGAGAAGCATCTGGCTGTTTTCCACTAGCTGGAAATATGACAATGAATGTATCTGTCAGGATCTTTTGGGGGTTCACCAGAGGATGATGTTACCACTATCACTATCAAAACATAATCAGGTGCTTCTTTGCCACCCCTGCTCTTCCCCCGCTGCTACATGGACATGTGGGGGGGACAGCAGGAGAAAGGTGAGCCCAGTGGTTGGCAGGACATTACATGGGGGAGGTAATGAATTCTTCCCTCTGCAACAACCATAATGGATGGATGAATGTACATGGGGGAAAGTTGGACACATTTAAAATTTGAAAATGTAGCATATAATGATTTGCCCAGGCTGAGTCCTATGAACTCCCTAGCTGTGAAGATAGTTCCGTGATTTGTGCAGAGTATGACAGTGTTGCTGGAAGACAACAGGGGAAGCTGTTGGAAGACCTCTAACATGGAAATTTCTCCTAACACACTCTAGCAAAAGCTAATATTTGTGGACAAATACAGCTACACCACAAGGCATGGGCTGACATCCGGCCCAGGGTATATACATATCCTGTTCTGATATCTGGCTTTTGAAAGAGAGTGAAAAGAAACGTGTATACATAATAATTCTTCAAGAACAAATAAACTCTGTGGCCTTCTAGATTCATTTTCATTTGCTTCATTTTAATGTCCAGTCTAGAGACTGGAGCAAACCCACAGCATTCAGATAAAATTAAGGGGCTGATATCAAAGTATGCAATACTTAGACAGACCCCACTTCCTATTATTATACAGAGCTGCTGCAAATGTCAGGTCCCTACGCAAACATGTGCAGATGCAAATGACTAATCTGTGAGCAACATAATGCCTACTATACATATAACAGATGTCCACAGTGACAAGGGGCACATTAGTTACATGTTTATATTAAAAAGGAGGAGATAGCTTTCTATTTTACAATGGGGAATTGTGGGAAAGATCCCACATACACTATGGTGAGGTAGAAAATGATAAATATTTGCAAATGTTTATTCAGGTGCCCAGAGAAGTACACGGCCGAAAAGAGGGAAGGAAACTGCAGATGCAAATCTGACTGGGATACGTTTCACTGATGCCTCTCATTTGGATGACGGCAGGACTGAGCCACACACAGAGAGACACAGATCACAGTGGTGATATGTACAGAGCCAGTCAGCATATTACGCAGACAATTCCTTTCACTGCCAAACAAGCGCAAGATGGTGATTCCTTGTCATAATGAAAGAGATAGTTTTCTCAGGAGAGATGAAGAAGAAGTAGGGACAGATGATAGCATCTGCAATGTTCTCTTTCTAAATAATGTCTCCCTCATTTCTAATCCTTTGTCATTCAGAAAGAGCTATATGAAATCCTGCATATAAAGCCTGTAGCCTATAAATTTTAATGGCAGCACTGTTCCAAAGGAGCAGTATCCTTGTGATGCTGGACTGTCTTGTCCCGCTGGAATCTTTCGCCAGATAGGAAGACAGTGCTGTCATTAAAGCCTGGTAGAAAAATGCACCAGAAGTGATAATTCCCTGATTAGGCCACTGGAGTGCTCTTTATATGGGGCTGCTCTTGAAATGACACAATAGCTGAAGCTAGTGCAGAATGCAGCAGCTAGACTGCTAACAGGAACCCATTACAGAAACCATACAACACAGTTTTAAAGGAACTGCACTGCTTCCAAACCAATATGCTTCCAATCCAAATTCAAGGTGCTGGTGATAACTTTTAGATGGCTTGGGACACCAATAGTTGAAGGAGCATCCTTGTATAAACCTACCCAAGGACTGAGCTTTTGTTGGAGAGGTCCTCCTCCATATCCCACCAATGGAAGCAATACATTAGAAGATTAAGTGTGAGAGGGACCTCTCTGCTCCGACACCCCAGTTGTGGCATACCCTCCTCTTAGAGACTCAACTGGTGCCAACACTGGTGTCATTCCAGAATCCAGGAAAAATGAGGCTTTTTTACTCAAGCGTTTGGGACTGAATTGATTTTATTGTGATCTGAATATGCAAATAGTTTTCAATTGTCTTAAACTGTTTTGCTTGTCAGATTGTTTGATACATTTTTAATCTGTTCAAATCGTTCCGATTGTTTTAAGTTCTTTGAAACTGTTGGAACTTATGCTGGCCTAGATATAAAGGCAGGATATAAATATTTAAATAAATAAACATTATTCTGCATATTATTTCCAAGCTAAAATTTGCTAGCTTGAAAAAAAATCCAGAATGACCATCCCACAGGCAACAGAGCAGACAGGAGCAGCTGACCTAATGAAACACATAAAGGCAGATTAATTTATCCATGAACTTTCAACCAAACCTTGATGTTATATGTTATCCTTCCTCGTAATTATGCCTAGCCTCCCCAGTACCTATTTATTTAACCTCAGGACACACACATGTATTTATTCAATATGAATGTACTGGTTTGGGCTATAGAACAGGGCACAGTGCTTTAATTTTGAACACTGAGAGTAGCACTGAAAAGAGAAGAACACAACTTTTCTGTTCTACATGTTTTCCTTCTTTGGCAGCTCATGTGTGTTATCTGAGCTGGGTGGAGAGAAGGAGCAAAAACTGCTCCAATCAGCCGGAGGCGTCTGACCACATGGATGCTTTTTAGGCTTCCTGCATGAGCTGGACTGCAGTAGACATTGGCCTGAATCCTAATTTTCCTTATGTGAATGGAATAAAGCTCATGTTCAAGCACTGAAGTTTCCTTCCCTACCTCTCCCACAGCAGCCCCCTGTGCCTTGCCCCTCCACTGAAAATGTGCTCTTCCAAGTAGAGGGATCTTTGGGAACAGTGTGGGATAGAATACCAGGAAGGGGCAACTGGAGGTGGAGAGGAGACGGATGAAAATTGTCCCTTCCTCCTACAAATAAATGAGCAAGAGAACGAAAACCATTATTTTTACTGCAATTCCCTTTGTAGGATAGGCAGGCTGTTTGTCTAGTAGTGGTTCCTTGCCTTTGGAATGTCCTGCCCCAGGGAGGCCAGCTTGGTGCTTCAGTTACTACCAGTTAGCTGCCAAGCAAATGCATTTCCATTTCCCCAGGCTTTTAAGAATGGCTAATTTTAGCATTTTTAACTTCAAGCAGTTTTGATTTCCACTAGTTATGTGAACCAACTGCCACTGTTTTTGTTTGCTACATTAATATAAGTGCCTTACTTATGTTCTAGCAAATTTATGTCAAAGGTATGGCATATGAATTGTGTTATGTAAATCCATAAAATAGACCAGGGCATTAAAAAAAACAGCTATTGGTATATCCATCAGAAAATCAGTACCTGCACATCTGGGAATGTAATCTTAGTAATCTAGCAATTTATACAAGCAACTAATGTTAACATATAACCTAGAATACATACTGTAAGAGTACAAAACAAGTCCATTACAAAACTTAGGAAAATTAAAAACATATTAAAAAGAGACAATCCAGAATCTGGATTTAAACAATAAGATAAATAGAGCCAAGGCATCCACACCCATCTGTGGGAAACTAATTAGTTAGTATTCAATAACAACTCCAGTTTGGAAACCAGCCCTGTTATTTCCAGGCATGGCTCTATCAGCACTTTCTTTCAAGCAATGCATTATGGAATTGTGACACTTTTTTCTTCTAGACCTATAATCAAGGTATTTCTTACAGCATATGTAAATAATTACATAGGGAGAATTTAGCATTGGTTACAAAAACTAAATCCTTGCTTACTTGTTTGAGTATAGTATGCCATCATGTTAACATTCAACTTTCTTCAAGCTATTTCAACTGGCATATACATCTCGTGTCCCACAAGCCAAATAATTACTTTTTTTTTTTTAAGCAAGCTGCTTTTGTGCTAGAAGGCGGGATTTTAAACTGGAATCTGGTTTCATAGTAGTCTATGACTCAACATGATCTGTCTTGATACAACACTCTTGACAAGAACTGGCTTGCATCCCAACAGAATTCTTTCCTAATTCCGTCACATTAGGAAGAATGAATGTCTTTTGGGTATAGAAGCTTGACAATACATGAAAGTCACACTTGCTTGATGGCCTCTGCACATTGTCACTGGGTAGTGCCTTAGTCAAGAACACATCACTGTGCAGCTGCAGGGGTGTTTGAAACAGAAGACCCAACTTTAAAAACCCAACAACTTTTAAATCCCAAGAATGATGAACATTACAAAGGCTTCTGAATGGTCTATGACCTGAGTCTGAGCTATGAAAAAAAACAACTGAGAATATATGGTTAGGTTTCATAAAGTTATGAACAGTGTCAAGATGTTATCCTCTCTCAAAATACCAGGACAAGGTTTATCTAACAAAACTGACAGTGGAAAGTAAATATTCCTCTCCCCACAAAGCCAAGGAAACCCAAATGCATGCTGCAACTTGAGATAAAGGAGAAGATATTACTCTGCCCCTAGAGCTGCCAGGTGGAATAAAAGACAGAGCATTTTTCCCCCTTTAATGGCTGCGGAGAAGGTGAATTTCAACAGGTGCTGTTTGCTTAATAAGTAGCATCTGCTAAAACAACCTCTTCTACACAACCACAAAAGGAACAGGAGTTCAGTCTAAACTTGCAAGGTAAAAACTGGAGAGTGTCCCTGTATCTTTAATATTTGTGTAGAATAGGGAATTTCAGCAACTGCTAATTAGCTAATTGTAAGGCAAGCAACAGCTGCTGAAATTCCTTCACTACACAACTATTAAAAGTATACAAACTTTCTCCAGTTTTAATCCGGCAGCCTTCGGCCTATCCTTTATTTCACCAGGCAACCCTACAGCTATAACCCATTCTACCTTCAGAAGTCACTTGGATTGTTAGTTGAATCCTTACTTCGACACTGGCAATGAGGTAGTTTCCTCCACCACACCACAAAGGTGGCAGGTAGACGAGGGAGCCTGGGGCTGGTTATGTGGCCTCCACAAAGAGGAGTACCTGAAGAGATGGTGAGGAAAAGCTTGGAGATTTCTCCACCTCTTTCCTCAAAGTCCAACTAAGGTGCTCTTCTCACTCAGCCTAATTAGATGGACAAACGGTGCATGTAAGTGTTCACCACTGCCCCACTCCCATGGCTACATTTCTCTTAATTTCTACATGATACATCACTTAGCACTGGTGGCAATTATTTTTTGTTTCCTTTCCTGAGATCTATAAATGTAGAGCACATCATTGTGACAGCCAGCATGGTATAGTGGTTTGAGCATTGGATTATGACCCTGGAGACCAGAGTTCAATTCCCTGCTCAGCCATAGACACTCACTGGGTGACTTTGGGTGTGTGACACACTCTCTGTCCCAGAAAACCGCATGATAGAGTTGCCATAAGTTGGAAATGTCTTAAAGATACACAACAACAAGTTTAAACAATCTCTTTTCTCCCTGTTATACTAATGGGAGCAAACAGACTGGAACTTACTCTGAGATTTTTACGTCCGGGTAGATGTAAAGAATGGTCCAAATTTGGCTATCATGGGCAACTTTTACCTGTTACAACACCTGAACTTGTCACTAGATTGTGGTTTCTTGACAGATTCATTGTGTTCTACCTACAAAGAGAACTGCAGCCTAGATCTCAAAGGGAGTTTGCTTTGTGGCTGGTAATTGTGGCAGAAATGTTATTATCTGCATTTTATTGCTTTATCCTATGTCCCTATATGGCTAAGACAGAGTGGGTCCTCTGCCTCTATCAACCTTCCCTCAAGATCACCTTGAATATCATTTTAAGCTAATATCTCAAACAAGATGCAGCATGTGATTCAGACACCATCATTTTAATTCTCCTCTATCATTTTTAGCAGCTTTTCCTGATGAAGAAACCAGTGACCTTCAAAATCTTGCATAATGTATTTTATGCCTTTTAGTTGGTTTAATGAAGGTATCTTTTGGATTTTGTGGTATTTTGCCACATCCCCAACATGGCTACCCTGGAGAAATTTCACCAGAGCTACTGTGACTGAAGCTTGTGTTTCAAGTAAAAATGTGTCATATTTTATATAAAAGCTTCATATATAGTTGGATTGGGGAAAGTGTGGCTGCATGTAGGCCCCACATCTTTTTTTCTGTGACTCCCAGGGCTTCCACAGAGGTAAAAATGTTTTCAAATGCCTCCTAATGCACTCTAGGAAGTGTGGAGGAGCATTTCTACCACATCTGGAGGTCCAGTTGGACTCTCAAGGGTCAAAAACAATTTTTGCAAAATTTATCAAATACTTTTTTTTTGCCACATAATGTCCTAAAATGTCCTCTAAGGAGGATGGGGTTTCCACCATATTTTGTGACCTCTCTGGGCCAATTTAAGCCTACCTAAGGCCTTTTTTGAAAGAGGAATGAACAGGAAATGACTTCTGCTCACTTCCTGTTAAGAAAAGGCCCTCTCCTGGGTGTAAGATGTCCCAAGAACCTCACCCTAACATGGTGAAACTGGCCCTCCATAGACCCTAGATAGTGCTTGCAGACAGAAGAAAATCAGTCAATTAATTAATTTTCAGGAGGACATATAGTGAAGTGCATTCCTCAAAGCCTTTCAGCTGTCCATCCTGATATATTGGAAAAATATATTTGATATTTCATTTTTATTAATATATGGAATAAATTTTATTTTTTTAATGTAACATCTTTTATATTTGTATGTAAAATACTTTTAAAAGGAAAACATCTGTTTGGAAGTCATCATCTTTTGGTTGTTTTGTACTGTACATGTATAGACTTATTCATAGCGCTACAGCCTTCATTCCTCTTGACAGAGACCCTAGAAGGTCCACGAAATAATAAAATTCAGGAAGAAGCTGATAAGTGCATTTGTGTTTCAGAGATCTTGGATGTTCTAGGTCTGCCTCAAGGAGACCAAAAGAGCCTTTTTAAAAATCTTCCCCCTGTCTGGAGGAGACCTGAAGTACAAATTACTCTCTGGACTCAGAGAAACCCTCTCAAGATTTCATGGATTCTTTGTTGTAAACACAGAAGAGCATAACTGAAGTCTGTGGCCCACCACAGCATTCAACAAATTTAGATCTCATTCAAATACATAAAAATTAATTAGAAGGGAACAGAATTTATAACTGCAAACTGTTCATGTGGAATCTCATAATATATAGGAAGAACAGGTGCCCATTCACACCATTCCTTTATAGCATTATTATTCCCCTTGAATGTTCAATCCTATCGAATTCTGGGATTGGTGGTCTTGTGAGCCACAAGAGCACTCTGGCTGAGAATTCTAAATGCCCCTGCCTGAAATGCAAATACCAAGATTCCATAGGATAGAAAATGGCACTGAAAGTGGTCTCTCAGTTCACATTTTGTTTAGTCTGCAGAGTTTAGTCTGCAGAAGAGAAGGTTAAGAGGGGACATGATAGCCATGTTTAAATATCTGAAGGGATGCCATGTAGAGGAGGGAGAGGGCTTGTTTACCGCTGGTCCAGAGACCAGGACAAGGAGCAGTGGATTCAAGCTGCAGGAAAGGAGATTCCACCTGAACCTTAAGAAGAACTTCCTGATGATCAGGGCTGTCTGGCAGTGGAATAAGCTGCCTCAGAGTGTGGTGGAGTCTCCTTCTTTGGAGGTTTTTAAGCAGAGGCTGGATGGCCATCTGTTGGGAGTGCTTTGAGGGTGTTCCTGCATGGCAAGGGGTTGGACTGGATGGCCCATGTGGTCTCTTCCAACTCTGCATTTTCTATGGCTATTTCTGCACTACACTGTTATAGTGCTATTATTCCACTTCTAACATCCTGTGGAATTCTGGGGTTTGTAGTTTACTGAGGCCAAAGAGCTTTTTGGCTGAGAATTCTAAAGGCTCCTCTTTACACTGCAAACCCCAGAATTCCATGGGATGTTGAAAGTGGAATAATAGCACTTTAACAGTGTAGTGCGGAAATGGCCTATGATTCTATGATTTTAGAAACATCTGTGTGGCGCTCTGCGTATAACATTTTCCTCGGCTGTCCTCTAACCAATATGCAAAGCCAGACAAAATTAGTTTTTAAAATCTAAAAAGCTGTCTTGTACTGGCATACCTGGCCAAGTATTCTACTGACTGATAACTGCTCAGCAGAGTATCAGAAATGGCTGTTTCTGCGTGTAGGTGCTGAGGGAGTGAATTTAAGAACTTAGGCATGCAAACTATGAGCAACATCCCTTCCTCAGATATAGGATTGCCTGTTGGCTACACGTGGAAGTTGGCTGTTAGGAAGCACTATCAAGTGAAGAGAAAATATTAAGTGAAAATAAAGTGTTTCTTAAGGAAATTACAGGTCTGATAGCTATGACTACATAACTAAGACAAAGACTGCAAGAAGAGAGATATGAGACAAAATGAAGACATACCTGAGGATATCAATCTTTAGGCAAGGAATAATAGAATAGACTAAATATAGGTCATTTCCGCACAGCGTCGCTAAAATGTAGTAGCTACTGGTTGTATTCATTTCAGAGGCCACAGTCCCTTATTACATTGTAGTATTCCAGTAGCCGTCCATCTAAAAGCGGTAGCTAGGACACATTATTTGAACTACAGAAAAAATATGTTTTGTGCCGCCTCATCCGCATACATCCCATATGCTGCCTAAATGCGGAAACGTTAAATGTGCTTTACTGTGCATTAAGAAAATGGCAGCACCAGCAGGAGGTCAATCAGGGCTGATGGGGTGGGGCAAAATGCAGAAGAGACACTCTGCTTCAATTCACATTAATGCTGAGAGGTGCAGAATGTAGAGTCACTACTGTGTTTCAAGAGAGTCCGCCTTAACTATGGAAAAAATCTGTTTATGGTGTCTCGTGCAGAAGGGCCATAGAAGCAGCACTCCATGGACCCATAACTATCTTTCTCCTTTCCATTATTGTCTCCACTGACATACAGTTGTTTGTCTGGATGCACAGGGGCCCTTCCACTTCTGCAAGGATTTGGGGAAGAACTCTCACAAAAGTGGAAAAACCATGAATAATTCCCCCCATGCTCTCCCTCTTATTCCTTTCCAGGGCTCCTCCTTCCCATCCCCTAGCCTTTTGCCCTGGGGTGCATTTCTTCTTTCTTCACACCTGGGCAAAAGGGAAGGGACTGGGAAGAGAAGATGGGGAAGACACGCAACATGCCTTGAGAATAATCAAATTTGCAAAGATCAATCTCATGAATGTGGAGGAAGAACTGTACCTCTCTACTTCCAAACTTATTTAGCAATATTTTCTGAAACTGCAGAGTCTGTATCTTATGGGCATCACCTTGTGGTTGGAATAAAATGGATACAAATGCATGCTCAGAGAAAATATGAAAGAAAATAATCGACAAAGAAGCCTCAAACAAGCTCTGTCTGTATGGGAGAGGGAACAGTCACGTTAAACAGATTTCCTTTCTAAAGGTTATGTACATTCTGTTTTAAGCCCATCCCTGGATGTGGATGTGTCAAGGGAAAAAAGTCATGAAGGGCAATTGGAAGCAACTATACTATGTGCTTTTATAAATGATGAACTCACAAAAAATAAATAGTCCTTTGTTGTTACACTGGACCTCCAAGCCAATTTTTTTTAAAGCTCTATCGACTGAACATTCTGTATAAGCCTCTGGCTGAAAGTATTTGAAAAGAACAGTTCTTCATTCTAAGAACTGTCTTTTGCCTCCAGGCATGAATAGCGTTAGAGTGGCAAGGTGACTGACAGACAAAGCAGTCAGAGAATGGTTCTTCCCAGAGAAATCATTCTGGAAACATTGGATCACAACGTGTTGTTGTCACACCAAATTCTGTTTACTATTTCTGTTCCAATTTCCATAATCAATTTGTCTGCATGGCTAAATTGCAGATTCGCTGAGCTATTTTGGTTCACAGCATCAAATCTCAGATGCTATTTTGAAGGTAAGCAAGAAAATTTGTTTCTGTGTGATTTAAAAAAACAGAACAATTAGGAGTTTCTTTCCTTCCAATGGAACATGACTATTTAATCTACAAAATACCTCCTGAAGCTCTCAATTTATTTTAAATTACTGTAGATGTGTTCTGTAAGTTCAGTTTCTCATTTCAGGAAACCTAAGAAAAGGAACCTAATCTCCCTATGAAGGTTTCATTTAGATCATACACTATTCCTCAGCTACTTTTTTGTTTATGAAAAGAGACTTGTGGCAAAGTCTTAAGATGTCACAAGCCAATTGACAGGGTAACAACGCTACTTGGGTGAAAATCTATGATTTTCCTTAGGAAGGATGTCTGTCTGTCTGTCTGTCTGTCTGTCTGTCTTTCACAATGCTGCAATTCTAGTCCCAGCCCCATTACAATCTCTTTTCCTATCTTTGCAGAAACTTGAAATGATGCTTCTGCTGGGCCAGCACAAGACATTTTATTGTCAAAGGTTTTACCTTCCAATAAACAATGCTTTCTAATTCAAAAGCAAACCATTGGAGACGAAAGTACCATCAGATGCAGCCCCAAGCAATATATTAGCAAACATGAAACTTATTTTCACTTGTGCCCTGTAGTTCTCAACCTTTGCTTCGTCAGATGTTTTGGGCTTGTGCTTCTGAAATCCCTCAGCTCTGGGTATTCCGACTGGGGCTTCTGGGTTTATGAAGTCCAAAACATCTGGAGAGCCAAAGAGTAAGAACTGCTGCTGTGATTCAAGAGAGAAGCTGCAAAATGCATTTTCCATTTTCCTGACATGTTAGATGTATCTGCTCCACTCAACAACTTTCCTTTCATGAACATTATTCTAAAATAGCTAGAATATGGAACACTGTGAAGAGTACAGAACATTAC